>JALIZH010017486.1:710000-1260375 GCA_030522465.1 Rhipicephalus appendiculatus
TACTAGTAGTAGTAGTAGTAGTAGTAGTAGTAGTAGTAGTAGTAGTACTACTACTACTACTAATAATAATAATAATAATAATAATAATAATAATAATGAAGTCAAGGCAGTCTAAAAGGGAAAATACGTACAGAAGGACGGGGATGGGAGGAGTCTTAACGACCGTGCATAACACAACACAAGAAATATAAAACAATGGTGACAATAAAGGCCGTTAATATTAACAAATGTAATAATAATTGAAAAAGAGTAAAGGTGCCGGTAATCAGTTCAGACGTTCCTGTCACAATCGCTTAGTGCGAGTAGACGAGCATTTACTCACCTGTCCTCGAGTTCGGCTGACATAATTGCAACGCTTTCTTTTCTTTTTCTCAATGCTCAAAACGTTCAAGTTAAAAAACAAAGCAGCCACTAGACATAACGTTTAATCTGCTTCAGAAACTTACATTACAACCTGCCTTTTTTTTTTTTTTTTTTTTTTTTTTTTTTTTTTTTTTTTTTTAGGGGCGTAGCTTCTTAGGCTCGCACGATGTCCGTTGTCGCCGTCGTCGTCGTAGGTCCCCGTCGGAACAGCTGCGGCGCCGCTCCGAAACCCTCTCTCAGCAAGCGTATCGATCAAGGTCATGACGTCGTGCGCAGAACCATTCGTAGAGCGCACGCAGCGCGCATACCGACCGCGCACAGGTGTTGCGCCGGCGCCGCGCCGCTCGTACCTAGAGCGAGCATACAAGCCGTGTACAGCGCGCTGCACTGTTCGCAAGCCGCTAGTACTTAGACCGTGCAGCGCTAGCGCACCGATCAATGGCGCTACACTTAGTAAAATAAAATTACGTAGACTCGCTTGCAAGGAGCTTCGCTCCATCATCAGCATTCACTTCGTGGATCTACAGTAACTTTTACAGCGAAAGCTGTTATGAGATCACAACAAGGGTCGTTTTTGCGCCGTAGTTGTCCGCCGCCGCCGCCGCCGGTGTCCGTAACCAATATCGCACGAAATAAGAAAAAAAACTAAATAAATAAAAAAACACTTATGGCACAATGGGAATCGAACCCGGGTCCACTGCGTGGCAGCCCAGCACTCTACCACTGAGCTACGCCGCTGCTTGAAACTGCGGTGCAAACTGATCCTATGCAGGCTTCATGTCGGGTAAGAAATCGCGTTAACGTGTGTTGTAAAGCGTTTTAGAACAGTAAAGTAACAACCAGGCGTCACACAATACGAATTGCGTAACGAGTGGGTCGTTCAATGCTCCAACCCATTACAAAATGCCATAATTCTTCATCGTCGTCAGCCACAGCATCAACAAAGTGCACATAATGCGTTACAAGTGTGTAGCGGGTACCGCGCTTTTCCGAAGAATGACGAATAATGGCATAGTAGACGCTTCCCCACTACACAAAAATTATGATGATTTATGGCGTAGTGGGTACCATGTAAGTGCGCTTGTAGTAGTTGCCCCAAGAGTGTTTAAAAAAGGCTCTAGGAAGGCCGCTCTCCCAGCTTTCGCTGTGACTGGGCTGCGCGTTCCGCGCAGGCCTGGCGGTTTTTTCATTTTACTTGAGCGTGTTTGGGGAAGGGAGCGCTTGAGGGGTGGGGGGGTGAGGGCTCTAACTGAAAGTTCCATGCAGACACCCGCGGTTGCATATACACTCGTGGAAATTTCTTAACTTCGAGCAAGCATCGAAAGTGAACATGATAACACATGATCAATTTTTTCCTGTTTTTCTTTTCTTTCGGCTGTCAAGAGAAATTTTCGGGGTTCATCGTCATTATTGAGCAGTGCATTTTTGCCGTTTAACGTTTTAATGATTTACAAACGATGGCGTACTGCGCTCATATCATACAGCCGCCTTCCGGCTTCCAGCTCTCACCTTTAATATTGATAATATAAGCCCTCGTGAAAACGTAATAGAAATCGCTATGTGTGTACGTCTTTGCAGGTGCCTTTTCGTACTCTGGACCGCCTTCCTCCTCTTCGGAACTGCATACGACATCTACAGGACGATGCTCTCGACGGAAGAAATCAAGGCGCCAAAGTACCACCCATTCATAAGTAAGAAAACCTTCGGTTTCTCTTACTTGTGAATCCTGCTTCGATCGGACGACTTATACACGGAAGGTGAAGAAAGGTGTCGCTGGGTGAAGCTGGATGTAGGACTTCTGACGCAAGAACGCCGTAATTAAAAAAAAAAGTTTAAGCAAAATAAACTTCGAGGGTGTATTTCGTTCAATGAGTCATCGTCCAGAAACGCCGCGTGAGACGGCAAACAACACGACGCGCATAGCGAGGTAGAACAGGACGTAAACCCACAGATTACGAGTGAACCAAAGCACGAAGCCGCGCGCCTTTCTGACCGCTCCTCGGCAGTTCGCCCTGAAATGAGTCTAATAGGCGTCGCGAATCATAATTGTGTTATAAGTGAACAGTAAGCAGAAATTGGTCATCTTGATACATCGCGTGCGCCTTTTGGGAAAGTTCGCCTTATGCAGCGAGATGGAAATGCTTGTTATACACTCCATTGTGTTAACAACGCGCAAAGACGTGACAAGTGGTTCTTTTTTTCTTGCGCAGGCTACCTGTCCGATTCGGTACAGTCTGTTTCTCTACGAAGGGCCGTCAAGAAACTGATGGACATGCCCAACTGGGGCGACTACTCCAACAGGCTTGGTTTCGTTCATGGTGTACGTGTCTTCTCTGCTACGTGGGTCCTTCTGGGACACAGCCACATGCTTCGGGACCTGCACGCCAGCTGTAAGTAATTAGAGCGTGCATGAGTGTGCACAGCACCAAACTTTTATATTCTGCCGGGTTTCATTTGACTTTTATAGCTATAAACAAGCCGACGGTTGTCTTTGCTTTCTCGTTAAAGGGACCGACAACTGGCCAGAACGTGTGATTAGATCCTTGTAGAAATGACAAGACCATGAAATATAGTGACAGATTCCAGCATTCTTTTCGCGCTTGTGACTAGGATTTATACTTTTAAATCGTGCTTAAAAGTGACAAAAACCGTCATGTCGCGCAGCCTAGCGGAAGAGCCTTGAAGCTGGATTATGAAATATGGAGTCGATCACTTTACTGTATGTAGTCGCGTAGCCTGATGCTGTCATGGGCGCCAGTCCTCAAAATTAAAATATGTATATTATTATCCAGCCTCGCACAATTCTGTGCTGCTTACGACGTAAAATGAGTTGCACGGTGAGAAGCGGCGCTGCTGTCGCCGCCGCCAGTGGACCAAGTCGAGCCGCGGCGCATGCGCGCGGAGTGCACGCATGCGCAGTAAACCAGCACGCTCGAACACGAACGGCTCTCGCGCTCACTGTTTGCAGCATGTGAGTATACGACTGCATATTCGCTGCAGATAGAAAAATTTTGATTACAAATGTTTCGCGGCGTTTTTCCACTTTACCATTCCGTGATTAGACTCACTGACCGGTAAGCTTTCCGTTGCGCTAAAAAAAGTAGGCACCATAAAAATTGGTTGTCGGTCCCTTTAAATATCAGTCCAGTCTTTCTCCGCTGTCTCACTGCTCCATTAAGGATAAGACACATTGTGCTCATTTGATCTTTCTTTCGTTCCTTGGCGGAGCTGATAGCATTAACTGGAATATAAGTGCATTTCGCGGCTAATTTCTCGAAACAATGGGCACGCGAAGTGCGTCTAGCAACTGGGCTGGCATTTGTTCGGGCAAGGTTAAAATCTGCGGTTAAAATGTGTTAACTGAGGTTGTTAATGAATGAATGAATGAAAAACTTTATTACAGATAAAAGCTCCGTTACAAAAATCAACTAAGTGAGTTCCCCCCTTGATGATTTACGCCTACATCTTCCCGTCCGTCCCCACAAAAGTCCTGTCGTGAAAAAACTGTTTTTTTTTGTTGTTGTTTTTTTAATCTTCGCTGAAACAATCGGGTAAATCGGGCATTGAGAGAGTATTCTGCAAGTATAAGCAGCAGAGTTATATCCTGTACTATACGTGTAATTCTTCGAAATTTTCCTTCTTTTCCAGCCAACATGATTCGTTTCCTCAAGCGGATTCAAGACGACTTCTTGTTCACTGTTCAATTGAACGCCTTCATGTCTGTCGAGACGTTCCTTGTCATAACGTAAGTATTCTAGACTACGGCAGCGAGCAAGCAAATTGTCGTTTATCCCAGGGAAAAAAGATGGTAATACGGCACCCAGTCTTGATACGATCAATCGGAGTTCCCCCCGGGAAACGCTTCGTTGAAGACACGTTGCCGATAAAACTATTTGGATCGTTTAGTCGTTGCCACTGAAAGTCAGTAACAGGAACACATACGGCTCGATCGAGTCAGCGATGTCCAACAGTAATTATAATCATGTTGTCCTGCCAACGATATCTGTAGTATTAGAGATGTGCAGTTTTAAACAAGAAAGCGCCTCAGTCAGTTCAGAGCTCGAAGCCTATCCTCCTGGAATATGGCATTGCATAAAATGTACCTTCAAAATACGCACCTGCGACGCAGAGAACCTTTTCGCTCTGTTGGGTGCGCAGATATGCTCTTGTTACAATTCGAAGAGAAATTTGCTTTACAGTAAAGAGCATTGCCGAAATTCGAGGTACGGCCTACAGTATCACATTAAATTATTTCCGTGGCATTTCACTGTCCACTAATAATAGCCCCGTAACGGTAAAATGTATTTTCGACATATCCTGGTCAGGTGTACATGCTCTTCAATTGGCCGAAGAGCATTGATCATCGTATAAAAAAAAGTGGTGTTCTTTTCTTTCTTTCTTTTTTTTTTTTTTACAGAGGATTCCTTTCGGGCTATCTTGTAACCAAAGCACCAAATTTGGACATTCATCCAGCATTGCTATTCATCGTGGCACTAGGGAGGCGCTACATCAGGTGAGTCACAAACCGCAAACCACTAACTCTCAGTTGAATACAATCCATTGAAATATATACAAATGGATGTCCCGAAGGACAAACAGAAGCGTTATTATGACCCAAGGACAGGCGTACTACTGAAAACATACAGGGATCCCGGTTGCCACATTGGGCTATAACAGTGAAATTGCAGTACTTCTTTTTTTTCTTTTTTTTTTTTTTAAGGTGACAGCTATTCGGCTACTATCGGACTATTTTCTACTCTCGCATCAAGCGCGTTTTCCGGCGCATTTTCTTCCTCCTTGCTTGTTCTACGTCAAGTAACGTGTTGGTCGTCTTGCACTGCTCACTAGAAACACTCAGAAAACTATACGGTAGCCACAACGAAATCTTGAGTGCCACCTTCTTACCGCGCTTACATTTCTTCAGTGTAGGCTGCTTAACGTCCGCGACGACTCGGTCACATAGTTCAGGCAGCACGTTCAAGGCGGGGAACAGTATGCTGGCACGTGCACGTCTCCCCTCGCAGCTAGCTCCGTGTGTACACGCTGTCGTCGTCTAATGCAGGGGTCTCAAACTCACCTCAGTCACGAAATTTAGTCTTCCGCAAGGGCTGGGACCGTGAAGAATGGTTGGAGCGTGGGATGAGGGACGGGGAAGGGGGGGGGGGGGGGTTGAACTGTATATTAGCTAACGGTGCCGTTTGACAGAAGGTATTTCCCATATGTCATGTATGTTTCTAGAAACCTGACGTCATGATATCATGATATGTTTCTAATCGATATTGAACTCCAGAATGACTGAAATCTGGACGCCGATTATGGAATATAGAGTTTTTGTACCGCGGTTATGTTTTAACACATGGTGGCCGCATGTGATGCCTCACGAAATGCTCGAGACCAGTCACTTCTGTGTAGCCCATGAACATACTTATTAAGAGAATAAAAAGAGAATAAAAAGTATAGGACGATGGCAGTCATGTTCCGCTCGGGCCGCTAGCGAGCGGTCCGTGTGCCGCGTGCAGCCCGCAGGCCGCGTGTTTGACAGCCTTTGGTGCGTCTGGAATGGGAATATTGTCAGGTTATGGCCAAAAACAAAATTCAGATATACGATTACTTTGGAAACGTTCAACGACATATATTTTTGAAAAATTCAGTGTGTGGAGCAAGAATGTTCCGTTTTGTTATTTACTCTGAACACTTCAATACCACAAGACGTACAGTCGCCCAAATCTTTAGCTATCCTTCGCGAGCGGCGATCTTTTCTGTGTATCTTCGCCGTATGACTGAATTAAGTTACAAAAATGGTGAGGGTAAGTGCATGCCCACATACCACATGCCCACGAAACAAATTTTCGGCACTTCGTTCCATCACGGGGCGCTGACACACAGAAAAGTCGCCGCTGCGCGGGATAGTTAAAGATTTGGCCGACTATACCCCTGTTCAGCCCCTGGCTCCGAAAATATTTGGGTGTTGTCCCTTCTCTCATCAATCTCCGTTTTGCTTTTTCTTGCACTGTGAACCATGAACATAATCCAGCTCGCTCACTTTTTTATCCTTATTCAGTACCGGATGTATAGTCACCAGCCTTAAATATATACAAATAGTTCGCAGATTTTTCCTGAGTTGTGTGCCTTCCATAATGTGCAAAGTAAGTGTTTCAGGACATCTTTGTTTTCGGCTATTTCGGGCTATAGCCGTGGATCGTTCTTGGCTAATTTTGGAGTACTATTGTGAGGAAATTTGGTTGGCGACTCTTTTAGCACCTGGCAACCCTTAGTATGCGACATGATGTAAAAACACACACCCATATGAAAAATTAACATTGAAATGCACGCACTCGTAATTAAGGATTTTAATGAGTCTCGTTTCTGCGAATCCACAAAGAACTGCACCATTAAAACAAACCAGTGGCAGAAAAAATATGGAATGATGAACAATAACATTTAGCGTACCAATTTGGTGTCTAGGAATAAGTGAAAAGCATGTTTACGGATCATACTACTCTATTAGCTCTTAAGGGCGACAATTCTAAAAGGTATTTCTTCGCTTACACTCATAATCCAAACCCATTCGCAAAAAAAGTGATACCCGTATCAGTGAATGGAGTCCTTAGAAGCTGGCTATTCAAAAACTTAATAAATTAAGTAAAAGCGTTTAAACAGAAACAACACAGTATACTTCTTTCCACAGACGCTGCAGTGAAGAGCTATGGATTATTTCTGACCACCTGATGTTCTTTAATGTACAGCCAAAGCACGGTACATGATCATTCTTGTATTCCACCCGCATACGAATGTTTGGGAAAAAATCATTTCAACAGTCATAGATAGTGCCGCGAAAATAAAGAAGAAAAAGACATGGTTGATCCCCCCCGTCATAGGAAACGGTATAACACGAAACTGAACCTTGTCTTCAAGAATTAGTTTTTTATTGTGCAGATCTTTTACTATGTCTATTGGTGTTTGGCAGCTATAGGCCTTATGCAAAATTGCTGCCATCTGTCGGAGGTTTGACGAAGCTACCGATTCGGCGCCATGTTGGAGGCTTGTGTCCGAATTGTATTGCTGTCGCTGCTATTACTTTTTGCTTGTATCTGCTTTGATAGCAGGCAGTCGGGGCATAAAAACGTCAGACGAGCGTGTAAGGGCCTGTAAACGTTACCGGCGTGTCCTAGTTATTACGTCGACAGTTATTACGTGTAAAAAACTGCCTCACAACAAGATGGCACGAGTTTGTCACCTAGTCACATGTAAACCTGTCGTTTTTGAGAATGGAGCTTTGCGATAGGTTATAAATTTCGTCTGTCTGTTTTCGGTGTAGCGGATAAAGCATTGTTAGCTATGGATATCATGCGTATAGTGTAGGATAGTAGGGAAGATGCTTTAGTGCGCGACACGGCTAGGTACAGCGATGGCGACAAAAAAGTGCTGTTGACTCATTTCAAAGCGTATTTCATAAGGGGCAGCCTATGTCGGCCTGATGTTTTGTACATCTAATTTTAAATAAAATGTTGTCATCTTTTTTTATTTTTGAAATAAAAATATTTCGCGGAGTAGACACCGTCGTATGCTATGCGTAGAATTACCGGACAATTGAAATATAAAAAAAAAATTCCGCATCTCACGCACGTGAAAATTGAACAAGACAAGTGTGCTCGTAAATACTAGCACGACACGCCAAGAATATTCGTGTTGACATCGTCGCTTTCGGGGCCCATTGGCGCCTTACAATTTCAACCCCGTGCAGCTAGGCAGTTTAGTGTCACCGACGCAACATTTGCGAAACCACCTCAGCGCATCGGCAGCGCACCCACTATCGAATGTAACAGATTTGCCGGAAAATCTTTTTTTTTTCAGTTCCATACGATAACAGTTTATAGCACATAGGGATGGCACACAGGATTTTTCCGAAAGGAAATCACCTTTTGGGATAACCTGATGTGCTCTTCTTAGGATAGAAATTTAAAAAAAAAAAAGAAAAAGTAAGGGGGCAGTCAGCACATCCGGACCGCCCCTCTGAATTTGACAGTGATAATACATGAATTGCTTGAAAAATACGCATAGTGAAGTAATACGAGCGCAAAGCATCCCCCCCCAAACGCCACCTTGTTTAACTCCACAATCGAAGACCAAGAGTAGACAACACGCTCCAGCGCAATCGGTCTGTTCGCTGAGAATTGATGACGCGCACGAGCTGCTTGTCCCGTATGTATTTGTTGTCTTAGTGTAACAAACAAAGTAATGTTGTCAACGGCAGCGCAGGCATGCGTGAGTTAAAGCCGCGATGCAGCTTTGAAGCTCGTACACGAAGCCGTTCTTTCTGTGCCTGCAAGCACACGGCGCGAAAACTGTCTCGTTCCGGCATGACACGAAAGAATGTTCCCTGGTGAGGGCCGATGTCGTCACATCGCGTTTAAGAACGGCGAATGTACACACGGCGTTAGTTGAAAGCACTAGCCGGCAACGGAACGATATGCCGCTTCTCGTCGGTCGCGAGGTAATCTAATAACATGGAGGCTATTTTCCTGCAAAGCTTTCTTTTTTCCGGCATCCCAATTACCTCAATCTGAGCAATACGGCACTCGAAAATGTGCCGGCATTGTCGTTCCAATCAGCCGCACAAACGTTGATACGTACGCTCCGCTCCGTCTGAGCACACGCGGAGCGAGCTTAGCCTTCATGGTGGCAATGCGTAAGGGGGGACGCTATAGTTGGCAGCTGATTTTGCATAAGGTCTATACCGTTTGACGTGGATGCACCAACGTTGGCGCCTGGTGGCACATTTCCATTCCGACGACTAACGTCTATGATCATGATTAAACCTTCTAGTAGCTGAAGTAGTTAGCATACACCTGGGCACAATATGTGGTGAATCCCGCGCAAATATGGTGTCGACAAGCACATAATAAACACTGGTGCTCAATACGCACAGATTCAAAGCGTCGTCGTTTGACGAGGGAAACGCCAAGGTGTGCGCTCCCCAGTAATAGGGTAACCTACGGCTCTGCTCATGCATATACCACGCAGCCCTTCAATAACGCGAGAGGCAGAGTTCGTAGCCTGAGCCGTTAACGCGCGCAAGACCTTCCGCTTTCCCCTGGGGCATCTCTCGCTTCACCAATAGCTGAAACTGCCGAAGCGCTTCCTGTCGGCGCTTGTTATCGATGCAGTACTTAACTTCACCAACGCCTCCTCTATTTTATTCAATGCCAGTGCAAACGCTCGCCCCTCAATGGGAGCCGCCGGTCCGCCTTAGTTCAGGGAGTGGTCGTGATGCGACGCTACATGTTGGGTAGGGCTGCTTGCGTCACACGTGCGTCCGAGCGCTTTCGCACGGAGATGCGATAGACGCGTTTTCCCTCTCCAATATCATGCGTCTGTCCGATTTGTTCCTTCGTGCTCCTTCTTTGTAGCTCGAAGCGATGCCGCCGCCGCCTCACAGCGCTCGTGAGGCACCTCTTAAAGGCAGCGCATGCACTGCAGCGTCGCAGTGACGCGTCCCCATTGGTTGCCCGCATAGCGCCACGAACGGAGACGCGCTATCTCAAAACACCGTGTCTCTTACAGAGCCAGCGTGACAGCCAACATAGTGAACACGAGGGATGCAACACGCCGCCCCACGGATCTGCACGCAACTGAACAAAATATTACTTCATATGGTTTCCGTCGTGAGGCACTGCATCACGGGTGCTCTCCCCCATGAACGCAAAGCACACGCGAAGACTAGGCGATGGGTGAGAGTAGGAAAGGGCTAGAGGAGAGGGTGGTGAACGGCTCGAACGGGCGCATTTGGCTGGCATTGATAAAATAGAGGAGGCGTTGACTTCACCGATCCAGACGGCGACAGCGCCCCCCGCCTACCATGGTCACTGTGAAAGGGAATATGAGGGACATAAAGCGCGCTTGTGAAGCCTCATGCATGAGCGTCAGTGGCGCAGTGCGTAGAGCCCTCGGCGCCTAACGTCGTGGACCGAGAGGTCGTCGGTTCGACTACGAGGTCATCCAGATCAACTACGATTTTTCTGCTGGTTTGTTTCTTTGTCATCTGTTCATGTGCATTTTAGCGACGCCCCATCTGTGACGAAAATGATGTCAGTGAAGTCTTGGTGGACTCCGGCATAAAACGCTTTCGTGTTAAAAAGCCACAGCTTCACCGCAAGGGTGAAGCAATGAATGCGATAACAACGAATTGGAATGTTATACGAAGAAAGGCTAGCAGCTCACTCCTTTAGCAAACGCAGCCACTGCGGCGAGCGAATTGACCTTCGAGCTTTCTATGGACTCAGCGTAAATTCTCACAATGAGAGCAAAGCTCGAACAAAACTATGAGCCATATGTTCAAGCCTCTCTAGAGATAAGCGCGCGAGCACAGGCGACCACGCCCTATACGTCAAAGTACGGACGCTCTCCGGCTCCTTTAACACCTTTTCACGGGAGAGAAAAAACGCCGCCATGCTGGGCTGCGCGCGGGAGTACAAAGGCTGACATCACAGCCTGGGCAGTGCATATTTGGGTGACTGCCTGTTTAGCGCAGCCCAAAGAGGACTATGGCGGCGCCCAGGGAGCCGTTTGTGAAACAGGAAACACGGCGAGACAATGCCCTTTAAGCACGCCTTTGGGCCCTTTGCGCCATCTCGCGGGTGATAGCGAACACGCCTCTGCCACGCTGAAGCACCTCAGAGATGCGCGCACTATCAACGGCAAATGGTGTATATAAATACCTCGCCTTTAGTATGCTGGAGGGCGTATGCGTTGTGGCCCAGTGGATAAACGCGCAGCGTAGCGCCACGCAGTGAGGGCCGCAGGTTTGAATACATTTTCTTATATATATATATATATATATATATATATATATATATATATATATATATATATATATATATATATATATATATATATGATTCGCTGAGAAAATGTCCATGCAATTGCTATCGCAATAAAATGCAGCCAGCAAATGAACGTCGTCTATGCCTCGGGTGCGTCTCGCTTTTTTCGGTATAGAAGCTAAGAACCTTGCAGGGGAAATTCATTGCACGGGCTAAACAAACGGTGTCCCCTGCCTTGCCGCAGATTTATCGTGCCAATGGCAGCGCTCTTCGGCTTCGTATATCTCATCCCGGCCCTGGCAGACGGGCCTGTGTTGCACGACTACTGGCATCTCTTCGTGGGCCCTTGCGAAAAGAACTGGTGGAAGATATTCACCATGTCCCAAAACTACATGGACGACTTCAAGGACATGGTGAGTAGCCTGTTCCGGCCCTGTCTTACATAGCTGTCAATCCTACCGCAGAGATTTGAAAGAAACGACCATCGCGAGCGTGTTAAATGGAACGCTTTTCAAAGAGCGCACACTGCACCCTCACAGCTTCCCACATCTACTAAAACTGTCAGAAAATAAATGCCGGAAGCAGCTCGTCAGAACGGGTGCAGGCCAATCGTGTTGCTAAGTGAAAAGATAGAGAAAGCACCAAGCAATGATATGCAGCGACCAGAAAGTTAATCTCAATACAGAGTACGACAAGGTACTCTGCGCAGGCAACGGGAGAAAAAGAGGGAGAGAGCATATAGCGAAGATCAAAGATACCCATATGTATGGAAAAACATTGAGTTTCCTAAATGCCCGGTTACTGAAGCTTCTTGCCTGCAGATACCTCAGAATGAAGCGTTCGTTTAGTGCAATTACTAAGAAATAAAGATCCGACAATATAAGAGCAACAACGACTGTATTTCGTGTCGTAATTTCACGTTATCATCATCGGTTTTGAAACCACCACACGACCTACAGTTCGAGGCCTTTGTGCTGCCGTAACTGCTCATGGACTTATGTATCGGTGTGATAGGTGAACGCCTATAACTGAAGTGAACCGACCCATCTCTGTCTTACGCATTCATTTTATCTAAACAGGAGGGGCTGCGTCAACTTAAGGAGCCCCTAAACAAGCCCTGAAAACACCTAGAACGAAGTAGTTTTTCACCAAAATTGTCGAAAAGACGGGAAAGTCTTTTCGACAACTTTGGTGACACCAGCAGTATGTGTACATGACGTCATGAGGAAACAGGCTCTCGACTGGTACACATAATATACGAAGCATCAGTTGTGAATTGTCTGCTACCCTGCTTTGCCGTGCAGTTGCACGCCTGTTCTGCCTTGTCTCGCATGACTATCGTGCGCGATCAACTTATTTCATTTCGTTTTGTGCGCTTCCGATTGCGTAAGAGGGGATAACAGCACGTATCTGAAAAGCGCAAAATTATGATAGGATCACCGCTCAGTGCTGACATTGCCCACGTGTTTTAAGAAAAAAGTGACAAGGAGGAGATACGGTCTGCAGGAAGGGTAGTGAAGGCGAGAAAGGAACCACTCTTTCGTTTTTGAACTCGGAGTGGTTTAGGGGACCTTTAAAGGCGCCAACACATTTCGCATTCATGAACAGAATGAAGGAGCAAGGAAATCGTTGGCTTCGCAATTTTTTAATGCATAACATTTACACGTCGCATCTTCAGACGGCGCCGCCAGTAATCCTTTCACGTGTTTTTTTTTTTTTTTTTTTTTTTTTTTTTTTTTTTTTTTTTTTTTTTTTCTTTTATGTTGCTAGACAAGGAGTGGCGTTCGAGGAATCACCACGACGGCATTGTGCCTTCAAGAACTACCCAATAATGCCTCAAATACTACCTTATTACCTAGAAAGATAACATACGTTTTTATTCCACATATAAATACGTTTTCACTTCCATTTTTTCACCTGTAAATACCCCAATGAAACAGTGCACTACGTTACATGTTGATCGAAAAATATGTTTGTGCAGCCTACACACGCACAGGGTGCGGTGTCCTCTAACAATCACTTGTCTCGCTTTTATGCAGTGTATGCTCCACTACTGGTACATCTCAGTCGACTACCAGCTTGCCATCGTTAGCACCAATAGTCCTGGTCTTCATCATGCCTAAGTAAGCGGTTCTTTTCTTTAGCATCTATTATGCACATGCTTAGCGTGCCTTACTTTTCAACAAGATACATCTATTCCACTATTAGCAAGAACGTGCGGTACTGATCCTATTGCTCGTTCGTAAATGTCCGTTTGATACATCGTGCAGGTTTGCTCGGCTTAACATAATCTCGTGATTACATAGTCATTTCAGTTTGTCTAGCTTCGACCAGAAAGGAAGAAGCGAGACTACGAGACATGTTCGTCAATACTCTTCGTTCAACCGCACAAACATGAATGCGTAATTGAAGTCATAACATTACACATGCAAAAGATGCACAGAGAAATGAGTACCCGTTGCCTGGTCATTCACTGATAAGAAATTAAGTAACTTATAATAATTGTTGGGGTTTTACGTCCCAAAACCACGATATGATTATGAGAGACGCCATAGTGGACGGCTCCCAAAACTTCGACCACCTGGGGTTATTTAACTAGCGCGTAAATTTTACCACACGAGGCTCTAGAATTTGCATCCATCGAAATGCCGCCACCTCGGCCAGAATTCAATCCCGCGACCTGCACGACAGCAGTCAAGCACCATAACTACAAGACCACCACGGATATATATATATATATATATATAGTTGCTGCAATCTATATAGAAATCATTAATATAGGAACAGTTTGTTCACGTGGCTCCACATGTGGTTTTATGGAAGCCTCTTTTCTCTCTGCCACAGCAGGTCTCTTGTAAGAGCGCATCTCTTAATTCACTACGCTACTACAACGAACGGCGGTTTTGATTCTTATGTTGCAGATGGTTCAAGGGATCTCTGTATCTCATGGGACTCATCGTTGTTGCCACTTGCCTGACGACCGGCATTCAGGTTTACGTCCATGAATACACGCCGTTCAACATCATCTTTACCACGAATGTTAGGTAAGTCGTACTTACTCAGTCATTCCCTTTCTAGAGCAATAGCTGAATTTCTTTCACAGTGCACAATAACTGTAATGGAAGGAAGGTGGTAGGCGGCAAGAGCACTGATTTCGGTTTGAAAGTGCCTTCGTGAGTGTTTATAACATCACGATGTAGCGTAACACTCAAAAAGTGAAATTTAAAGGGGCCCTGCAACACTTTTTCAGCATGGCCAGAAAACGCAACAGATTGGTTGTCGAGGCTCCTGAGAACACGCGAGCCAAGCATTATAGCATAGAACCCGGCCTAAAATTTGCAATTAATTTTCAAAATGATGTTATATACCCAAATGACCGCGTCATATATTCTAATTCACGGCCATTCGCTGATTTGAGCATCGTGATCTGTGTAGTTACCGAGGCCGCCACGTGCCCGCGCGCTCGCTCGCGATCTCACTGAAAGTAAGCCGCGCGCTCGAAGGAGAAAAAAAAGTGCTCAAGGTCATGACGCGCGCGTGACGTAACTTCTTGCCCCCGTGTCACCCCTCCCTGCT
The DNA here is from genome assembly GCA_030522465.1 of Rhipicephalus appendiculatus. Classification (NCBI taxonomy): domain Eukaryota; kingdom Metazoa; phylum Arthropoda; class Arachnida; order Ixodida; family Ixodidae; genus Rhipicephalus; species Rhipicephalus appendiculatus. Next base: position 724,763 of record JALIZH010017486.1, read on the forward strand.
TAGCTTACAGCGCGCTCGTCCGGACAAGAGAAGAAAGAAAGTACTTACAGCGTGCGAAACATCTCTAACTCTTGCCCGATTGTAAAAAAAATTTCGGCGGTCGATTCGTGAGGCAATAAACTCCTTCAATGAAGCCATTCGATGGTTACTTGGGAAAATGTTGCATGGCCCCTTTAAGCCATGCTGAACTCGGCAGTTTCGTTTTTGCGACATCTGATCGCAGCAGCAGTACTCTTGTCAGTCACTAACTGCGCCGTGTCTTCGAAACCTCCACGCAGGCAGCTCATCGAATCGGCGATGAACATCTACGACAAGGCGTACACGCACGCGCCGCCGCTATTCGTGGGCATGATCTTCGGCTGCCTGGCCGTCAAGAGGCACCATCTGTCGAAGATGGTGCAGAGCGCTGCTTGGGTTCTGGCCGTCACGGTGTCCCTGGCCGCGCTGCTGGGCGTGCGCAGCTGGTTCGCGGGCCGCCAGCCGCAGAGGCTAGAGGCGGCCATCTACGGCGGCATGCACCGCGTCTCTTGGGGCTTGAGCGTCGGCTGGGTCATGTACGCTTGCGCCACGGGCCGCGGAGGTTTCGTCACCAAGATCCTCGCCTGGCCCATCATGTACCCGCTGGGAAGGCTGTCGTTCTCCGTATACATGGTGCACATCCTCCTCATGGGCACCAACGCAGTTCTCAGCCGGGAGCACATCACTCAGCAGCCTTTCTTGCATGTAAGCAACAGCACCTGCGCATAAGTCGCAAATATAAGGCTTCCGTTTACCATAAAGACAGGTTGCATGCAGAATCATCAACGGGTGGTACGTTCTATGCATATACCGCACAGGGCTAGCTACATGTGACAAAAATGCCAGAAATACCTGTCACAGTAACATCAGATAGGAGTCGTGATTACGTTCATTCCTTTGTAAGCGATCGTTACTAAGTTATTAAGAGGCCGTTACTACATTAGTGAAACGTTACCAACCCTTACAGGGCACAGGGCTTGACTACTAGTATAATCGAGAAAAATGTGTCAAACCAAGCTCGCATACCCTTACGATTGTTTTGAACATATTCCAGTATTATTTTTTTATGATCTACGGCTTCCAATCAACCAATTCTTGCGATGAAGCAGCTACAGCGCTGCTCGTATCCATGACAAAGCGTGAAAATAAATACAACCAGAATATAATCCGTCACGTTATTTCCCATTCTAGTCTATTGGCAAGACTTAGCTCCCCGAAGCCCTGCAAGGGCCGCGACAGATTCCGTACAGAAGCGCTCGAGGTTACCTTCGACCACTTGGGCTTCTTCAACGCGCACGCAAAGCGCGATATGCGAGCGTTCTTGCGTCGTTAGCAGAAACATTTAGCAGGTGTGGCCAGGAATCGACCTCTTGCTCAGCAGCAGAAAGAATGCCGTGTACGGAGTTACTGCTGCGAGTTTATTTGGTGTCGCGAAACACGGGAAACGAATAGCACCTCCATGTCACCTTTCCTGCGTCTAACATACAACTAACTTGCGCTACTCTGGCGGCGTACGCAGGCTCAGACCTACATCTCGCAAGTGGTGATGTCCTACGTCCTGGGCGCCATCGTCTACCTCTTCATCGAATGTCCCGTGGCCGGCCTGGATAACGAGTTCTTCCGAAGATTCATGAACATGGATCAGCTGAGGAGCGACAACACCAAATACAATAACGAAAGCCAAGACCTGAAGGCCGTCCAAGTCGCCGCCGGTAATGGTGCGACAAAAATAGGGGACGCGTCGTTGCTCAAACTGCAACTCTCCAACGGCGTCGCCGAAGTCCCAAAGAATGTTTGCAATGGATGCCATCACAATGGCTATACAAACGGTGCATGTGAAACCGATATCGACGAGAAAGACACTGCGGCCAACGGCGCCATAGTTTCAGTGAAGTTCTGAAAATATGTTGTGTATCTAGATGCTCAAATGTGTAAATAGTCGTACCTGTTTTAACTTCCTGTAAATGTTGTCTTTACAGCCCTGGGGAAAAAGACCGCCAACTTAAGCTAGGGCTATTTGTTTTTATTGTCTAATATCTTGCCCCCCGGCTGTGAAGCCACGTGATGCTGCGGCGCCTGGTTATGTGAATTTGGTAATTTGTAGATGCGTGCTGTGTTTATCGTATGCAGTTATGGTTACGCACCTGCTTAATTGTATGCTATGATGTTTCCTTTTTCTTCTCTCTATGAAATGCGAGTGTCCGAATATGTGCCGTAAACGAGCATGTGATTCTATACTTAAGCTTATATTTTTTATTATTTCTTCATTATCTCTCCTTTTTCCTCCTTCCATTTGAGTCTCTCGCTGTATCAGGAGAATTCGCGACCCGCTCGATGACAGCTGGCTCATGCACGCTTCCCTGTCGCTTACGTCCGAGGTTTTAATTGGCTGCGAAATGGCGCGCCATATTTCTGAATTTAACGAGCAAAGGCTACGAATATAACATGCAAAGATAATCAATTGCCGGATCACTTTAGAAGAAAATTGTTACACAAGGATCTTCAGAAAGCCATACCACTTTTTCCAAAAGTGCATCACGTTGTTGTTGTTTTATTTCTAGACTTAATTTCGTGGATCTCGGGCAAGAAAGCACTTCAACGCTACGCGTATTGGTTTACTGACTGCCACGTGTGGGGCACAGCACAGGCCTATACAGCGCCACGCCGCACTTTCAAAGTGTGGAAGGGACACTGGCGTGTTTACGAATGCCTTGCATTATATCTGTTCTTTTTTTTTTTTTCTTTTCACTCGCGACTCGCGTGTTTTCCCCGCAATGTGTCAATGGGCTTGGGACAAACTTCCACGAGTCTCGAAAGCAAAGCGCTTTCTAAACTTGCTCAGCCATCCGAAGACGTTTTGGTCGCGAGCGTTCAAAGCGGGCTGACCGAGAGTCTCCTCCACATGCGTAAAGGACAACTGACGCCAGCTGGCCGACGCGTCCTTCCTTAAGCGGGCACCGGTGACCCTCGGTCACGCAACGCTGTTGGTCTTCTTTATCGCTGCCGTTGGTCCCCGTAGCGGCAGCGTTCTTTCGTCTTCTACGGCGAAGATGAGAGACGGTAAGAGGACAACGCTTTCACTGAGACCCCACTGTTGCCATAGGAACGCAGACACGTCATTCTTAGGCAACAGTGGCAAGTGAAAGTTGCCAAATCAAAAATACCCGTCTTTTTGAGCGCCAGAACGCTATGCCGCACCTTATTGGTTTCCATGCTTCGATTATATTCAAAGGACACGCAAGCAGCGAATACGGTGATCCCGAGAATGACATTTGCGTCGTGTTTATGCAGGGTGCCGGCTCGGTCGACCTGGAAGGCTGATTAATTTCAAACCGTACTTTCCCCCCAAGCCCGAACGTAAATGCGCTGAGTATCCAAGCGCAACATATGTACGAGCAGCGACAACAGTATTCTCGAAAGTCGCAAAGTCCTAGTTTTATGTCCAGCCTTATTTATCGATAACGAATAACCACCGAGACCGATATGCTGCCAAATCTATGACGTTCGGCGAACTGACGCGGAATGGTGTGTCCTTCCTCACCTGCCTCCCCTTTTCACTTTTTTTTTTTTTCCTGGCGTACAAAATCTCGTCTCACGATAAGATCTGTTGCAACGATATTTGAGAAGCGCAAACAGCTTATGTTATTATTTTCTTTTTCGGTGTGCCCTCTTAAGCCGGTGTGGTGAATAAAACGCCCGTGAATGAGTCCCAAGAAAACGTTGGATTCTGGGGGGGCGAAACTTGAGGATCAAGCTTGCGGCCTTCGAAATCATGTCCCGCCTAAAGTTCCCGTGAGACGGTGTCTCCTTTGACTTCCCTAGATTTCTTCGCTTTACTTCTTCGATATAAGGGAACACGACCCGGCAATAGCAAGCGCTCGCTCCAGGCACGCCAATCGTAGGGCCAAATGTTTTTCGCGCAAAACCACTGTTCTCAGATGCCATAAAGCCGCAGCCGCACGCCAGAGCATACCGAGCTGCCGTTACCTGCGTTATTTATCAATGAGAGGCGTATACAGCAGCGAGGAAGTGCACTACGTGATACACGACCGCCAAGGATTTCCACCTCCCTACTGTATACGCCTGCTTCTAGTGCGTTCGTGTGTTTGTCAGTGTGTGTGTGTGTGTATGTCACTGTAAGTGTGCTGTTGAAAAATCACGTGGCCACAGTGCTATTCTCTGCCTATTACTCTTTGAACGGGAGTTGGAAAAAAAACTGAAAAAGTGTAATATATCTGCGGCAGGCAGGTCTATACTTTCGCACAGCTTTCATTCGGAATCGAAAGTTCAAGACCTGCTCGTGACATCTGCAGACTGGGTGGCTTCGAGCTCCCCAAACATTCTGTGTGCCAGCGGAATGTACGGGATGCTTACATCGCGGTTTGGCAGTGAAGAGTGAATCACGTGGCGCCGTCAACAGCTCATACGGTGAACAATATTTGAATGTACAGTGTACAATAAAGTTTTGTTTCCTGATATTCACCGGGCGTTTTAGCACTCTTTGAAGTCGTTCCCGTAACGAAAAATCATCACTGGACGAGCAAGTACTTCACAGTACGCTCATAAGGTGAGCTCTTTATTTTACGTATTGTTTTAGTTTTACTGATATTAGGTCGAATGAGTGAAAATAAACCCGCCATAACGATGACGCGCTACTTATTTTCGTATTGATGCAACAAAAGAAACAATAACACAAGAGTTATTTGTTAGAAAAAAAAACTTCCCCATCTCCCGCTAAAGGGAACCATGTGTGGATGCGAAGCAGCGGGGAGATAATTAGCTCGAGCGGGAGGAACGTCGCCGCTCTCATTTCACGGCAGCGGTCCGGGCGCTCATCGCGGCGCTGCACAGGAGAGAGAATGAGGCGCGCGCGCTCCGTCATTTTTATACCGCGGAACTACCGTGGCGCCCCCCGGTGGAGTATGCAGCTGTCACACCACCTGTCGTGCGCGCCGCTCCGTAGAGGATTCCTAGAGGAAAGGACGGGGGGGGGGGGACCGTAGGAGAGGAGAGAGAAGGGGGAGGGGACGTATACAGGGGATTCCCTGAAAAAGTTGGTCACTGGCCCCAAACACTGGTGGTGTTGGGTCGCGTAGAACAGCCCGCACAACGTTCACGTGCATGGAAATTAGAATCGTTATCACCGCTGACAACAGTTTGGTTCGACTGTGAATTTAGTACCGGCGTTGAGCACGTGACGCTTCAGCTGATATCTATTTTCGTCCATTCTGAAGCTCCCAATAAAGCTTCTTTCCATTGTTTCTCTGCTACAATATTACATAGCGCCCCTTTCCTGCGCCTTGCAGTGCAACAAAAAAATATTTTGGAAAGGATTTGCTTCTTTCCCAGCTAAGCACTATAATTATACCTCATGCATACCAAAACAGACATATGGGGCGCTGCTTTTTGTTGTTGTTGTTTTTGATACATGCATCACTGTAAACGAAAACATACCCAGCCGCGGGGTTCCGGGGGATGATGCTCCCTCTCAGCTCCGGTAGCCTCGCTCAAACCGGAATGCTCCGGAGAATATACATTCGTTTTCCACCCTTTTACTTCGGTGGGCGATGGACGGAGGGAAGCGGGACGACTTCCCTGATTTTTATCCGGTGGTTTCTCCGTAAGTGCTCCGGCGCATCACTTATGCTCCGTGGATGCCCCGCAAATACCCCGGCGAGGTGCGGGTGCAGCTCCTCCTTTCCAGTGACAAAGCGTCCACCGGCACGACAGGCGTCTCGTTAACAATGCGTAGGCTGAGAGGCAACAATGAGGCTGGACAACCCCGCAGTAACGTTTGAAAAAGCTTTTGTGGTGTTGGGATGCCTTCACTGGCAAAAAAAAAAAGGCGCTGCGCCGTGCTCCCGACCGGGCTGCAGAAATTAGGCGCCTTTTCCTTCGAACCACAACCACCACAGGCAAAAAGGTCAACGACTAGGAAAGGAGGAACGTAACTTGCTGAAACTAGCTAGAAATGACGTAGGCAGCCTCGCCGGGCGACCGGTCCCCACAAACCAACATGTCGCAGGCCAAGCCACCCGAATCGAAGTGCAGCGAGGATTGCGCGATTTCTTCGCCCGCGTTCGGGAAAAGGAAATCATTCTGTGCACCTTGTGGACATCACAAGCGACTACAAGCATCAATGAAGGTTGTCATCGACAGAAAGGAGTTGCGGAAACCTTAATCGTGTGATGGTTCCGTGTAACGAACGACACATTGTGATCGCGCGAGTGGCGAACGATCCGGCGGTCGCTGGTGCGGCGCAAAACTGGTGAGTAAGCTCTTCTTGAATTCTCTATGTTATTCTTTTCAAAAAGTGCTAAAATTGAGTAATTTTGTGTTGATAACCAAGTAGGTTATCAAGACTAGGCTAGCTTTGCAAGATGGCAGTAAAAAAATTCAGTGGAAATATTGAAAATGCGTTGTTTGGAACACGTGCTTTTCTTTCTTAATATGAATAACTACGGTAATTTTAAGCACACCACTGTAATATTTGGAGCGCTGATCGACTCTCTGTAGATATGCATTCATAAGAAAACATCATAGTTGTGGGTTGATTCGATAAAAGGTTATTAATTTTTATAAGTAAACCTAATTCGTTAAAAGATATTTTGGTCTGATCAGTATACATAAACGGTAATATTTGTCGCTTTCCATATTATAAACGCCAAGTGGAGGCCTCTCATTACGTATAAATTATTTTGATTTATCATGTAAACTGAATTAATAAAACAGGAATAACTGAAATCAGCGTTAATTCATTATAAATTTAGCGAATTGGGCTTGGGAAATGTGTTCGGTACAGACTTTTAGAACGCATATACGTACACATATTGGTGAAAAAATTATTTTGATTGTATTAATGGTATCTGAGATATTAATCTAGAAGTATAATTAACCCTTCGGCGGACATGGTGCTTTCATGACAAAAGAGGGGGAAAGGGGCTCACGAGACCAGCGACGAGGAATGCGAAAGGAAGGTGGGGTTGCTTTGCAGAACGTGTTGTGGGGCGCGCGATGTTTGTCTGGATGGGGAGGTTGGTTCACGCTTATTTCTGCAACCCATTTGAGAGCACCGCTCACCGTCGTTGGGCGAAGGGGTATGGTAGTGAAAGAAAAAAAAAAGAAAAGAGGGCACCTTCTTGAGAAACTGGCTGTCTTTTCTGCGTTGATGGGAGAGAGAACTATCGCGCTGCTGCATTTTTTTTTTTTCTGTGTTCAGTCCTGCTGCCATGGCCGTGAATGCAGTCTTTTTTTTTTAACACGAAAGTGTTTTATGCCGGGGTCCACCACGGCTCCTCTGACGTATTTCCGTCACGGATATGACGTTGTAAAATATAAATAATGAGATCAAAGAAAAATTAGAAGAAAAAGTTCCGCCGCCGGGCGTCGAACCTACGACCTCTCGCTCCGCAGCGCGCGGCGCGAAACCACTCGGCTTCGGAAACGTACGTTCCTCAGCTTGCTAACGGCAAGCTATTTATACACACCATATACCGTTGGCGGTCCTCAGAGCTCCTCGACTTCAGCGCGTTTTCGTCATCACTAGCGAGATGGCGCGAAGGTGTCACGGAGCGCGCGCTCTAAAGGTCGTCGCGCCTCTCGCTGGGATGAGCGTGCGGCTCCACGGGGCGTGGTCGCTGGTGCGCGCGCGCTTATCTCCTGATCGGGGCATTCGGGCGCTTCGCACGCCTTGTTTCCCCCGCAAGTTTGCTTTGAAGTTACAGCGTTACAGTGGTTAAAGTGTTCACGAAGGTCGCTTCGTTCGCCGCAGCGGCCGCGTTTACGAATGGAGCGCGCCGCTTACACACGAAGTAATAATTGTGGCAGTTGTTCGCGCTCGTCCTGTGTATGCTTGTGCGTTCGTTTCGTGCGTCTTTGTGTTAGAGCAGCGTGCTTTAAATGTCGAGCTGTGACAGTCCGTGCTCGTCTTGTGTATGCTCATTTCGTGCGTCCTTTCTGCTTGAGGTGCGCGCTGCATGTTTCGAGCTGCTTGCCGTTCTTCACGTCACATTACAATTTGTTGCTGCGGCATTCATTTCTTCTCCCTTGTGGCGAAACAATGCACAATAAACGCTCAACTACTTATGTGAATACACGTTTCCCTTTCGTGTTATACCGATTCCTTTGACAGAGGGATCAGCCATGTTTTTTTTTTTTTTTTTTTTTTTTTTTTTTTTTTTTTTTTTTTTCTTTTGAGGAGGGGGGAAGCGGTGAGTTGAATTTCCCAGACCAAACGGGTAAAACTGTCGAAATGTTCGCCTTCATGTCCCATATCTCTATGAGAATAAAACACTTCTTTCCATATTTCTCTGACGAACAGTGCGCGAAGACGAGACATAGTATTGACCTGGACGATGCAACGATGCTGGCCTGTCAACAGAAGAAGGAAAAGAAAATTCCCCGAATCCTGGTGCACACGTCGTGACACCTCGGCGTGCATCACCATCCGTGGCCTTGTGCCGGACGTCTTCACGGACCTGTGTGTTGAGTAAACTGGTCCACCTCCCCTCATTTCTGTTAGTGTACTATACTGATGATGCAATTGGCATAGTTGGCGTAATGCTTGTATTTTGATTGCTAATTTATTTTGTTAAGTAAGAGTAAACTTTATTTTGTGCTCGAGCCTGTTCGTTTAGAAACGATACATGCTCATGCAATAACTATTTTGAAAAATGTTCATTACGATAAGTTTCACGACAGAGCGGGCGCTGCAAATTAAAAAAAAAAAAAGAAATACAACGCGAACTTCTCTCGAAGACTCTTTTGCAAAGCAGAATGAAGGTACGTTTTTCTCAAGAACCAGCCGCAAGTATACAAACTGTAGCCTAATATGCTGGAAGTAGTACGATGAGCACATACTAAAATGCGACTATAATAATCATGCAGCTATATTTTAGAAAATTAGCAAGTTAATCGGGAGAGGTATTCCTGATGCTGTCTTCGAGAGTACCAAAAGTCGCTCATTTTAGTGAAAAAAATAATGCTTTTGAATCTGTCAGCAGAAGTAGAGGTATCGATTTAGAAATATATGGAAATTTTTCGCCCGCTTTGAACTTTGTCCGCGGCACGGAGGTGTGTTTTTATCATGGAGCGGCTGGCTGACACCGGTGTGCATGTGATATGCTTCTTGATATTGAGCGCTCGTCCTGTCTTTTTTGTGTGGTCCGTTTAAGAACCTGGGTGTTCTCATGGACAGGCAGACAGTATGGGAATTAATCAGTACCCGCGGCTTCAGTGTCCTCAGTTTTCGTGCCTCTGGCATGATTTGCAGTTCTCATGTATTATGTTTTTGATAAATTATGCAGAAAACAATCAGCTGAACCCTTGCGTCGTCAATGAATGTGATGGATGGTCCTTCCGGAGATGGTTCCCGGCGGCTACGCTTTCTTCGTTTGTTGTGCATCGTTTTACGGCATTCTGGACTTCATTTCAACGTGCTGCGCTTAAAACTTGAGTGCTGCTGATTTCATGTGATCTGTCTTCTTGTGTTCTTTTTTGGTGGCTTTTTGTATATTTGTTTCTTCCTTTTTTTTTCCCCCAAATGGTGGGTCATCAGCCACAAACTGCAGCATATTTTGAATAAATCAAGTAATAAGAACTCAAGTGTTCTCCTGTATTTCATCTGCTAGAGCTCTGTGGAAAAAATACACAGTAACTCTGCAGTGTTTGCATGAGAATTCCTTCATCTAACCAATGCGTGACACGATCAGCATAGAATAAACAAACAGCGGAGCAAGGAATCAAAAAAGAATACTCGTGATTCATCGCACTGCAATTCCGTCCGGACGAAGTAAGGACATTTGTAAAATACTCCGGAGGTGCCACGCGAAAATTCCGGATAGCCGGAGTGAAAAAGCAGCGAAAAATACTCCGGAGGTGCCCCGCATTCCCTCCGGCCAGCCGGAGCAAACTGCCGGTAAAAAGTGCTCCGGCGGCGCCACGCAATCACTCCGGTCGGCCGGAGTAAAATATCAATGAAAAGTACTCCGGCTGTGCCACGCAATTGCTCCGGCCAGCCGGAGTAAGAACTTTGCTCCGGAGGTCCGGAGGAAAAATTACTCCGAACAGGGGGGTCGCTAGAGGACAGGCGTTTTACTCCCACCTGGCCGTAATTTCCTTTTACAGTGTGGTTATATCAACAGGTGTTGGGTGACATCGGCCATGCTGTGGTGCAAGCGTGCCACATCCTGCAATCGCCGAAGCTAAGCAGCCTTGATATGAGCTTGTACGCGAGAACGACTACTTCCAGGAACGCTGACTGATGATAGCTCCGCGCGTGCACGGCGTAGATTGAGAAGAGACGACGCGTTCGAGCTGTCGTACCAAACGCATGTGCACCATGTGAGTTACACACAGACACACACACGTGTGTGTGTGTGTGTGTGTGTGTGTGTGTGTGTGTGTGTGTGTGTGTGTGTGTGTGTGTGTGTGTGTGTGTGTGTGTGTGTGTTTGTTTGTTTGTTTGTTTGTTTGTTTGTTTGTTTGTTTACAGGGCTTCATACTCGACAGTGAACGCGGGAGCGGCGTGCTTTCATGCGCGTTATGTTCTAGTTCACTATAATGCGCGTCCATCAAATAACAATTGAACATAACATCAATGAAATGCTTTGAAGCGTTTGACTGGACTAGGTTTGAGTAGCGTCGCGCGAGCGCATGTCTTGTTTCATTTTTGGCGTGTTTCGCGCACTTTTGCTTATAAAAAAAACGGGCAGATTTCAGCACAAGATAAGCATAGTATTCTGGAGTTATTTGCTAAATTTCACTCTATAGAGCTACAGTAAAAGGGTTACCTGCATTTTTTTTTTTTTCAATTTTCGCCTGACAGTCGTTTCCGAGATGCAACAGAAGCGCACGAACACACTGATTAGCGAGCAGCACAATCTGGCCCAGCATCGCACTTAGGGGGAGGGCGGAGCGGGGAGCTATGCATATTCGCAACTCATTGAGGATTATGACGATCCCCAGTGAGCCTTCACAGAAAATGCACATAAGAGCGACACGCCTGAGGCCATGTCTGTGTGTTCTACGAACGTCTTTTCCTAGGCCTGTATTATCTGCCGGCATAGGCGCGCGCACTAGGGGCGCCCTCCCCCTAGTCACCTAAGAAGTGGAGGGGCGCGAAGTCTGCCTCATACAATGAATTAATAGGGAGGGGGGGCGCTACGACTAACTATTGCCCCGCCCTGAAGGAGAACCCTGCGCACGGCTGTCTGCCACACGATGCCGGCGATACTAAGACGGCCAATGAGAGTTACATCGCACCCTTGGTCACTGAAGGTTGCTTATAAAATAAGATATCATATGGTCTACATAAGCAGGGGCTGCATAAACAAGTTATCTGCTAAAATTCCTCATTGTAGATGTTATGAGTTCGTGTAGCGTAAATTGTGCACGTATTGCCTAACTTTACGTGTTAGCCAAGGTTTATTTCTTCTACCTCTCGGCTAGATCAGTAGCCATCCACTGCAAATAGCAAAAGACTGTTACGTCAGTGATTTTCGCAGGTATGATGACCACAAAAAAAAATAAGCCAAGTGAAAATGTGACCAATATGCGTGTGTATTTATTACGTAGGTAAATACAGCTGTCAATGAGATGACAATCTACTGGAAATCATATGCAGTTGGCGAGCTAAGACCCGCTAATTGTTTGCTGCTAATCCTATGGTTCCACCGGCGCCACGCTACACTGCCAAACACATGTCACCTCACCGCGTGGGGAAAGCAGGTTTCCTGGCAATGTCCCACGAGCCTCAAAAATACGGGGAGGTGAGGGCAAGCTCTTTGTGCATATAAAAAATTCTTTTATACAGTCCCCTGTGTAGAATGGTGAGCACTCAAGAACTTTCTAGAATCTTACGTTATCTGCAGCTTTCCTTGGCACAACAACCTAACCCGCTGGTTAGTCGACATGCACTGATCATCTAAAGTGCAACAAGTCTTTCCGTCTTCTTCCATCAGTGACATACGGTTTTATTGTACATTGAAGGCGTGGTTGTAGGGTAGTGTGCTTGTAAAAATGACGTGACGTCACAGGAGGTGGCTGATCGGTAAAGATATGGAGCGCTCTTCAAAAGAGGTTCCATACGTAACGTTTTCTGTTTTCTTGCAGGCACTTGCATGCATGTATTTCGAAAGAAATATGAACGCAAAACTACTCTGAGAGCGAAACATTTATTTACAGAATCTAGTTTCCTTTTGTACTTGTGCTGTCGCAGCAATACACCTATTTGTTCTGGAGAGTTCTGGGTTTCCTTTATTTTGACTTACAGGCACCGTCGACTAGTTTGCCATTTAGGTTGCCGCAAAATTTCTTCAGCAAAATGTTCGTCAGTATCGCAGGATATGTTTTATCACTGTTTTCTTCATGTGGACATTCTCACGGGCGCCGAAGTCAGATTATTCTTCGTTGACCAGCAATCGCACTGTCAGCTTCGGGAAGAACCGCGGTTATTCGGGCATTAGTAGCAGTTCTGGCTGCGTAGCGAGCTGTAGGACTGTGTAGCTGTGAGCAACAGCGTTATCGCTGTATAGAGTAGTCCTCCTCGGTCACGGTGTCCTTGGTCTAACTGCTTCCCAACACCGTAGCGCTCATGAGCGGCAGAAACCATGATCGTCTTATCCATAGTCAGCGCGTCTCTGCATTTAGCGCGATTCAACTTTTTCAGGGTCCCGTACACTGCCTATACTGCCACGTTGATCAGAACGACCTGCATCTTCGACAAAGTCTCGCTTCTGACAACATCGTTTCAGCTGGGATGTAATTATTTCCTTGGGTACAACTTCCCAGTACTGGTCAGTGGAAGTTGCCGGCAAGGTGCTCTGGAGGCTTACACTGAAATTCTTGGCAATTATAAGCTTTGAGCCGTTTCACCATCGTGTCCCCTCCCCGGCGAAGCGCCAGTATACATAGCATTTGCACGGCAAGTAAGCGTAGAATGTCGGGCCCAGCGTAGAATATCGGGCACAATTTCAAACCACGCAGGCACGAAAACACTCAAACGAAGGCGCAAAAAAACGAGCAGCTGAACGGCGAAGAGATGCACATCGATAAAGACGCGCCAGGGAACGCCGGTTCTGCGGACGCGCGACGAACGCGCAATACTCCGGCGTACCGAAACCGTTTGCGGCTGGATGTGACCGCCCCATGTGCTGACGTAGTGCGAGCCGTGCGAGTGAAAAGGGTACATAACTAAGCCCTTCTCCTTTTACAGTTTATTTTGGTTAGGCGCGGCGACTAGACTTAGCTACTGGGGCAAACAATGAAGCCTGGAGAAACAATCCATACCCGTTTGACTGGTTTTCTTATGTTTAGTGATGCCACATTTGACGAACGTTGGAACTCACATAAAACAACTTGATTTTTATTTCACGGATGGCGCTATCTCCTAAAAATCGCCTGTGAGATGTATGATTTGTTGAAAATATTTTGTTTGAAGCACTGGGTGGTCGAGTTAGTGAGCACAGAGAGAGAGCGAAATTTATTAGATGGCCGAGAGGTCGGCCTGAGCTTGTGCGCTCTGGCCTGCTACTCAGCACAGGGGAAAAGGGAAAGGGAAGAAAAGGGTGATGATGATGATAGTGAGCACAAGTAGATACAAGACACAATATAACTTTACTAATGTGCAATACTCTTTGTGAATTACCGTCTAAAAGAAAAAAAAAGCCACTTTCTGCGGAACTGCCAAGCAGAAAAATTACCTAAATTCACTGCAGTCCTGTAGGATCCCTAAACAACATAAAATAATTTTCTCTTCATAGAATCCTAGAGAGAGGCCTGCTGCTTGGTTATATAGGAGTTCAGAGTTTCAGCTTGACTAGTTTTGTCACTTCCTCGGTAATGCGTGACCAAGAAGAGCCATAAACTGCCGCATTCCCGTAATAATTCATTAATTTTTCATCACAGCACAAAAAAACTACGCGTAGAAAATAAGTATATTCTAGTCTAGAGAACCACTAAATATTGTAGTTCTACATTGAAAAGAAAAAAAGATATTCACTGACAAACTTTCATTATTTTGCCCATTTTTATTGGAGCGTAAATAAATAACTGATCACTTCATACGCAATATATCTTCATAGAAACCTTGCATAACACTTCGTCTAAAGGCACAGTAAATTTCACTGTGTCATGTTGAACACTTTCGCCGTACTCGCAGTAGAACGGAAGCTTGTAGAGCGAAAACGTTTCTTGTTGCTCACGCTATTTTCATTTCGGTTAAATAACGCTTCGGACCAGGCGATAATAGCCGGTGTCATTCGAAAGCCGAGATTGTAAGCTTTCCAAATTTGCACAATTATAATTTATACATAGAGCGCAGCGAGCACAATGCGTCAGCAAACAAAACCTAAAATGCGGAGCGGTGGCCGCCGGAGTGGGACCGCCACCTTAACTATCGTATAAATCTAGCAGACACGAACAATTCGGTTTAGAAACCAGCCCGACGCCACTAAACAGGAGAGCAAGAGCAGAGCATACTCTGCTCGCCCGTCCGCTTGAATGCAACGCCGCCGCCGTTCTTATTCATATGATTTAAAAGGAAAAACGTAGACAGATACTTCCTCGCTCATTTCTACATATTGTGGCACTTGAATATGCAACAGTACCGCCAGCGTCCTTTGGTTTTGTTTCGGCGATTCGCGCCCGCACCGCCTCTACCAGTTGCCGCTCTCGTTGCGGGAGCGGCTGAGAGCAGACGAGAGCGGCTGAGAAGTGCGCGCTTTGACCACCAGGGCGGCGCTGCCCGCACCGCCAAAACTCCAGCTATAGTCAACTATAACTATAAGTGGAGTTCACTATAACTCCAGCTATAACTCCAGCTATAGTTCACTATATACCATAGCTCGGCGCAATCACTCATGAGTGCACTCAACTCACACTCACTCACACTCATTTGAACGTGGTGAGTTGAGTATGAGTGAGTACTCATGAGTGTGAGTGGACGTGAGTGTGAACGTGAGTTGAGTGTGAACGTGAGTGAGCACTCATGAGTATGAGTAGGCGTGAGTATGAACGCGAGTGAGCACTGATGAGTGTGAGTGGGCGTGAGTGTGAACGTGAGTGAGCGTGCACTCATGAGTGTGAGTGGACGTGAGTGCGTACGTGAGTACTCATGAGAGTGAGTGGACGTGAGTGTGACGTGAGTGAGAACTCAGGGTGAGTACGCGTGAGTATGAAAGTGAGTACTCATGAGTGTGAATAGTATAAACGGGAATAGTCGTGAGTATGAACGTGTGTGAACTCATGAGCGTGAGTAGGTATGCCGCACAGAGAAACACGGCGAAAATAGCTCGGCACTCTCACTGATGAGTGCACTCAACTCACACTCACTCACACTCATTTGAACGTGGTGAGTTGAATATGAGTGAGTACTCATGAGTGTGAGCGGACGTGAGTGTGAACGTGAGTGAGCGCCTAAGAGTGTGAGTAGGCGTGAGTATGAACGTGAGTGCCTACGAGTGTGAGTAGTCGTGAATGTGAACGTGAGTGAGTACTCATGAGTGTGAGTGGAGGTGAGTGTGAACGTGAGTGAGTACTCATGAGCGTGAGTGGACGTGAGTGTGAACGTGAGTGAGTGCGAAGGCTGACAAAATTGTGGTGAGTGAGTTTGAGTGAGTACTCCCTTAAAGTGCCGACCTATGCTATATACTCCAGCGGATCCTGTGCGCAGGGTTGCCAGATTTGGCTACTTTACGCCAAATTGGCTACTTTTAAAAGGCCGCGGCGATAAAAAAGTGACGGTGGCTACTTGGCTACTTTTTGGCTAGTATTCTGGCACTAGCATCAACAGTTATTATACGCTAAAACCTAGCGCAACTATCAAAAAATAAATGTTCATTCGCACTGCCAGCTGCGCCTCCCTCGGTGTAATGGCTTTTGTGTACTCTGTATACCGCAAGCAATTACGTGCGCCCGAAACGCATCACGGCCGCCATGCTTTTCACATTATTAATGGAACTCCTCTAGGTTAGGCAGCACTGTAAAGTAGCTGGCGGGGGGACTCGTTCATGCTTTCTATCCGCTATCCGCCTCTTGCGCTACTGCTTTGAGCTGTACAGGTGGCGCCACCAACGACGAACGTTGGCGAAAAGTGGATGCGCGCGGCTCGTAGAAGCCTTGCGCAATTCACACGCATCTCATTGTTTTTGCGGGCATTTTTCATTCTGGTTTGCTATTTGCACTGTCGACGCTGCTGCAGTAGTCAGCCATGACTTTTCTTACGTCGACTGTTCTATTTTATTTATTCGAAAATGACAGGCTTGTTTTTTATTACTGTGTGCGCGATGCACTGCATGCGTTTCTTACGTGCATGCGTCTAAGTTGTTTGCGTGATCTGTTAACACAGACGAAATATACATCAGGCGCTAATCCTATACAAGACATTGCTGACGGCGCAATGAAACTGCTTGAAGCAGAGCGAGTGTTTTCTGCTGTGGCTCTCTCAAAAAGTGACTTAAGGAATAGAATGTCGCACGAACTTCTCCTCGCGGTCATCTGGATCAGAGTTGGACTACGTCTGAAAGGGTTACGAGCTATACATTTAGTGCCGCGGGGCATGCTGGGAAAAGTGAACTCGATATATACACTTGACTGTCACTGCAGCATTAATTGCCAATTTTCTAGTCTTAATGCCTCCTCCAGGAAGTCACCTGGTCTTTTTTTTTTTTTTTACTCTATTGCGATGTGATAAACATTGCTGTGACGTATATTTTTTATATATTTAGGTGTCAGAAAACGGTGATAAATCAGCTAAACTGAAATCACGTTTGGCTAATTTTCTGGCTCCAAAACAAAATAACGGCTGCCAGTTGGCTACTGTTCTGGCTACTTTGCTTAATTTTGTGGCTCTTTTTCTCTTCGAAGATCTGGCAGCCCTGCCTGTGCGGATGAAGGGAAGGCTGCGGGGGCGGAGCTACTGCACATGTACTCCTCCGCGAAGTAGTCCGGTTCGGCTAGCGTTTCGAATGACGGCCGTGTTCGAATAATAACACTGCATACAATTTGCTACGTCTGCTGAGACAGCCATTTGAGAGTGAAATTCGTCACAAGCTCCTTCGGGGAGTCGTCAGAATAGCTGGAACCCAAGGGGACATGGCCAGTGGCCGACGGTTGGCAACCAGTTGGGAAGCAGTCGTTGGCCAATTTAGTCGGCCATACAACCACGGAAAGACCTCGGCCCGTGACTGGCCACCGAGCAGGTTGGCAACGAGTTGGCCAGCGCGCTTCGCCCGACGTCGCCTGTTTACTTTCTGCCAACGCCACTCGGGCTTGCTCGGAACACGAGCGTGGGCCGACCTCTATTTTAGGTTGGTGCTCTATGCTAAGACGAGGGGGCTTGACGCTCGTCTATTTGCCTGTTGTGTAAGTAGCAACGGATATTCCTGCTTCGATTTCTTTTTCGTTTTTTGAAGAAGGCAGTGGCATGACGTGAATTACTGTGTAAATTGGCACTTCACGTTTATATGTCATAAAGAGGAACGTATATTGAATTATTTCTGGGGAAGAATGGGGGGTCAGCCACCATTTATGCATGTTCTTACTTGTACATATGCACATGAAAAATTCAGAAAATTTAGGAGGGTTCGGAACCCACCCCCCACTCCGGCTATGCCAATGGTTTCAAAGTGCCCGTACTCGACAAGCTACACCGCTGTGAGACTGCGCGCAGCGGGAGGGGAGCGAACACCCTTTCTTCTTTCACGTGGTGGACAGGTTCCTCTCGCTCGCGGCAGCCGGCGCACGGGGAGAGGGAGAAACAGTGGTGGGTGAGGGGAGATGAGCATGGGCAGCACAGCATGTTTTTCTTTTCTCTTTCTAACCACTACCACCACCACACAAGAGAGGGCGAACGAACCGCCGTGCTCCCGACCGGGCTACAGTGGCTGTAACCGGGCTGCAGAAATTAGGCGCCTTTTCCTTCTTCGAACCACAACCACCACCACCATGTTGAAACGTCAAGAGGAGCTGCACGCGAGGCGAAGACTCGAACTGGTAGCTCGCAGCTGATGCGCTGAAGTCCCGTAGCCGAACCCACGGCTCGAATCAAATCCCAATCTTCGGCAGCGGCGTGTGGCTCGAGTCCCTGCTAATCGTCGGCAACGGTGTACGGCGGCAATCAACCAGCATTCCGACGTTCGACTGACACTCCGCAGATAAGCCTACTTGTTGAACAGCTCTCGCACCCTTCGTCGATACCATCTTCCTTGAATCGCGTTCAATCTTTGCTTTGGTTAACCATCGCGTGTTTATTTTTCGAATGTTCTGTCAGTGTAGGGTTGCCGCGTGTATTGCCGCGATATTTCGCGTGCGTATCACGTAATTGTAATTTTTTGCGAGTGAATTGCGACGTTGGGTTCTTTTCTTGCGTCGCGGCAGAGTGGGATTGGTTTGTGTCTAGCTTGAGTATTCATCTGCTTGTGATCACTGATTTCGGGGCGCGTGACTTTATTTTGTTAAAGCGAGTGTTTGTTTTGACGTCGTATGCGTCCGATGCCCCTGGCCCACAGGCGTGGACTTTATCGCCGGTACAGTGAACTAGAATTATCGCCGGTCAGCCTGTTGAAGAATCAGCAAACGCACGAGGGTGGGATTGTTGTCGCCGCATATCCCTTCCGGAATGGAGGGTGTAGATAATTTGTCAACATATAATAAAATGAACGTTTAAGTGCAATTTTGATTTCATACGTTGTCAATTAAATTATCTGCACTATCTGTTCCGGAAGGAATGCGGCGACAATTCCACCCACGTGCGTTTGCGGGTTGTTCGACAGGCTGACCGGCGATAAGGTCCACGCCTGATCGACTGTGGGCCAGGAGTATTGGACGGAAGACGACGTCAAAACAAACACTCGCTTTTACAAAATAAACTCACGCGCCCCGAAGTCACTTATCACACACAGATCAATACTCAAACTAAACACAAGTAAATCACACTCTGCGGCGACGCAACAAGAGAACACAACGTCACAATTCACTTTCAAGAAATAACAATTACGTGACACACGCGCGAAATCATCGCTGCAACGCACGCTGGAACACTGCACTAAGTGATGAAAATATGGAACGTGATTAAAGCATAGAGTCCCGACCGAAGGTGTGAGAGCTGTTGAAGAGGTTGGCTTATCTGCTTGCCTTTCTAACGTGGACTTCCCTGAAAAAGCACTGCCTGACACTGCAAAACAGAGGATGGCAAAACGCAGAGGCGGCAGGCAGCGAGTTCGCGTGATCAACGTGAAAGTTTTCGCGCCGTAAATATTCTTGTGCAATAAAAAATTTACGTCCATGTACTGGTGATGTGGTGAACTGCATTGTAGTTCAATGCGTGTTTCTGCACTGTTTTGACGTTCAAAATTTTTGCAATAAACGGTCAAAAGCATTTCCTGTATTGTGTACTTGTGTCTGCCGACTTGGCACTGGTATGCAAGACGGAGCTTCCCTCGTGTTGCATGTGCTGATCACGTATACGCTACGAAAATGTGGCATCGCGAATAATCAAGGCTAATTATTGCTTGGCCAAGCTGGGTCCTATGTGGCCTACAGCTGGCCGTATGTGCGAAAAAGCACCGGGCCAGGCGTGGTCACGCAGTATCTGGAAACTGGTCATTTACTAACATAACGCCGGCCCAAGTTTGGCACTACAGTGGCTGCCGCCTGGCCATGTGCTAATTTTCACCGGGCCAAACGCGGCCCTAGAGTGGCTGGCAATCGGCCAGGTTGGCCATATAGGTCGGCCCTATGTCGGTAGCCATAACATCGGCCAACGTGAGGCCAGTGTCAATCCCCAAATGTGGGCTGACGTCGGCAGCCGAGCTAGGGCCGAGGTTGGACAGGTTGGCCAGTGACCTTGGGCCAGCGTTGTGCCGAGCACTTTTGTACCATTGGGAAGGCGACGAGCGCTTACCTAGCCACCCTAGCTCACCTAAAGACGAAGACGCCATTTTGACTGGGAGGCGCACGTAAATCGTGCGATGTTTTCACACGTGCAAAAACGTGAAGTGACACTGCATAAAGTAAAGCAAATATGAATAACTCCTTGGTGCGTGCTGCGTCTCTTTATAAACAGAGTCCCGTAGAAAATAAAGTGATCTTTTTTATGATTTTCACGCCGAAAACACGGACGCAATTGGGGGACTTTATTCTTCAGCGGTGGCACACGCCCACTTTGGCTCCGTAGCCTCCCTTCATTGCCAGGTCACGTCATTTCACTTCGACCAATCATGTGTAAACGCGCGCATCTCAAATCTAGCAGCGGATTCATGACATCATGTGACCTCACTGAGCCAATTCTACAGACTCGCGCGCCTTTCTAACCACACGTGATTTCCCTAGCCAACCATACAGACTAGGGTTACAAGCTCAAGGAGCAGCGACCAAGCGCCAGCGGAGAGCCGCAGACTCCGAAATGCGAACTCGCGAAGCCGAGGAAACACGGCAACGAAGGCTTGCCGCCACTACTGAGGGCAACAAGGGCCACTGCAAGGAATGGCACGAGGGAGGTCATCGCGCATAGACAGCTTCGCTAACCGACTATCTTTATGGAATGGATGGACCGTAGATTTTGTTTCTTTTTTTTTGTTTTGTTTTTGACAAGCGATATGGGGGGGGTCGACTTACAACCACGTAAATACAGCAGCTGCCCTCAACTTTCGCACTACGGAGAACCGTAACCATCGGTAAATTTTTTCCCAGTACTTTGTTTGTGCTAGAAACTATTTTCGTCGTAATTTCTGCAAGCAAAATTCCACCCCGTTCTGTCTTCGATGACTACTGACCTGTCAGGTCTAAGTTCTCAATTCCGCAAAAGTCGTAGTTTCTTTATCATGTCTTGTTTATTTGTTTGTCATGTAATCTTTTTTTTCGAAATATTAACTGAAACATTCTTAGTCAATATCCCATTGCGGCTGCGTGCCGCGTTATGAAGGGGTATCATTTATTTACCATGCTGGCGCGCCGTTCATTAAATCGGCCGATATCGCTTGCTGTGCCGCTTGTCGAGGGGCGAGCAAGGCGCCCGTCCCTACGTCGAGCGTCGTCCCTCCTGGGCGCTCGCCGTAGGCGCCTCTCTCCCGCCCCTCGCGCCACGCGTTGCTCTTCATCTTTTGACGAGGCCGGCTGGACAACTCTGAACACTTCGCAACAGGAACGGAGAATAAAAATAAACAAGAAATATAGAAAAAAAAGGAAGTAAGGCGTGGAAATAAGAATAAAGCGTGTTATGTAACTGCCGTTCGCGCCACCGAAGACGACAATAAAAAGGAAAATAAATAACGGAAATAATAAAGGAAATGAATGAGGAATTAAATGACGATAAAAAAAAAAACAGCGCCAAAGACGAAACACCAGAAAAATGAAGACACAAATAATAGCGCTGACTAACAATTGTTCATTCGTCAACACCGCATATGGTGGTTTTGGGACGTTATATAAACCCCAACAATTATTATTATTCGTCAACACCGTGCAATATATATATGCGCAGTCCAAAACGAAAAGAAAGAAGGAACATGAAAATAACAAAACAAAGATAATATAAACAAAATATCAGCTTCCTCACTGCAAACCATGCGCCTTGAGCATACAGCCATCTGAAAGATAATCAGTTTCCTTGCCTAACAAGGCAATAATAACATCAAATGAGAAAAACAAAAAAATTATTTTAATTTAAAAAAATAACAAGCACTAAAAATAAAGAACAGTACCGATGCCTGCGTCAAATTCTTCGCATCAATATATCGCCAAATGAAAACACGTGTCACAGCTGCGCTCACATTTCGCATCAGGGAGCATCGTAATCGTCGGTAAACTTTTTTCACCAAATTTTAGATTCCCTGCCGCGTGACGCCGTGCTCCAATAATTTGGCTCACATGTAACGCAGGAGCCTTGACGGCTGCGTTTTCAATCTTCACAAAAAAATTCAGACAGCTACGCACCAGTGGTGCGAAGACTGAGGAGACAGCGGAGCTGTTGGCCTTTCCCTCCTCCTCTCCCTCACTTCCCTTTCCCACGCCTTTGTTACACTATGCTCCAGGCAGCTCCGCTATTAAAAGTGCTGCATAGCTTATATTTAATTTACGCAAAGTGGTACGAAAACATAGCATTTTTCGCCGCACGCTTTTGAACTGCATGTTTGCACGAGGCCGCGATTTCGCGGAACAAGAAAAAAAAATAAAAAATAACGCGACCGACGACGATGACGACGACGACGAAGCCGCATTCACGCTCTCCGAAGCTCTCACTTAAAACTTCAAACGCTTCCTTTTTTTTTATTTTCGTCGTATCCCAAGGAGCTCACCGAGCGCTGACCCGTGGCTACCACATCTTGGCGCGAGCGCACGAGCTGGTGTCTCGCGCCATTCTCCGGCGCTATGTCGCGTGCACGAACACCATACAAGCAGAGCCCCTTCTTTTAACGACCGAGACCCCGCATCCGTATTTTATTGTTCTTCCTTCTTCAACGTGAGTGGACACATCATTCGAAAGGGAGAAGAATTTGTTGTTGGTGGTCCACGATGGCGCACCCAAGTGAAGCGCATCGTGCGGAGTGGCCGCTAATGAGTAAGTCGTTCAAGTCTTTTTCGTGCTGGTCGCGTCTGCAGTTGCTCACGAAAAGTTCTGGCTGGCATTGCATGAGTCCCGCCACTTTGCCAGTGTCAGTGGTTTCCCACGTTACTGAATGAGAGGGGGGGGGGGGGGGGGGATAGGGCCAGTCACCTACGTTGTGCCACTTCGTGGGCCTCACTATTTTGCCTGCATCGCTACAGCCAGAACCAGTATCGACAGCGACGGGCCGCTGAAACCGACGTGATTATTTTTGAAAAGCAACCTATCCCCGTGTCTGGACATACGCAACACCAGGCAGGACCTTGCCGTTGCTCGCATGGGTGCTGGTAGACCCAACGTTTATAAACGTTGGGTAGACCTGAGTCGGCATGAAACAGGTGTCTGAACCAGGCCCGTAGCCAGGAATTTTTTGTCGGTGGGGGGTGGGGGGAGGGGGGTTTTTGAAGGCCTTGAAAAATACCTATTTTTATTGTTTATTCTCGGTAAAACACCACCCTCCATCAGAATTTCGGAGGGAGCCCGGGCACCCCCCCCCCCCCCCCCACCCCCCTGGCTACAGGCCTGGTCTGAACATAATCTATTTAACGCGAAGAATTTTTTTTTATAAGAAATAAGCCTGGACATATTTAAGACACGTTATTTGATCAGTATTAACAAAACCACTATTTTGCGGTGATAAAACCGAAAAAAAAAAAAAAACGCTTGTGGATGTCAGACATCGTATCATGTAAAACTATGATTATAGTGTTCTAGAAGGGGGGTAGTGGGATCAGCAGCCGGAGCGCCCTATGCATTGAAGCGAGGCGGCGAGTGCGGACGGGACCCGGATGTTGGCGGCGGCGCTGTAGTCGCATGGGCTGGCTGCGCTGGCGGCGCTGGCTGCCTCTGGTGCTTCGCGCGCTTGTTTTGAAGGGCTTGAGTCACGACGTTGACTGCTTTTTAGTGTTTCAACCTGCCGTTTGAGTCTTTCACGCGTAGTCGGCTGAACTCATGTGAAGTAGGAATGTCGAAACGTGAACGGCAACGACACTGCTTCGCTCCGGGCTGTGAAACAGGCTACAGGTGGACAAAAGGAAAGCAGCCGTCGTCGTTCCCTACGCCGAAAGACGGCGGCTTTGGGAACGCAACCTGCACCGCCAAGATAAGAAACGAAACTCGACGAGACTGGTGCGGTTTGTGAACTGCATTTCGAACCATCGTGCATTGTACGAGATTATGTACATATATAAACGGTGAAGAAGTGCGTACTCCACGTGGTTAGCCGGAGCTCCTGCCCGATGCCGTTCCGACGCTGCTGCCCAATGCGCCTAGCTACTTGTGCAAAAAGCCGGTGCAGTCAAGACCATCTAGGAAGCGAAGCAGTGTGGTTGTCACCCGTCGTGAGGCTAAAAAAT
Source organism: Rhipicephalus appendiculatus (assembly GCA_030522465.1). Taxonomy (NCBI): domain Eukaryota; kingdom Metazoa; phylum Arthropoda; class Arachnida; order Ixodida; family Ixodidae; genus Rhipicephalus; species Rhipicephalus appendiculatus. The sequence continues at coordinate 748,736 of JALIZH010017486.1, forward strand.
CGAAAGTCTGCGGTGATGAGCAGTCCGGGTGTTGTGAAACAGATGCGGATGAAGCTGCCGCGGCGACGTCGCAACGTGCTCCCGGTTCGCCTGAATATTTATTTACTCTCAGTGTTCCCTCGGTCTACTGAAGTTGCCACAGTGTTCCCGACTACACGGGCGTTCTGTATTGCAAATAAGGATGCAAGCAAATCAAGCAGTAACGTCAAAAATGGCGGTGATCTTCTCGCCGGATGTGGATACAGGCACGCTCGGCGTTCCATATACAGCATACCTTTGTGGCCGAGTGGTCGACCAAGGACACGTTACTTGCCGTGCGGAAGCTGAGAACATTCTGCAATGTGTTGACGCTTATAGTATCTGCAAAGGTACATTGCCAACTAGCAGCATGTCAAGCAAGGGCGGACTTATCTAAGGGCCTTGAGCTGCAAGTGACCACTCGTGAAGGCATGTACAGCTTAACCTGAACGCGCGAGCGTCGACCACCCAGTCTATAAGAGCCGTAAACTGAGCACAGCAGCGAAATGAACGATCATACGTGTATGCACGCGATTAACAGTCTTGTGCAGCTGTCTTTTTCTGGGCTGTTCCGGGAACAGGACAACGGGACGCCGGGAATTGGGGCTTATTGGCTCGGCGGTCGGCGCTCGCGCGTTCAGGTTTAAAAAAATGGGCGGCTGTACATCAGCAAGCGTTGTGCTGGAAAACAAACATCAGATGGCATGTTTAACTGCTGCATTATAGTAATAACTGTCATGCAAATAATTTTTCATCATAGTTTTTCAACTCCTGCGCTATTTCTATCAAAACGGATCTGGCAAGTCTCCCATTTGCTGTTTTTGGTTTTCAGGGCAAGCATGAATCTCCTGTCGGTACCCGAAAAAGGCCCTTCTTACGCGACAGTCAAGGCTGAAGCGACAGTTTAAGATGAAAGTCTCAAGTACGGCACAAAAGCTTCGCGCAGCAAGGAATAGAATCGAACGAAACAAAACCGCTCGTGTTCCGAATGTTAGTACATGCGCCGCAATTGCTTGGCTCACTCGAACTTGTGAATGCGATTGCGTCCTAACGGGCATGAAAATTGTTAAAGGCAAATGAATTAAGCAGTTTACCCATTCTATGGTGCTCGCGAGCATTTATTTTATAAATCAGCCGCATTGTCGAGCCGCCGTTTGTCAGTACTCGTTGGGTCAGCTTTATTTTCACGCGAGCTTGAAACGTCCGCCGTACCACCTTTCTCTGCGCTTGCTTCAATTCAGAGGAATATTTCAAAAAACATGCCAAGGAGCTGCGCGCTTCCCCTTTTCGGTGAAGCACCAAGCTGACCAAGCGCGCACTGCTTTCTCCACGTTGCTAAGGCTGTGCGTCTCGCGTTCCGTACAGCCCACGCGCTAGTGGCGCCATCTCGCGGCGTCGACGTAAGATGCCTCACCCGCAGGCTCTCCCTGATCCCACTACCCCCTTCTAGAACACTGTACTATGATCAAGCCAACTTATACGCTAGAACAGGGGTCGCCAACCTTTTGATGCGGAAGGCCAAGTTGCATGAAGCCAACACAGCCGGGGGGCCGCACAGAAAATGAGAGAGGGGGGGAGGAAGGGAGGGCATTTGCAGGCAAAGCGTCAAAATTCGGCGAATGGACACTCATGTGTAAAACTAGATAAAAAATCATGTTTATTTTGAGCGAAAATCCCATTTTAGGTCGTAACAGCCATGTCGGCCTTCAGATAGGCAGTGGCAAGGGAAAGGAGGGAGGGGTTTGACGCCGTGCCGGGGGCCGCATAAAAAAGCCGCGCGGTCCGCATGCGGCCCGCGGGCCACTGGTTGACGACCCCTGCACTAGAAGAATAACTGTAAACGGGCTCGTCTAAAGCCTGGTATGTGAAGCATACCGTACTACAGCCAACCTGCCCGCCTCTAGTTTTAATCGTGGCGCCCTGCTTACTGAAAAAAAGTTACAGTGACGTTTCACTGCGTGAACGCAGGCGACACGCACGCGAATGAGTGCACACCAAGTTGACGAAACTACCACGAGAGCACTAAGACGCTGACGGCATTCATGCATGCATGCAAGCATGATTGATTGATTGATTGCAGATAGATAGATAGATAGATAGATAGATAGATAGATAGATAGATAGATAGATAGATAGATAGATAGATAGATAGATATAGACAGACACAGATAGATAGATAGATAGATAGATAGATAGATAGATAGATAGATAGATAGATAGATAGATAGATAGATAGATAGATAGATAGATAGATCACCATGAAATCTCTTATGTAAAAGAAACAGCTCATTATGGAAGCTACATCTGGAAATCATGCGCGTGATTTACGTGCGCAGTGCAACCTGCCGTGGACGATGAGCATCCTGAGTCGTGTTTCATTCCGTGCCTTTTTGACCTGGTCAGTGAAGGTAAGCAGAGAACGTCACTTGACCATTTAGCACTGATAGACGCAAAGACACTGATAAAAAATAGTTGTATCATTCTAAGCATGTATGATGTGCTGTGGTTGGCGAGGCTCATTGTTCAATTTGCAATCATAATAAAGAATATACACAGCTCTTAATGCAAGCTGTCACGTTAAAATCACACTCTTATGTAATTTTGATGTGCGCAGACTCGTCTCCATTTGCTGATGTCAGCCTATACACTACCACCGACCAAGGTAAGAATAGGAAACTCTTCTAAATATTTATTCCTGATGCACACAAAGGAGCACACTGGTGCATGTATTACTCAATCTAGAGTGGTTATTGGGCAAGCATGATGTGCTAAGCTGTTTTTGCTGAGGTTCAGTGTTTTTAGGTTTTATCATAATAAGAAAGAAACCTATCTCTTTATGCATGCTGTGAACTGGAAATTACACATGCGATTTTATCTGTGCAGCGTTACCACCTGCGTTTGGTGGCGATCATCCTGCTTTATGCACTGGGGCCCGTGTTGCCACTGCACCAGACCAAGGTATGTATATTTTTTATCTGTGATGCACACCAAAGAACACAGTGGAGCATGTATCACCCAATTTAGGGTTGTTATGGGGCAAGCATGCTGTGCTGTAGTTATCAAGGTTCAGTTTTCACGTGTTTCATCATAATGAGAAAGACTTCATGCAAGCTGTCCTCTCAAGGTTACACGCTTCACTTTATGTGCGCAGTGGTGCCTGAGGCGAACAACAACAATTCCAGTGCCGATGAGGACACGGGCCCATCCACTGAAACACACGAAGGTATGAACAGAGAACCATTTTGCAAATTTTACCATGATGCACACGGAAAAACGCTACTCCAAAGAACAAATAGGAAGAACAATATTCTGACAAAATGCAATGATACATTTCAGTCCATACCATTCATATTGTCACCTTAGATCGGCACAGGTTGGTTTACTCCAAAAGCCCCTCGTCGTTCTCTTCTTCGATCATTGCCCCGAACTCTCATTAGTTGTGTCAATGCCGCGGCAATATTTATCGATTTTGGTTAGTCACCTAGCAATTATATGCGTGATTTATGTGCGCAGAGCGACATGCAGCGGACGGCCAGTATCCTGATCACAGCTGGATTCATAGCTTGTGTATGCTACATGATGAAGGTAAGAAGAGAACATCATTGCAACCTTCCACAGTAATGCACACAAATGAACACACTGATTGAGTATAATGATTGCAGTATTCTAATCTTATATTGTTTTGGGGCAAGCATGCTGTGCTGTTACGGTTGAGGTGCGGTGTTCATATGTTTAATGACATTAAAAATGAACATAGCTGTTTATTGAAGCTGTCAGTTCAAAATTACATGTGTGATTTTATGTACGCAGTTCTTCCCACGCTTAGTGGCGACAACTCCACTCGCGGTGGTAACACCTGCCTAGCCAGTGTGCCTGACAAAGGTATGGACAGAAAAGCACTTTCCCCTTTAGCAGTGATGTAGAGGAATGAACACATCTATTTTACAGAATGGTTGCATTATCCCAATGCAGAGATCTTAATTGGCAAGCATACTGTGTGGTGGTTCTTGAGGATCAGTGTTCATGTTTTTATTCAGAGCGGAAAAAACAAACACAACTCTTTATCCGAGCTCTCACCTCGAATTATATTATATGTGCAACTATATGTGTGATATTATATGTGCAGCATTACTTGAGGTAGATAGCGACAATTCCAGTTGCGATGGCAACACCTGTGATTCCACTGTGGAAGACCAAGGAATGAACAGCGAAGTGCTCCACGAATTATATTTTGCTACCTGTACAGTCTTGTTGTTATACAGAATGAATATCGGGCATGAAAGCGATTTCTATAGCTTACGTCGCATTTGATGCAAAAACGAAAAAGAAAGAATAGACCCCCTCCCCTATTTCACGCTGCACTTTGCAAACTACTGTTATGTATCATCATGTGCACAAACAGAAATACAAAAAGTTCATACCGATACAGGTACATATAGTTCCTGTGGACAAACAACACGTCAGCCTCGCTAATAGCGGTGCTCGCACTGAGCCCGATGCTGTACCAGTGTTCAGCTGTCGCTGCCTTCATCGCGAAAGTAAAAGTTAATTGCACTCGCGTCATTGCGGCAGCGGCAGCTGCAACCAGAAAACAACGATAGCCAAAATCACAATAGCGTGTGAAGTCAAATGCACAAAGGCTATAAACAAATATCCCCGTAATGACCATCATTGCCATGGCAGCGTAAGAGTTTTCTCTAGTAATTCTTGTCGGAAACTCTATAGGGGCTAGCTATGGGGCTTGCTTTTCAATGCAGGATTCTGAAGGTATGTGCATTACAAGCACTCGTAATCCACATCGAAAGCAAGTGTACCAAACTACTGATTTCAAAATCTTGTTAAGGAGTTTGGTCTGAACCTTACAGCGAAAGTGGCAATACTGATTTCACGCTATCACCCACAACTGGACGTGTATTTTATCTGCGCAGGGCACTCTGATCAGAGAAGACCTCCTTCGCTCCCTGCATCACTTGGTAAGGGTGTGAACTGAACTGCTTGTCAAGATGTAACAATTGTGCACACGCAAAAGGGCTTGAGATTATCATAGGGGATAATGAAGCGGGCTTAGCGCGTGCACTTAGTTTTCAATACTGATTGCACACTTTATAACCTACAACTAGACGTGTATTTTATCTGCGCAGAGCCCACCGATCAAAGCAGCCTACTTTGCCCGTTCTGACCCCTCCTCCTCTACTTGGTAAAGGTATCAACTGAACTGCTTATTAAGTTCTAACAACTGTGCACATGCAAAAGGGTTTGAAAAAATCATGAGGAATAATGAAGTGGGCTTAGCACGTGCGCACGCTTTGTATTCAATACTGATTACTTGCTATCACCAACAACTATATGTGTATTGTATCTGCGAAGGGAACACCATTCAAAGCAGACCTATTTCGCCACCTCCGACCCTTACTCTACGTGTATGAATTGAACTGCTTGGTAACAATTGTGCACATGCAAAAGCATGTGAGAAAATTATGGGGAATAATCAAGCGGCTTAAAGTATATTAATTTCTTCCTGTCGATGCTATTTCTTTCTTACTATTCTCACAACCGGTCAATGTTATCGACAGCACACGAGGATCAAGAATCATTCATCCACTTAAAAATAACAAAACTAAAGATAGTTAAGAGAGAATCGTTACATGCATGCTCAGTGCTGTCACATGAAAAAGGAAGCGTAATTCATGCACCCAGGCAAACCTTCTGAAAGGCGTCCATGCGCGGAAGAGCCTTCATTTCCTCCTTGGACTCCCACTACATGTCCTCAAGGTATGAATTCAAATGCACGCTTTATAGAGAAAGAAAGAGCACCGTAGATTGCCCAATAAACGTTGTAAAACTATTGGGAGTAACATTACGACAACATTCACGAAGGTTCAACTATATAATGCAAACACATCATTACCAGAGGCTATGATTTGATAACAGCATAGGTAATATGATGTCAAAGACATAGAGGCAGTAGTAAAAAAAAAAGAAAAAAGAAAGAAAGACAGAAGCAACACAAGCGTAATTCATGCACCCAGGTGAACCTCCTGAAAAGCAGCCATGCGTGAAAGAGCCTTCATTTCCTCCTTGGACTCCCACTACATGTCCTCAAGGTATGAATTCAAATGCACGCTTTATAGAGAAAGAAAGAGCACCGTAGATTGCCTAATAAACGTTGTAAAATATTGGGAGTAACATTACGACAACATTCACGAAGGTTCAACTATATAATGCAAACACATCCTTACCAGAGGCTATGATTTGATAACAGCATAGGTAATATGATGTCAAAGACATAGAGGCAGTAGTAAAAAAAAAAAAAGAAAGACAGAAGCAACACAAGCATAATTCATGCACCCAGGTGAACCTCCTGAAAAGCAGCCATGCGTGGAAGAGCCTTCATTTCCTCCTTGGACTCCCACTACACGTCTAAAAGGTATGAATTCAAATGCACGCTTTATAGAGAAATAAAGAGCACCGTAGATTGCCTGATAAACGTTGTAAGACCTTGGGAGTAACATTACGACAACATTCATGAAGGTTCAACTATATAATGCAAACACATCATTACCAGAGGCTATGATTTGATAACAGCATAGGTAATATGATGTCAAAGGCAGTAGTAAAAAAAAAAAAGAAAGAAAGACAGAAGCAACACAAGTGGCAGCATCATAGCAGCTAAAAGGAAACTATTTATAGGAAGGACCAAATCCATGCAGTAAAAATTAAGCAAGGAAAAATTCGAAGCAATGTCAAAGACATAGTGAAGGTGGCTGTAAATTCTATCTGAGCTGCACAGTTCGCAGATGAATCCCGGCCCGAAGTCAGAGGAAGGGCCCTAGCCCCCCCACCCCCCCTCCCCACCATCCCCTAAAGCTTGACAGTGGGGTTGTTTCACCAAATCTAAATAATGGAAATCGGTGTTTTTCTCAAACAGTCAAGGCCTTCAGCATTTGCTCCCCCCCCCCACCCCCCCACCCCCCCCCCCAAAAAAAAAGATTGCTGGCTTTGGGCCTGCATGAGTCATCCTACTTTAAGTGAAATGAAAGTCCAAAAGAACACTGATGTCCTATGTGAAGGCACGTCCCGCAAAAAAGCAGCCGGAGTTAACAGTCGATTAGATCAAAGATGGAAGACAGGGGTCGGCAACCTGCAGCCCATGTCGCAGTATTATGCGGCCCCCGGCACGGCGTCAGACCCCCCTGCCCCCCTTTCCCTTGCTACTTCCTATGTGAAGGCCGACATGGCAGTTTTGACCTAAAATGTGATTTTCACTTGTAACCAATGCTTGATAGCAACTTTGTGACATGCGTGCTCAAAATATACATGATTTATACACCATTTTTACCAATGAGTGTCAATTTGCTGAATTTTTATACTTTGCCTGCAAAGCCCCCCCCCCCCCCTCCCCCCCAACTTTCTGTGTGGCCCCCCGATGTGTCGGCTTCATGTAACTTGGCCCTTCCGCCAAAAAAGGCTGCCGACCTCTGATGTAAGAGATTTCATACTTAAGAAGCTCGCAACACTCTACACACAACATTTTACAGGGGTCCTGCAACACTTCTGCACGGTCAGAAAACACTTCCGATTGTAGAGTCGAGGCTGCTGAGAGCACCTGAGCTAAAATTATAGCGCAGTACGCGACCTGGAATATACATTTATTCTCAATCAGCTCAAAAGCGCTTGCTCTTCTCTCGACAAATGATGCCATAAACCCAAATAACCGAGCTATAAACCCAAATTCCACGGCCATTGGCCGTAGGCTGACCTGAGCATTGTGAGCTGCATAGTTACCGTGGCTGCCATATGCCCGCGCTCAAAACAAAGCCTAGGAGTGCTTTGGTCTGGGCTAGTTGGTGCGACATTTGCGAAGTTCACCAGCACGAAAGACGGGACGAAAGAACAAGTACAACAGAATCAGTGCTGACGTCAGCACTGGTCCAGTCAGCACTGGTCCTGTTGCACTTGTTCTTTTGTACAGTCTTCTAGCTGGTGAACTTTGCAAATGAAACTAGTCGACGTGATCGAAGAAAAGGAAAAGAAAAGAAAGGGCATAAGGTCATGACGCGCACTGACAAATGGACTTAGCTTCTTGCCCCCCTTGTCATGCCCCCCTCCCTGCGTAGCTTTCGGCGCGCTCGCTGGTATGAACGCCACTCGTACTTGACGGATTCTTAAAATATTTGCCGCAGCTTATTCGTGATGCAATGAACTCCTTTAGTGAAGCCATTCGATAATTATACTTAGAAATGTGTTGCAAGGCCCCTTTAAGGCTTCAAATGTACCAGTGAGTTCGAACAATGCCAATAATATATTAATACACAATAAGGGAGACGTAAAAGACTTGAGGAATTATGCTATAACAATCAGCTTACTTTTAGTACAGCACAAAATATTAAAGAAGGTAATTTCGAATGAGGTGAGGAAAACGCTAGACTTCAATCAACCCAGAAAGCATGCTGGCTTCAGAAATTGTGTACTCTACTATGGATCACAGTCGTGTGATCAATAAGGCAATTGTGAAGTCTGCTGAGTACAAGAATCTCTTTATACGACTCTCACAGGCAACTAAAAGTCAATTGACTTAGTAGTGATACCAGCAGCTTTGAGTTGCCATGGAGCACTTGAAACATATGTGAATGATGATGCAGATACTCCACAACTCCCTTGCTTGCCCCTCCCTCCTCCACACACACACACACACAAACACACACACACACGCACGCACACACAGAGACAGACAGACAGAGAGACAGAAAGCTTTCTCTCCCATGTTGCTCACTGCATGTTACCAAGACAACAGTTGAGAAGTATTTAAAACCACTAGAATGGGAAGAAATAGGAATACAGATTAATGGGGAATATCTCAGCAACTTGCGGTTTGCAGATGGCATTACGCTCTTCAGCAACGATGGAGATGAAACTGAACTGTAAAATATAAGTAAAAACGTAAACTGAGAAAGTGTTGAAGTAGGGTTGACAATAAATATGCAAAAGACAATGTTCGGTAACCAGACGAGAAAACGGGAGTTCACTATTGGCAACCGAAACGTAAAATTTGCACAAGGTTATGTACACTTATGTTGATTACTAATCATGACTGAAAGCGTACGATCACTGCTTCCTACCAGTGCTAACATATGGAGCAGAAACATGGAGGATAATGAAGAAACTGGAGAAAATGTTAAGAACCACGCAGCGTGGGACAGAACAGAAAATGACACGTAATGAGACAAGGTGACAGCTGAGTGGATCAAGGAACAAATAGGGGTAGCCAACATGCTACAGTTGGCATTGAGAGAAGGAAAAATGGACCTGTGCAGGTCACGAATGCATAGCACAGACAACCGATTGTCAGTTAGAGCAGTGCAATGGATACCAAGAAATAGGAAGCACAGCGAGAATGGCAGAGGGTTCGATTGGGTGATACAGTTACAAAATTTGCAGGAATTCAATGGTGATCAACTAGCACAGGAAAGAATAAGTTGGAGATCATTGGTAGAGGTTTTCACCCTGCATGTGGCATAAAGACGCCGCCGGCAACGCTGATGATGGTGATGATCGTTACCTCAATGGGCAACAAAACATTGACTCCAAAGGCGTAGCAATATTGCCCGACTGTTGTCAGATCAGCCTTCCAGCTATTCTCAAAGCTTTTTATTTGCTTTGGTACCCTTTATATAGGCTTGCATTCAATATACTATTTGACTTAAAAGCAGAACGTGAGGAAGCAACAGGGGTGTTGTTCATTGCACCTAAACAGTTCTTTTTTAACCGCTCGCGAAGGGTGCGAATACATATTGGATGTCTCAAATTTAGAAGTTATTTTGTGCTTGAATATCACACCGCTCTCAAATTGATTTGGGCCCCTGTACAAGTGCCAAACGACCCACGATACAAGACGGCGCTTTGCTGCTTTCTTTTCAGAGCTTTGATAAAAGTTGAATGCTTTATCATTTATCGGCATCCTGAAAGGCACGGTATCATTGTGCCCCTCTCTGCCCCGAGTAAGCTTGGACTAAATGAAAGAGAAATAGCGGTAGTAAAAAATATAAATAAAGCATTTCACACTTGTAAACTCACATGCCCAGAGCTCAACAGTTTAGTTTTAAATGTTGCAAATAAATGTATAAAGTTAAACTTACACATTGTGAATACTTCGCAGAAAAAGCTGCCGTGCAGGGTGCTGAGCCTTTTTATGAAAAGTTGGACGCCTACAACCCGTGGAGAGGTACAGTCCCTCGAGGTATGTATTGAAGTGTGTTCAATTTCAGTTTTCCCTTTGATACAACGGCGACAGCGTGCACAAATAGATCGCCTTGTTTGTTTGAAATGCCTCGCAAGTTGCGGTGTTGCTTGTACTGTATATATGCAGCTTTATGCACCATTTCTGACATTGCATTCACTGAAATACACGTCGTTGTACGGCAATATTGTTTCAGCTGTAGCAATGTTGCATGGTTTGAGCAAATATGCACAATTTCGTTAAACTTGCAGGAGCCAAAATTAAATCGCACGATATTTTCTCCCATAAGTGCTGTTCATCATTGTCTGGTTGCCTTCGCTGTAATAATATGCCAGGCATGAGGATTAGCTGGTGTCTGTTTTTTCAAGAGAGTATAGTTTTAGCATAATAACTTTATCACTTTTTATGGATTCCACCCGTAATTTATTAAATCTGCTTAATTATATGAACTTCCCAGCAGAACTTCAGAATCACATGAGAAACAACAGTAATTACAAAAATTAATTAAATATATTATGGGCTTTTACATGCTAGAACCACGACATTATGAGGCATGCTGTAGTGGGGAGTTATGCAATAATTTTGACCACTAGAGGTTTCTTAACACAGACCTAATCTTCAGTACATGGGTGTCACTTTTTTGTGCTATGAACTATTGCTATGAAAGGGGAATCAAAAATATTTCTTTTCGCATGTCGCCTCCATCAGAATGCGGCGTCTGTGACAGGTAATCGAAACCACGCCCTTGTTCTTAGCAGCGGAACACCTTAGCCGCTACACCACCATGGCAGATACATGATCTGCAAGTGTGATATGGCAATAATAGTGACAAAGCGTAAATCCCTTTAGTTCACTTTATCGCCCTTGATAAAGTGAGCTAAGTGAACTTCTGTATTTACAATATATGCATATACAGAAGGAGGCCTCGTAGTTAGAAAGTGAAATGAGACTGAGTTTGCCAGGAATATATTTCATTTATTGTACTCACCAACAGCTGCTTTTGTATCAGTGGGTAATGCTGCTTCCATCCTATAGAGTAAAGAAAAGGTAGGAGATAGAGTCACGTTACAACGTTCAAGCAGCACCCCATCATCTGCAAAACATGAGAATCATCTAGGGGGGATTCAGGGAGTTCTACAACACACATGATCATGAATGTAAAATACTAATAGGCAAGTGGAGAACCCCGCGCCTGGCCTCGGCGCACACTTAACAACAACAAAGACGATGACAACAACAACAACAACAACAAGGATAATAATAGTAATACTAATAATAATAATACTAATAACATCTGGGCATTTACGTCCCAAAACCACGAAATGATTATGAGGCATGCCATAGTGATGGGCTTCGGAAATTTAGACCATGTGGTGTTCTTACACGTGCACTGATAACGCGAAGTACACAGGCCTCTCGTATTTCGCCTCCATCGAAATGCGACCGCCGCGTCCAGGATTGAACCTGCGAGCTTCTGGCGGCATGCACTTTTCCAGTGCGCTTGTGCGGGTCCCCTGTTCTAGCTTTATGTACATTCTCTAAGTAAAATTGTGCAACGCGCTGCACAACCAATGGGAAAAGAGAAAGCAGAGAGCAGCTTCGGAGGCGACTGCCTCGTAAATGCTAAGCATGCTTCCTCCTAATCTTTATTTCACGGCTGCAGACTACAAGTTCAGTTGCAATTTTGCTCTTTAGAATGGTGAAGGCATCCAAGTGCACTCCCAAAGCTCCAAACTGAACGCTCACGACACGGCTTCAGTGTCGCAAGGCTAAAGTAACATGCGGCACCATCCGCCATTCGTGGAAACGCATGATATATTAGTGAAATAACATAGTGAACTGTTCGAGTGTCACTATAGATCAACAATGAGAATATATTCATTTGTAGCGAAACTTTTTCGAAAGAGCGGTTTGGCCAGCTTCTTATACTACTACGGCTGAAAGACGGAAGAAAAAAATCCACACATCTTCACGAATTGAATGACGATGAGTGGGCGAAGCTAGGTTCTAAGGTCCATAATGTCTACGTTGAAGCCGCCAACTAGTATAAAGGGTTTGTGCTTGTAGGTGTTTTATATTGTTCTGTCACAATTACGATTGATATTAGTGTATTGTTAAACCTTTTTTTTGTGTCTCACACATGTTACTTGAGCGTTGCCTCATATAATGTAAATTGAGTGACATAAAGTGACAAAGAGTCTACGACAAAGCTCGGTCCTAAGGTCCATAATGTCTACGTTGAAGCCGCCGACTAGTATAAAGGGTTTGTGCTTGTGGTGTTTTATATTGTTTCTTCACAATTATAATTGTCGTGCGTCGATTGTAAACCTTTTTTTTTATTATTCACATACACATGTTTCGACTATAGCAATGGTTTTCTCACCAACACGACAGCGGACAGTGAACTTCGACGACAAAGCTAGGTCTTAAGGTCCATAATGTGTACGTTAAATCGCCGACTAGTATAAAGGGTTTGTGCTTCTAGGTGTTTTATGTTGTTCTGTCACAATTATGATTAATATTAGTCTATTGTTAGACTTTTTTTTACGTCTCACATCCACGAATCTCCCCATGACGGACACGGACGACAACAAGGCTAGACCCTAAGGAGCTTTGCCCCTAAAAAAAATCAGTAAAATCAAAAGCGTAATACAGCGTTCAATATGCGTGAAAGATAAGCATTTAGGTTTGCTCACAATTTCTTCTTTCTGCAGTGACCACACAACGCCGTGGCTTTCAAGCTATAAGAGAGCCCATGTGTATCGACGTCGAGCCGGAAAGCGCCGCGATCAGTAACGAAGCCCCAGCAATGGTGCGTGCAACAAAATGGTGTGAGATGAATCTTTGCATGTTGTGGTCGTAAGATTACACGGGAGTTTTTGTCATTTTTTTTTTCCCACTTTTTTCCCGCCAAATGAGGCTCGTCAGAGGACTGGAGAAGATAGATTTTAATTCAATTGAATTATTGTGTTTCACCTTCCAAACCCACGATGTGATTCTGGGGCACGCTGCAGTGATGGCATCTCAGACTAATTTGGAGGACACCTGCAGTTATTAAATGTGCTCATGAATCTAAGTTACACAAGCACTTTTGTATTTAGCCCCCATCAAAATGCACGGTCGGCGCATTCGAAATCATACCCAGCACCTCGAGCTCAGCAGTATACAATGCCTTTAAGCTACCATGGCACGATTGATTCACTGAGGAAGTGTCATGCTTCAAAGGTCAAAGACAGGTTGTCTATTCTTGTATGACTCCGCAGAATCAGTACAGCATAAACATTGGCCAATGCTTATGCATGTTAAAGCTAGAGTCTAGCACCGCAGTGGTGCAGGGCGAAAAGAAGGAAGCGTACCAAACGTTAACTGTTAACGTGTTGTTTAATTGTGCACAGATTAATTCTGTTCATTTTGCAGATTTTTCGGGGCTAAGGTCAATGGTGCTTCAAGAGATAGATAGAACTGGTGGGATGGTTATGTTTCACATTAGAGGTGAAGTTGCTGCGAATGCGAATCAGACCCATGAACTTGTGCCGAGCTTGAAAACGGTGGTTAACAATACAGAGTGCTAGATTTCTGTGACATTTTCAGGATTTGCTGATGTTTAAGCTTTCTCTCTATTGAGTGATTTTGGTTTTATAAAGGCGCATCGTATGATGTTACAAGCTGACATTGGATTTTGTAACACTGTAGAAAGAGCGTACATATGTGTAACCATTGCAGCATCCTATTCGCGCTTTGTTGAATTTGTGCAAACCGTGTGATTCCTGAACCTGTCAAGTGACTTCATACGTCTCATCAAGAAACACTCTAGCAACTATGATCTTGGAGGCAGGTTTTATCATTTGGTTTAAAATAGTAATGCCCAATGTGATCCCGCTTGCAATCACACTGAAAGAAGCCGCGCATTAAAGAAAGAAAAAAAAAAAGAAGCAGATTAAGAAAAGAAAGTGCTGAAGTTATGACACACGCTGACGAACGGACGCAGTTTCTTGCCCCCCTCGCCATCCCTGTGGTTCGAGCCAGTTGGCAGCATTCCACAATCGTGGGAGTCATTGCGCACTCTAGTTTGAGCACTACAATTTAGTTCGTGCAATGACCGTAGCTTGTGTGCATATAATTGTACCATCTATCTTGCTCGCTTTTCATTTCAATCCGAACACGTAAAGCATACCTACTAATGGTCTAATCACTAATGAAAAATACGTAGCCATCATATCGCTGTAACATGCTCCTTATTAGCCATGGGCGAGCACTGGGCGTTTCAAATACTCGAGCAAATATAACTGTATTCGAATTCGCTTCGTTACGAAATTATATAATTCGAAATTTCGAAGTATTCGAAAAGAACGAATAGACGCACATTTGAATGCATGTAACTCCCTATAAAGGTGGTTTCACTGCAGCGTAGACACGCCATATTGTGAAACCACCTATTCAGGAGAAATCAGCACTGACGCGAAGCCAAAGTTTAAATGTACATATTACCTTCAGCTCGATTAATTATTTTTTAAGCTTAAAAGGTGGTTATACGGGCTTATATGTGCTGCGATAAGTTTAATGAAGTTAAAACGTAACATATTTTACCGCTTATAACTGGCACCCTACTGCTATTCCAATTTTGCTACCATGAAGGAAAAAAAAAAAATAGGGAGTGTCAGGTTACGATTTTGAAGCCCAGCCATAAAATATGAAACAGGAGCCTGCTGGGCATTGTGACCAGCACATGGAGAACGAGGGGGGAGCGGCGTCCGAGGAAGCTGGTTTGTGGACACTTGACGCGCGCGCTCCTTTTTTTTTTTTTTTTTATTGCCATGAGCCTACCAAAAAAAGGAAACGATACAGGAGAATGATGGGAACTTTGACAGGAACAAGAAAAAGTAGCGGCTTCAGAAGAGGTTGGCTTGTAGATGCTAGGCACGCTCCCTCTGTATCTTTTTTTTTTTCTCCACGCTTGCTACTATTCAAAGTTGCTTCCACTTACCTCGAACCAAAAAAGTGACATTCGCACACGCCCATCAAAATATTGTGCAAGTTTGTTGAGTCAACACAAAAAGGCTCATTTTTCTTTATGGGATATATATACTATTCGAACTAGTATTCGATTTGAAATTATTCAACTTATACACGTGCCACACGGGCTCAAGAGATGACATTCAGAAGTTAAGGCATTGAAGGCGCCCTGCAACACTTTTTTAGCATGATTAGGAAACGTTGCCGATCGGTAGTAGAAGTTCCTGACAAAACGTGAGCCAGACATTAGAGCGCAGCACGCAGCCTGGAATTTACAATTAATTCTCAAATTCAGCTCGAAATCCCTCGCTCTTCTGTCGACAAATGATGCCAGAAGCCCAAATGTCTCCACCATGAACCCAAAGTCCACAGCCATCGGCTGATTTGAGCATCATAAGCTGCATAGTTACCGCGGCCGCCACGAGATGCGGTCGCGCGCTTGCGCTCGCGATCACACTGAAAGAAGCCGCGCGTAAAAAAAAAAAAGAAGAAGCAGATGAAGAAAAGAAAGTGGTGAAGTTATGACACGCGCTGACGAACGGACGCAGTTTCTTGGCCCCTTGCCATCCCTCCTTGCGTAGCTTTCTGAGCGCTCACTGGTACGAAAGGAGAGAGAGAGCACCTAAAGAGTGCGACAAATTCCTGTAACTCAACTCATACTTGACGGAATACTCAAGATTTCTGCGGCAAGTGATTCATGAGGCAATAAACTCCTTTAATGAAGTTATTCGATGATTACTTGAAAAAGTGTTGCATGGCCCCTTTAAGTTCCTAAACGACATCTTTTTTCGGCGGAACAGACCAGGCGTCTAAATTTAATGCTATTTGACCAGATGATGTCGATAACACTGACTTTTGAAAAAAATGAAGTATTTCAGGGCAATCATAGGATATAGTCATGCCTTTTAAAAACTTTATTCAGCATTCAGGGATAGTGAAATGTAGAAGGATACTATGAGGGGCTATTCTTGAGTGTCTTCCTGTCTTTTATAACAATTGCAAACAATCACAGCAACTTCGGTCATTGCAAGTTGAATTTGAAGCCTGGAATCCCACATGGCGCCTGTCAAGCCGTTGCTATTCTGAAGTGAATTTCACTATAGTGCACTGAGTAATAACATGCAGTTTGTTAAGAGTCACGTATAAAATATCTTTGACATAGCAGATGCTATTTCAAACGTTTTACGTGAACTGAACTGCAGTGAGCAAGCTTTTACGTTGAGTACGCATTTCTCAAACAAGTTGGTTCTAGCAAAGGCATTAGGTCACGATTGGCACTAAGGCGAATGCCATTTTATTCGCCTAGGTGGCACAACGCAAATGGCATTAAATCTTAAGGAATTAGTAAGTTAATGCCATTTTCTGTGTTCTTCTGGCACAGGTATAAATCACTTTTTGCTTCGAACTCACTACGAACCTCACATTTACTACTCGCCCATCCCCACTCATTACTGACTGGAACATCACCAGGCCCGTTTTGCGTGTTGTGATTGAGACAAAAGACGAGTCCAAGTATAATGGAAAGGTTTAATTCTTACGGCTTAGTAAGAAATAAAGTAAATGCAGGAAAATGCGCCAACCTCAATGTATAGCAAACTCATCTGCTCTCGCACAAATCCTTTCGACACATTTTGGCTATATGAGGCGAGTTATGTGGTCAGTACAACACTATATTCTTCATCACTGCACGAACATAGGCCAACCATCAGCAGCTTAAATTACACGTCTCTTTCGTAAAATCTAGTAACTCGGGAAGTGTTAACACACTTCGGCGCCTTGACGAATAATAATATGATAAGCGAACTGACTTGCCGATGGCAATAAAAGAGGGGGCGGGGGTTGCAGCTGTCCTCGTCGACTAAAACTGCAAAAGAAGTGAAACTTGCACCAAATGCACTAAATATAAGATTTATAATGCCCAGTCGCCAGAAAGCTGTGTCTTCCAAATGCCATCAGGTGATCAGAAGTCATCGTTTATGGCGGCGTATTTACTTTCAGCATTATTGTCACGTTTCGCATTGCATGGATGTCACCAATAATCTAATTATTCCCTTTTTAATGATAAACTTACCGAAAACAATTTTGCAGGGTTTCCCAAGATCAGACGAGACCGACAAGGATGTTCCCGGGGACTCCGATTCACGTTCGGAGCTGTTGGGAGCGCAGACGCAAGCATCATCCTCCGCTTTGAGTTTAGAAGACTGCCTTCTAATGAACCGACAGTACCAGGCTAAGCTACATAAGGCCATCGAGATGTTAACGGAAAAGCTTGCTCAGAATCGGGAGAACCAGGTAAAAAAAAAAATGAGAGCATCCACCTCGAAGTTAAGTTGTTGGCACGAATGCAACTGCACAGGGAGTTGCATATGCACGCTGCAGTGCACCTTATATCTTCTTGATGAAACAGCTATATAGTTTCTGCCGAGAGTTCCCACAGTGTTGGCAGGCGTAGGTTTATCAACTGTGTGCAACACATTTTGGTCACGTTTACAGCTACTTAGAGCATCGTCATCACGCAGGTATAAAATTAACCCCCCCTCTGCTGACTAGCATGGCGCACGTGCCCGTTATTTCGGTTTAACGCCGCATGTGCATAAGCGCATATTATGTGTATATAGTGTGTTGTCTCGTGTAAAAATCGACTGTGGTGCATGGTGCTAGGCGTCTACAGATATTCCCCGTTGGGAGCAGCGAGCACCCCCTATCTGGACTGTTGCGAGAGATCCAGAAAGGCACGTGCTGCGGCTTTTGCAGTGCATGCTTTTGAGGAAGCCTCTCAGGTGTTCACAACAGTCCACAAGATATAACTGTGACGCTCAAGGTGTTCTCGCTGTGAAAGGTCGATACAATACAGGTTCCTTAACTACTAGAGGAAACAAAGCGCTAGCGCCTACGGCATTTGCAACCACGGCAGTTCAATAGCATAGATATGTTGGACAGTACATGGACTTACCTAGACACCATTGTTTTGGATTCGAATGGCTTGGTTAATTTTTAAAGTTTATCACTTAAAACAAAATGAAGCATTAAAAACACAGCGATGGCGTGACGACTGTGCACGTGCGCAGTGTCTTGCTGCCTCTTGCACTTAGGAAAATGTGGGATTACTTCGAAATTTAAACCTGTAAAGGCAGATACAGTGTAACAAATGAGCCCACAACAGCACCTAGAACTCAAGGTCGGCGAAATCCGTACACTAAGTGTGACTGCGTGACTTCCTTGGTATATGAACGATATTATTGATATAGCATCTAGCTACGGAGCCAGCACCTAGAACTCAAGGTCAGCAAAATCCGTACACTAAGTGTGACATCCTTGGTATATGAACGATATTATCGACGTAGCATCTAGCTCCAAACTGACATGCCACAGCTTCGACGTTCTAGTATAAACACTTACCCTCAAGTCAGTAATTAAAAAGGTAATTAACGAGTTCTTGTTAATTAGTCACATCAGTGTCATTATAACTGGGGCAAAGTATTTCTGCCTTGACGAGGCATTCATGTTCGAAAACGACAAGAGTCTTACTGTATTATGCTTTTTATAGAAAGAAAAATCTGAATTGTCCAAAAAAGACACCCTGTATACAATGGAATCAATATTTCAGAGAAACGAGGATTGAACAAACACATTAGTAGAAAATATATATCTGTATATATATCTGTGTGTGTGTGTGCATGTGTGTGTATTCCTAGTCACCGTGGCCCACGGCACTATATGTCAAACGGGTCATAATTTTATACCTCGCAGTTTTCGATAATATTCATACGAGTCCGACACACAGACACATATCATTACTGATAGTGAACAAAATGAACGCTTTGAATAGAAAATTTCGAGTGACATAAACTGACGCAGAAATCTAGGAAGGAAAGTGAAGGTGGGGAACTGCAATGTCATGTCAAGCATTACATTGCAGTTTCCCGCTTTTTAGGCTTGTGCGAATATTCGAACGTTTCGAATATTCGAACGAATATTGCAGTATTCGAATTCGCTTCGTTTCGAATTTAAATTATTGAAAATTTCGAAGTATTCGAAACAAACGAATAGATGCGTATTAGTCCCATGTAACCCCCTGTAAAGGTGGTTTCACTGCAGTGGAGGCGTGCTAAGCCGTGAAAGCACCTGTCCAAGTGTATATTAGTCCGCATGTAATCCCCTGTAAAGGTGGTTTCACCGTAATGGAGGGGTGCGAAGCCGTGAAAGCACCTATCCAAATGTATATTAGTCCGCACGTAACTTCCTGTAAAGGTGGTTTCACTGCAGTGGAGGGGTGCTAAGCCGTGAAAACAAGTATCAAGGGGAAATCCTCACTGCCGCGAAGCCCCACTTCACCGTTAAATGAAGAGATTACCTTCACATAGATTCATTTTTTTAAGTTTAAAAGCTTGTTATACCGGCTTATATGCTCTAGATTTAGTAAATTTTAAAACGTAACATATTTTGCAGGTTATCACTTGCATTCTACCGAAAGTCAAATTCTGCTACTATTCAAAGTTGTTTCCACTTCCTTTGAAGCAAAAGAATGGCATTTTCACAGGCCTTGTTTCAATTTTTTTAAAATATTGTGCAGGTTAGGTAGGTCATGACAAATATGCCCATTTTCCTTTATAATATGTGATATATACTATTCGAATTCGATTCGAAATTATTCGACCAAAATCACTATTCGCTTCGAATTCGCTTCGAACCTAAAATTCACTATTCGCACAAGCCTACTGCTTTTGTGTCTGCCTCTGCATCTAAGTGCTTAGAAAGCATGCTTTTTATCTGAATGAATTGGAGAAAGTGGCGCTATCCACATATCTACAACAGAGGTGCTGACACAGTCTCATTGAGTCTTTGGAGGGCAAATAGAAAACAGCTGCATGCTTAATAGTGCAACACAAATCCTTCCGTGAACCCTGCATTATCCTATTTTATCACTCAAACGTATGGCCGCGCAAATGAGGAGTAGAGATGTACGAAGGACTAAAGAGTTTTTTTTTTTCTCGCGGCTGTACAGTTTTTGATGCTCCGCAGTGGGAGTTGGCGAGACAGGGTACATTTTCTTTCGATTCATCGGAAGTTACAACTCTCTTATGCTTTAAAAGAACCGACCATCGAATCCTCGACTAACGAATCGTTGACCAATGTACCTTCACTTTTTGCGGGCCACGCATTACCGTTGCAGGCAACAATCCAGGAATTCATCGCAAATTCCAAGAAGCGCCCTTGGCAACTCGCGCCTAGAAAGCGCTCCAAAGTGGTCTTCGGCCACCCTTACTTCAAGGACATCAAAGGAATGGTGAGCCCCCTGGTGCCAGTTCGGTTTTTCACTTTTCTAGCGCCCATGTGATTTTCAGACGCACAGCGTAAGTTGCTCAATCACATCACTATACCGAAAGTAAGCATCCGTGATATCACCAATGGGTTGTTTCCGATGTCGAGATGACCACCGGGCCAGACATCCATCTGGTCAAACTGGCTGAGTGATTTATATCATGGAACGTCAAAAGACAATCACTCACACTGAAGGGTGCCGAGTGGTCTAAGGACTCGTCAGTGGCCTGCGCACGGTCGATCCTTCCTCAAGCACAGGAATGAGTTTCCTCACTGCCACACAGCTCTGCATACGTGGGTGTCTATATGAGAGCAATATCCTGCGTGGAGGGAGGGGGGAGGGGGGGGGGGTAAGAATTGAAATGGTAGTTTGCAAGATGAGACCTGCACTGAAATTACGTATGGCAGTTATAGGGTCACTAAAAATCACAGTGATATCGGAGATGGATAAACCTAATGCGATGGCAGCCTCCTCTGCCTCCTTTGAAGAGCTCACAGTGATGGATGCCGTTGTGATCCCCTTGGCGTAAGAATCCACAGCAGAAAGGGCATAGGACAAAGAAGGTGGAGTATTCTGCCGCATCAGCATAGAGCACGTCATTGGCTTCGTGTAATTTATTCTGAAGGGCTTTTGCTCTTTGGATTCGATGCTGCGTACGACAAGCAGGGTGCATGTTTTTAGGAAGCCGAGGTATGTATAATTGGTTGTGTATGTGGTGGGGAATGTCATACTTGGCATTGGTGATAGAGGTGAAGTTAATGCAGGTAGAAACTAAAATGTCACGGCCTGTGCTAGTAGTCGCGAGCTTGGCGTATTTAGTTGTTAAATGGGGTCACTGATTTTTGATGACTCCTGTCTGATGAAGTCTGCAATAGAGGCGTTGCATGCAATTCGTAGTCCATATTTGTAAACTTGCGGAAGGAATGTGTTGACAAAGTCCCCTCTTCTGGTTTTAGGTGAAGGTAGGGGACAGTATGCTTGAAATCATGAAATACTGTACGAGACGAAGTAGCTCCAACTCTTGGAGCCCTCCGTTTTTACCTAACATTCTTCTGATCAGACGTAGGTTGTTTTCAACGGTAGTGCGTAAAGCGTCAAGTGTGTGCCTATTAAGTCCGTTGTTTTCAATAAGTAGACCCATCAGACGAATGCGTGAAACTTTAGGAATCAGGTCACCATAAATGTGAACTTTGATCATTGGACTTCCTTCAATAACGTAGAAAGTCCGATTTCTGTATTTCACTGGAAATAAACATTCATTCATAAAGGAGCACAACATAGGTATGTTACACGGTTTGAGTGTATAGCATATCATACGGCACATTGTACAACATACTGAATCACTGCCGCACGCTTCTGCAGGGGACGCCTTAGTTTGGGCAACACACTTGGGCAATGAGTAATCCAGTGGTCAGTGAACTCGCTCATGAGTCGACTCACTCGGACTCAGATCGAGCCGTGAGTCTGAGTCTGAGTGAGTCCGGGTGAGTAATATTTTGGTGAGTTTGAGTCCGAGTGATTCTGGTCGAAGAAAATTTTCGTGAGAGTCGGAGCGAGTTTGGCTCAGGAAAATTTTGGCGAGTCTGAGTCTGAGTGAGTCCAAAGCGCAATATTTCTTGAGTGAGTCTGAACGAGTTCCACTTTTTTTTTGCCAACTTATGGTCATATCTACTCATCTTCAGCATTACTATCAGCCTTATCTGGATTCCCGTTTATACTGACGTCTACTCACACGTATTCCAAAGCAGTGTCTTTCATACACCATTTCAATATTTATTGATCAGTGGTGTGAATTACGAAGGGAAGTGCCTTGAAGCCCCCCCCCCCCTCCCTGCCTACTCTTCCAAGGAAGTTCTTGATTATACATCTTATGTTGTCATCTCTTTCAAGAAAAATGACCTTACTGGTTTACGAGCACTCCTAACTGGTATTCTAAGGTACTATATCAAAAGGCGCCAAGAAGAGCGCGATTAAGTGAGATATTGGTGTTAAAGAGCATTGACACCATGGTCGAAGTTGCTAATTCTCGGCCAACGGACTCATGAGTCAACTCACTCAGACTCAGATCTAGCCGTGAGTCTGAGTCTGAGTGAGTCCGGTTGAAGAAAATTTTCGTGAGTGTGAGTCCGAGTGAGTCCGGCTCAGAAAAATTTTGGCGAGTCTGAGTCCGAGTGAGCCTAAGTGCAAAATATATTTTATGAGTGAGTTTAAGTGAGCTCCACATGTTTTGCCGACCTATGATCCAGACACTTAATTGAAAAGCCCTTTCGCATCCCATTCACTTCACTTGCAACAAATACACATCGAAATGCTTTATGTTCTCATCTGCATGTATATGAGCTACGTGTCCAGCACTGACTACAATTAAGCTCTGATTATAGCTCTCCACTTGCACTTTTACCCGTAAGGAACGGGCAATCGAGTTCGCAGCAGCATTGTGCATATTCGATGACCGGCAAGCACTGCTTACTATGCACACCATTTTTATTTTTATTTTTATCCAGAGAGCACCGGATAATGAGGACACGATTTCCAGAAGAAGAAACGTTCTGCAGGATCCATACCAGCGTATGCCCAAAGCATGTACGTATAGACAACAATTTTCATCACTTCTAGGTACCAGCCAGCTCTGGCGGGATGCGGTGACGGGTCAAATGGAAATAAATAAATAAATAAATAAATAAATAAATAAATAAATAAATAAAAGAAAGAAAATAGAAAACGTTAGTGAAAGGTAGTAAAGGTGTCAACGAGGTAGTAAATGCTGAAGTCACTGCTTTTACTGCTTACTGAAAATACAGGATGAAGGAATCCGTTTTGTTTATTTGGTTTTTCGTCTGGCCTTTGCACTGGATAATAGCCAGGTACGTTACAGACTAAATCTCAAGAAATCATAAAGAGCAGTAATATAATTAGAGCATCTGAGGATTCCAGCAGACAAAAACTTGAGCACAAGTAAATAGGATACACACTTTAAGATATGCCGGCCTTGTGTACATGTTCCACTTGTATACAGCTCTAGATTTGCTAGAATCGTCCTACCCCCTATACCACATCAAATTTCAATTCTTGCATGGCTCACAAGTGACCACCTTTTGTATTGTATCGCTTCGGAGAACCTGGCTGCCTACTAAAAGTTTTCGTTCGCAATGAAGTTTAAAGGGGCCCTGCGACACATTTTGAACATGGTCAGAATAAGCTGCTGATCGGTAGTCGAGGCTCCCGAGAACATGCGAGCAAAAATTATAGCGCAGCACGCGGCCTGGAATCCACAATAAATTCTCAAAGTCAGCTAAAAATTGCTTTCTCTTCTCTCGACAATTGACGCTACAAGTTCAAAAATCACTCGTCACAGCCATTGTGTCAGCCATTGGCTGATTTGAGCATGGCGCGCTCGGTTGTTACTGGAGCGGTGGGAGGCTGCAACTTGTCCACACGTGCGCGCGCGATCACACGGAAAAGCCGCGTATTCGAAGAAAAAAAAAAAGAGAGCAAAAGCGCTCAAAGTCACGAGGCGCGCGTGACGTATTTTCCTTCCCCGTGCCATCCCTCCCTGCTTAGCTTCCAGCACTTTCGTTGGGACGAGAGAAGACAGAATGCAATTGCAGCGTGCGACAAATTGTGACTCCATTCGTACTGGACCCATTCTAAAACTTTTTGCGGCGGTCAATTCATGAGGCAATAAGCTCGCTCCTTCAGTGAAGCCACTCTATGGCTACTTGGAAAAGTGTTCCTTTAAGAAAAAGGTTTCCGAGTTTACGCCTCAGATTCGATAGACGTTATGTTTGACAAGTTACATCTTCCCTGAAGTGAAAAAAATATCCCACAACTACTACTTCTGGTTCTCAAGAGAGCATGGCATTAAGAACGAGAGGATAGTAAAAAAACAAAACAAAAAAAAGACAATCTCAGTAACGGTTCTATTACTTCCACATACTATGCACCTTAAAACAGAAAGCCTGCATTGTTATGATTAGACAACGTCAACACACTGCTCAAAAAAGAAAAACTCAGTTTGAAGACCCTCACGAGCCACATAACTATAAGACAGTGCACATTCGATTTCCACGTGTACCTTTCGGCTTAATATATGTAGAGGCCATGGTTTTCCTGCGCGCACGCTTATAGCTGTGACCAATAGTGTTATGGGTATTCCTTCAATTCTGCCAAAGCGCGACGTAGGTGTGGTGTGAACATAGTCATGTGATTGGCAAGCATAAATTCTAGGCTTGTGCGAATTGTAAATTTTAGGTTCAAAGCGAATAGTGAATTGGTCGAACAATTCTGAATCAAGTAGTATATATATCACATATTATAAAGAAAAAATCAGAATTTTTGTCATGACCAAACTAACCTGAACAATATTTATTTTTTTAATTGAAATAAGGCAGGTGCAAATGTCACTCTTTTTGGTTCAAAAGAAGTGGAAGCAACTTTGAATAGTAGGAGGGTTTGACTTTCGGTAGAATGCAAGTAGCAAGCCTGTAAAATATGATAAAAATTTGTTATACTTAGAGCATATAAGCCCGTGTAACAAGCTTTTAAACTTAAAAAAAATGATGAATCAATGCGAGGGTAATATGTTCATTTAACCTTGAAATGGGGCTTCGGAGCAGTGCAGATTTTCCCTGGATAGGTGAATTCACGACATAGCATGCCGTGAATACACCTGTATATTAGTCCGTTACATGTGGACTAATTTACACCTATTCGTTCATTTCGAATACTTCGAAATTTTCAATAATTTAAATTCAAATACTGTAATATTCGTTCGAATATTCGAAGTGTTCAAATATTTGCACAAGCCTTGTAAATTTCGTATTTTCTTCTGCAAAGCGACGTAATACTAAATGACTTTGGAGGCCCCTGCAAAGCTTCATGCGAAAAGTTCGGCAGTACACCATCAGTAGCAAATTAACAGAGCTCATTGATGACGTGCTTTCACTTCACCCTGTCACGCGAATAAGAATCATCTATCACACCGACCAGACAGAAACCAGTCCGTGTAAACGCCGTCCAGTTGAAGTGCCTCAACTCGTAACCTTTCACTCAAACCTCTTGTTTCGGGCTCATGTATATGTAAACGACGGCCTTCCTTCTCACGGTTTATCAGCTCCCGTTTCTTTAATAACCCTTAGGAGTGAAAATGACCTCATTAACAGAGCCTTCGTTCGCCACGTCAGCCCCACGTCAGGAAAAATAAGCGAACGTTCTGGCCACACAGCATGCCAATCAGGGGCGACGGCAAGATTTTTGCACTGGGGGGGGGCACCCAGCCAAGTAAGTTCGTCCAGGGGGGGCAGGAAGACAAGTAATTCTTGCATTCTTTTTTCCCTATGTTTGCTCTTGGGGGGGGCTCCAGCCCCCCGTACCCCCCACTGGCGCCGCCCCTGACGCCAGTGTTTGAGCAAGCTGCGGCGGTGACATAGGAGTTGTTTTACCTGTGTGTCCGCGAAATTTTCATTTGGCCATATTTGAATCTAGTTACGCATAGCTTACCTGTAAAACACCGCAACTAATCAATCGTGAGACATCTTATATTATTTATTTATTTATTTATTTATTTGTTTATTTATTTATCTATTTATTTATTGAAAAATACCTTACAGGCCCGAAGACATTGAGTAAGGGGGCTCACAGTGAAATCAGAAGTAAACTCATAATGAACAACGCTACAGTGAGGTTAATAATAGTAACAACAAAATACTTCATGACAAAATTAACAATGCAATCAGTCGTTGTAATTAAGCAATACACAAAAAGCAGATTATAGCATGTTAATCAGAAGAGAGCGCAACACTGCACAATATAAATGTTTGAAAGTTAGACAATAAAAAAAATAATAAATCTTACAACGCTATATTGCAAAAATGCATCTTAAGCTTACATTAAGAAACCACCCTTATTAAAAAAAAAAGCAGGCTTTATTACTAAAGCCTGCTTTTCCTCTTCTTCATTTTTTTTTTATGACGAAAGCAGGCGTAGAGCTGCCGAATAAAAAAGGCAGCCCTGTGAACACAACCTAAGATGTCAAATAAAGGGGTAGCTGCCTTGCATGTCCACAATGCACATTTCCTTGCTTTGTGTCATGCGGTCTTCTAAACATATGGTGTACATACCGAGCATTGAACCCTGTGCCACTGCAGAGATTTGCATCTGCGAGTAGCATGCTCGAAGGCTGGTCTGCTGTAAAACGTCACCAAACACGCGTCATCTCCTTGTGCATTGGAGATGGCGTGCACAAAGGGAACGCCCAACGGCAGATGCACCATGCATGAACGCACGAACGTATGATATGTCATTTGGTTATTTGCTTTGGTTCCTTCTGCACAGGGCATCCTAAAGAGATAGACTCCTTTCGAACCAGCATCCGGAATAACCTAATTAATACCATCAAGGACTCATGCCTCCAGAGGTAATGAACCTTTTCCTGACACTTCCATTTCTGTTTTCATCGTGCGTGCGTGTGCTTATATGTGGGTGCACACGCTCGCACACAACAGATGAGACATGCCGGTCGTAAACAACAGCATGCAACTATACTTACTTACTACTTTTCTTTGTTTCTTTCCGTCTTCCTTTGACACAGACGTGAAAATTTAATAGAGTCCCAGACAGGGAGCAGCAAGCGCGAGGTTCGGAAGGAAGTGAAGAAACTTGATGCGCAAGTGGCCAGGCTCAAGTAAGTTTTTCTCAGTGATGCTTGCTGGAATTTAGCGAGCGCATGCTACATCATTGCCATCAGGGGCACGCAGCCAGTGCTTTATTTCAGGAAGTGTCCGATCTAAATACCCATGTGAGCTTGTGTGTTATGATTATATATATATATATATATATATATATATATATATATATATATATATATATATATATATATATATATATATATATATATATATATATATATATATATTGTGGAGATAGGTTTGCTACAGAAGCTTACCCTACGAAGCGACCAGGAAGGGACACGACGTTCTCCACTACCGTGACGCACAAAGACGCTACGGCCGGGTTCGTCGACTCTCCGACACGGCGCAGAGATGGCACTTGAGGCAGTTCGTCAACAAACACGGGGTTGTTAACCCAAGATGCAGCACAGTGTGACAATCATGGGATTGCGGGCCATTAGGGTAACTCCGCAAGACCGATCGAGTACACTAGCCTGCGGCGCCACGGTTACCACACAAAGGGGAAACCACCAAGCGCACGAACGAGAAGTCGCCCGCAAAAGCAGAGCACGACTTCGTTGTAGGCGTGCGAGCATCTCTACTGCGGCGACCAAGCGCCATGACAGCAGCGAGCTCTTGTGGAAAGGGGGATGTCACTGGCGGCCAGTGAGGGCTGGCGTGCACAGTGGCATGTTCTAGCATGTTGTGCACCTGAGTCGTGCGGGGCCGGCGCACGCACTGCGATGCGGCAAGGGGGAGGGCGCTCTCGATTCCCACTATATATATATGCCGTGGCAAGTTATCTTTTCATCCACTTCTCTTTCTTCACATTTACATTACATTTACTTCTAATAACATCCCCTATACTTTCCTTGGCATTGTTGTCTGTTAGTTCTCATTAACCCTTAAACGCCCATAAGGTATCTATTGTAAATACTGATGCAAAATTACTTTGAAAACGCTATTTATTATCCAAAGAACACAATGCAACGTCAAAAGTTTCCTTAAACAACGCTAAATTAAAATTATTAGGGTGGGAATATACTCGACAAGGGTACCAATATGGGCTTGTTGGTTCATCGTAAACCTGGCTTGTAGGAATATACTTCCCTATGGGCCTTTGGCAGAACCGCACCAGTGGGGAAACTTTTGAAAGCATGGTACAGCATGAACGCGAACATTGCACGTAGAGGAAGCAATCTTCGACCTCTTGTCATTCTGCTCACTTAAACGACACCAGCAACGTTTGAAGGTTCATGGTCCTCTGGGAAAATGTAGTAGACGTGAAAGCGCCACTTGGTCTGGTGCACCTAAAGGTCACCTTAGAAGGCCTTCAGGGCACGTGTGTGGCTGCCTTTTATTTTCAACAGTATCCCTTTAAAAATTGGCTCAGGAGCCAACGCCTTGCTTTGTGGTCGTATGGTCAATGTGAATTGCATCACCATTCGAGCGAGAATATATGCACAATGGCTCGTCCTCATCATCATCTTCCTCGCTGTCACAAAAGTTGTTTACATCATCAGGTAAAGAAAAGTGCAAATCTAGTGCTTCTTCAACTGTCGATCTCGTTTTCTTTTAGAGAAAGAGAAAATCGCATCCTGTGGATTGGCATCGTGGAAGGCCCGTAGGGAAGTATATTCCCACTGCCCTAACACGATTCAAATGTGAATAACTTGAGTTCCTCGTTAAATTAGGATGTAAAAGTGCACCAGATAATAGCCGTACACCTGAGGCATTCAGTAAATGCATTTACTGGATTTTCTCACTGCGGCAAATAGATTTATCCGCGAATTATTGCAGCTGGTGAAAACCCGCGCGACGAACACCCGCTGAGAGAGAAAAGTGTCGGTGGCTCCCACGGAAACTGATGCACCTCGTAGCTGCTTGCGTTGGAGTCGCTAAAATTTTGTCCAGTTGATTCTCAAACATCACTTCAGATGTAGCAACCGTCACAGGGTGGAGGACTTGGGAGCACTGGAGATAGAGGTGTTTAAACTTGGTGGGAAATATGTTCCCTACGGGCGTTTAAGGGTTAATATTGTGTTTAACAACGCAAATGAGCCCCTGAATTTACACTTCTTTCCTTCATTCATAGCGAGAGTCTCGTTCTGACAGACTTGATGCCTTCAGGTAGTATGTGAGGTATTATTAGTCAGCTACCAGCTCGTAATAAGATCATGAGCTACGTGACGCCTACAGGCAAAAAGAGTGTTCCACACTCGCCGCAATGGCAACAGGTGGCGCTGACTGATGCTCCCACGTGTAATGCACGTACATAACCCTATAAAGTGGACGGAGGGATGACCGCCACCGTAGCTCAGTGGTAGAGCATCGGACGCGTTATTCGAAGGTCGCAGGTTTGGTCTTTTCGTCCACCTTTCTTTTCACATTTACATTACAATTACGTCTAATAACATCATCTATACTTTCCTTGGCATCGTTGTCTGTTACTTCTCATTAATGTTTTGTTTAACAAAGCAAACGAGCCTTTGAATTTACACTTCTTTCCTTTATGTGTATATATATATATATATATATATATATATATATATATATATATATCCACTTTCATTTCTTCACATTTACATTACAATTACTTCTAATAGCTTCCCCTATACTTTCCTTGGCATCTTTGTCTGTTAGTTCTCATTTAATACTATGTTTAACAAAGCAAACGAGCCCTTAAGTTTACAATTCCCTCCTTCATTCATAACGAGGGTCTCGTTCTGGCAGACTTGACGCCTTCAGGTGGTATGCGAGGGATTACTAGTCAGCTGCCCTCTAGTAATAAGATCACGTACTATGTGACGCCTACAGGCAAAAAAGAGTGTTCCACACTCGCCGTAACGGCAACAGGCGGCGCTGACTGGCGCTCCCACGTTTAAGTACACATATATACCCCATAAAGTGGACGGGGAGATGACCGCCACCGTAGCGCAGTGGTAGAGCATCGGACGCGTTATTCGAAGGTCGCAGGTTCGGATCCTGCCGGTGGCAAGTTATCTTTTCGTCCACTTTCATTTCTTCACATTTACATTACAATTACTTCTAATAGCTTCCCCTATACTTTCCTTGGCATCTTTGTCTGTTAGTTCTCATTTAATACTATGTTTAACAAAGCAAACGAGCCCTTAAGTTTACAATTCCCTCCTTTATATATATATATATATATATATATATATATATATATATATATATATATATATATAACGCCCGTAGCAAGAAAGGGGGGTGGGGGGGCACTTGTTGAAGGCCTTGAAAAAGAAACTATTTTTATTATTTATTCTCGGTAAAACACCACCTCCGTCCGAATTTCAGTGGGGGGGCCGGGCCCCTTGGACACCCCCGTGGCTATGGGCCTGATATACAGGGTGTTTCAAGAAATGTGTCCACTATCTTTAAAAAATCAGGAAAATGCAGTATTTGCTCGCTGTCTTCACAGTTGCTTTTTCTGTAGCGGCAGGCATCTTAAGATGGTTGAAGACATGATTTGGGACAGTAATTAAGAAAGTTAAATTAATTACCTTTTTAATTAGCGGAGTTAGGTGGTTAAGTCCAATGGGAGAATTGAAGTCCTTCATGCGAAGAACCCATTTCAGCTTTGAGATTTCGAAAAAGCGGCCTCTATTAATTATTTTGGCGTAATGAAGTTCAGGCAAATTCAGCGGCCAAACCCGAAACCGAAATGCGGAAGAGCGCAACTGCCACATTCGTCTGAGACGTCCACAATGAGTGAACGTCATTATATCAACCATCAATTGACTTCTTGGTGTGAGTGTGTGGGCTGCGCTTGCAGTAGTAGCACGCATGACGCACATACGTTAACGAACGGGGAAGCACTGCACCTCTGTAACCGTTTTCTTGAACAGTGACGTCATTCTAGTCGTCTGCTTGTTGCGCTCATCGGTGCTTGGGTTTCGGTTTGGCCGCTGAATTTACCTGGATTTCATTACGCCACAATAATTAATCGAGGCCACTTTTTCGAAATCTCAAAGCTGAAATGGGTTCTTCGCATGAAGGACTTCAATTCTCCCATTGGACTTAACCACCTAACTCCACTAATTAAAAAGTTAATTAATTCAGCTTTCTTAATTACTGTCCCAAATCATGTCTTCAACCATGTCAAGATGCCTGCCGCTACAGAAAAAGCAATTGTGAATACAGCGAGCAAATATCGCATTTTGCTGATTTTCAAAAAATAGTGGACACATTTCTTGAAACACCCTATATATATACAGGGTGTTTCAAGAAATGTGTCCACTATTTTAAAAAAATCTGCAAAATGCGGTATTTGCTCGCTGTCTTCACAATTGCTTTTTCTGTAGCGGCAGGCATCTTAAGATGGTTGAAGACATGATTTGGGACAATAATTAGGAAAGTTAAATTAATTAACTTTTTAATTAGCGGAGTTAGGTGGTTAAGTCCAATGGGAGAATTCAAGTCCTTTATGCGAAGAACCCATTTCAGCTTTGAGATTTCGAAAAAGCGGCCTCTAATAATTATTGTGGTGTAATGAAGTTCAGGCAAATTCAATGGCGAAACCGAAACCCAAACACCGATGAGCGCAACAAGCAGACGACTAGAATGACGTCACTGTTGAAGACAACGGTTACAGAGCTGCAGTGCGTCGCCGTTCGCTAACGTATGTTCGCCATGCGTGCTACTACTGCAAGCGCAGCCCACACACTCAGACCAAGAAGTCAATTGATGGTTGATATAATGATGTTCACTCATTGTGGACGTCTCAGACGAATGTGGCAGTTGCGCTCTTCCGCGTTTCGGTTTCGGTTAGGCCGCTGAATTTGCCTGAACTTCATTACGCCACAATAATTATTAGAGGCCGCTTTTTCGAAATTTTAAAGCTGA
Source organism: Rhipicephalus appendiculatus (assembly GCA_030522465.1). Lineage (NCBI taxonomy): Eukaryota > Metazoa > Arthropoda > Arachnida > Ixodida > Ixodidae > Rhipicephalus > Rhipicephalus appendiculatus. The sequence continues at coordinate 780,861 of JALIZH010017486.1, forward strand.
AATGGGTTCTTCGCACGAAGGACTTGAATTCTCCCATTGGACTTAACCACCTAACTCCGCTAATTAAAAAGTTAATTAATATAACTTTCTTAATTACTGTCCCAAATCATGTCTTCAACCATCTTAAGATGCCTGCCGCTACAGAAAAACAAATGTGAAGACAGAGAGCAAATACCGCATTTTCCTGATTTTTTAAAAATAGTGGACACATTTCTTGAAACACCCTGTATATATATATATATACAGGCTTGCCTTCTCTTAGGATGAACACCCTAATGCTTGGCTTCGCTCCATGGAGCGCCAGTATAGCCTGTGTGACCCTACATCGAAGCATACCTGTGGCTATGATTGCAGCCGCAAAATATAAAGTAGCCAAAGCAAAATATAAAGTAGCTTGAAGCTTTGTAGTGCAATTGGGTCCTTGTGCTACCTAGCTGCCAAACGCAGAAGATTCATTGGAGAAACTGTGTGTACAGCAAGACCAGCAGTTAGCTTACGAACAAAGACGTGGCTTTAATTTTCAAGCAAACGAGATTGTTTGCTGCGCAACATTTTTTGTGTGAGGAAACTTGAAGGCTAGCAGCACGTATATACCCTATAAAGTGGACGGAGGGATGACCGCCAACGTAGCTCAGTGGTAGAGCATCGGACGCGTTATTCGAAGGTCGCAGGTTTGGTGGATCGTCCACTATGCTATCTATACAATGGAAGTAGAAATGCAAGCCATGTAGGGAGCACATTCCTATAGTATAGCTCATTGCCCAGTTTTTATCTGAGGAAACGTAATATATTTTTCCAGCAATGGTTATGTGCCCCGTTCTCTAAGCGCCAATCAATATGCGAAATGTGGCACCCGTAACAACCAACTGCTCTCTTCGCAGTGAATTGAGCTTGGACCAGCTGTTGAAAATGACTCACCGCGGCATTGACTGGTGGGCCATCTCTGAGGAAGATGTAAGTGACTGTCCTATTTGGCTATTTGCATGAACGACGATGCCATGGGCATCGATTTACAGACTCGCCCTCTCTTAGGGTGAACCCCCAAGCCCTTGGCTTCGCTCCGCGGAGTGTCAGTGTAGCCTGTGTGACCCCACATCAAAGCAAACCTGCCTAGGTGCAGTAGCACTTAGATACACAGTTTGTTTCATCTGCTACAGTGTTCAGGTGCACCACGCTTGCGTTCTGTTGGAAGCGAATTTCACTCGCACGAGTATATGCCAAACCAGCCCATGCATGGGTGCGTGGGCAATGCATTCCCTGCTCTCACCAAAATAATGTGCATCAAAAGCTGTTAATCTGTTACAGAGACTGGTCTGGTTTCTATGTAACTGCTTGTGGTGGAAATATGGGGTAAATCTGCTGGATCGTCCACTCTTGGTACGAACACGGCGCAGCGTGGCCGTGATCAGCGAGGCGCCAGCACGAACGGTGCGGCCGGGCATCGAAGCTAATCGGCGCAGGCACGCACGCATTGCCTGATCTCTTCTGATGCGCTGGTGCGCCGTGCTTGTTTTTCTGTGAAGAACGCCTAACTATCGGCATGCCAGTAGAGATTGGGCGTGCAGCAATGGAAGTTGCAAAAAAGTGCGCTTTGCTTGCATGTTAGGCAGTTTTCTGCATAAAGAAGGAGTCTCAAACATGCGGCCCACGGCTTCACCAGGAATAAAAAGTTTGTGACATTGCTAAATGGAACTCACATTATTTACTTGCCTATTGCAATTAATACCACTTTCTTCGGGTAAGCTAAAGAGACGGGACTGCTCTCAAACGTGTTTTTTTGTTTTTTGGTGAGGCACTCCATGCAGTCATCATGTATTGTATTGAAACATAACCTTGGCAAAAATTCCTATATCTCAGAATTGGCGTCAAGAGTTCAGTTATTCTGGAGTTTGGTATCGATGTTTCTCGAATTCTGATGCCAAGTCCCGTTCACAAATGATCCACATATGAGATATGGGAAATGTGTTCTTTCAGATGGTAGCGTTAGGTGACATTTTGTTCAGCACCTCGCTCCCACCCCTCTCTGCTTCAACCCCTTCTTGACTGTCCCGGCCCTTGCGTGACTAAACTTCGTGACTACAGCCCGCTAGTTAAGATGAGTTTGAGACCCCAGGCTTAAAGCAACCGAGCTGTTCCTCTTTTCACTCACACAATCCTTCTTGTTTGCATGTATTTTTGCAAACAGCTCAGCATTGCTTTGGTTTAAGGAATTTGATGAGAGTCGCTTTGCAGCGTTAAATTCCATAAACCAAAGCAATCCTGAGCAATTTGCAAGGATGCATGCAATTAACAGGGATTGTGGCAGTGAAAGGAGGAACCATTCACATTGTACAGGGACAACTGACAAAAGTGCAGTAAGCGAAGCACGCTTTCTTACAACGCCGTTGCAGCGTGCTCAGTCACTACTGGCATACTGATAGTTAGGCGTGCTTCACAGCAAAGCAAGCATGGCGCTCGAATGCTTCAGAAGAGATCACGCAATGCCTATGTGCCTGGATGAATTCGCTTCCATGCGCGGCCGCATCGTGTGCACTAGCGCCCCACGAAGTGCGGCCACACTGCGCCGTGTTCGTACTAAGAGTGGACAACCCTGTACCTCTTACCCACCACGACTTTTTTTCTGCGTAGATGCACAGCATTGGGGCAAACAATGGTGAAAACGCCTGCCTTTTCACACAGTAAGAAAACGTGAGGTTGATTTCCCGCCATGCAAACATTTAATTGAAGCGGAGCTTTATTCATGACAATGCATGCTTGGTACACTCAAACAATGTAGCAGAAGACAATAGCCACACCTCCAGGCGTCAGTGCCCCTGCGCAAGCTACGATGCACAGCCGCAGTGGCTGCACATGGTTCTCTGTGGAGTGTGGCCATGCGCTCGCATGTTTACCATAAAACTTTGCACACCTATACACCTGTATCTTTCGTTTATGTCACCTACTGCCACATCATTCCCATCCTCGTTAGAGAAGAAGCAGTTCACTCAATGAATTTCTCGGTGCTTAGCAAACCAACTATCTCAAGTCAACACTTCTGTTAGTCGCTATAGTGGAAGAATAATTGACCGTTATTACACCTTAGCTTGCATGAACCCGACAGAACCGTGTCGGTTTCGCGCAAACACACATAATGTGGCGCGTCTTGAGGCAAAACTGTCTGTGGTTGGTCACTGTACGCAGAACGGAGTCTACCGCACTCCTCTGCAATGTGAGCTGATGTGGAAAAACTATCTGAGCGGGGACAGCAGCCCATGGGCAGCGGAGGAGGACGCAAAACTTGCGGCGCTAGTCAAGAAACTTGGTCTTCACAAGTGGGACGAGGTGGCCTCACAGATGGGTGTACGTATATAATACATCCTCCTGCTGTTCCTCGTTCCAGTGCACTTTTGCCGCGCTAAACTATGCGACTAACTTTAGGTAGACATAGGAGGTGAATGATAAAATTTCGGGCGATGTATACTCGAGGGGAAAATAATAATTCATAATGTTTTCAGTTTTGCGTCATAAACCACTATACAATTATGAAAGGCGTAGTAGTGGAGGTCTCTGAAAATTGCAACCACCTGGGGTTTCTAATAGGCTTGTGCGAATAGTGAATTTTAGGTTCGAAGCGAATTAGAAGCGAATAGTGATTTTGGTCGAATAATTTCGAATCGAATTTGAATAGTATATATCACATATTATAAAGAAAAATGGGCATATTTGTCATGACCTACCTAACCTGCACAATATTTTTAAAAAATTGAAACAAGGCCTGTGAAAATGCCATTTTTTTTGCTTCAAAGGAAGTGGAAACAACTTTGAATAGTAGCAGAATTTGACTTTCGGTAGAATGCAAGTGATAACCTGCAAAATATGTTACGTTTTAAAATTTACTATACCTAGAGCATATAGGCCGGTATAACAAGCTTTTAAACTTAAAAAATGAATCTATGTGAAGGTAATCTCTTCATTTAACGGTGAAGTGGGGCTTCGCGGCAGTGAGGATTTCCCCTTGATACTTGTTTTCACGGCTTAGCACCCCTCCACTGCAGTGAAACCACCTTTACAGGAAGTTACGTGCGGACTAATATACATTTGGATAGGTGCTTTCACGGCTTCGCACCCCTCCACTACAGTGAAACCACCTTTACAGGGGATTACCTACATGCGGACTAATATACACTTGGACAGGTGCTTTCACGGCTTAGCACGCCTCCACTGCAGTGAAACCACCTTTACAGGGGGTTACATGCGGAACTAATACGCATCTATTCGTTTGTTTCGAATACTTGGAAATTTTCAATAATTTAAATTCGAAACGAAGCGAATTCGAATACTGCAATATTCGTTCGAATATTCGCACAAGCCTAGTTTCTAAGCGTGCACCTAAATCTAAGCACACGGTCCTCAGCATATTTCCTTCGTGGTAATGCGGCCGCCAAGGCTGGGATTCGATCCCGCGACCTTCGGGTCAGCAGTCGAGCGCCATAACCACAAGACCACCGCGGTGGGTGCTCCGGGGGAAAATGGGATCTGCGTGTGCCACCTCATTGCAGATCTTGAACTATAGCATGGAAGCGATGCAGCGCTTCAGTTATATAATGGAAAAATGCGATCAAAATTATGATCTGGAGTTCTACGGGCCAAAATCACTTCATGTGGCACGCTGTAGTGGGAGTGACTCCAGAGAAACTTTGACTACGTGAGGTTGTCTTACGTGCACCTATATCTAAGTACACGGGTGTTCTTACATTTCAGCCCCACTGAGATGTGGGGAAATCGAACTCACGACCTCGTCGATAGCAACATCTTAGCTGCTGATTAAGGTACCGTATGACTGGGCTTAGCACATTTTACTCAAGCTTATACGACTCGTGTATGCTAGAGACTGACTGGAGAATTCTGGTGAAAATTCTGTAATCATACCCTCAACGACGGTGGGTAAGTTCAAGAGATTTGAATACCTTACAACACAGCTAATAAGAGTCCCATCGACCGTATCGCAAAATATTCATATGTCCTCAAAACCTGGGCCCTTTAAAGCACTTTTACCAGAACATTCCAATCGGTCTTTAATATATACGGCCCCCCGAGTCAATCTCATAAGTATTGTTCGTCAGGTATAATTTTTTTTCACCTATTTCCCTTTCGATTGTGGCGGGGCGTGCCGCCATCACAGAGCGATGGTTATCCCGCGACATGGTATACAATAACTACAGCTCCGTCTTTTCAGATAAATAAAAAAAACGATAAAACATTCGCCGGTAAAATTTTTGACAATTCACATTTGATCGGATAAGCTCCGATTTTAAAAGGGCATATTCTTTGTTCAAAGGGTAGTTTCAATGCTGACAATCATCAATCGAAAGGAGAGCACCTCCATCAGCGGCAGCAACCTCTTAAAGTATGCATGCGTCTATTACAACAAGCTTTAAGGTTGTAATACGAACAAACGTAGGTGTTTTGTATTCAAGTACTTATGCTTGTAAGCAAGTGTGTTTGAGCATTCAAACTTTCCAGACATATAAAATACACTTAGTGTGTTCACTTGTTTTCGTGTTCATTTATCATTTTACCTAAGATTTTGGAGTATTGAGAGTAGTAATAATAATAATAGATCCTTTATTTTTAACCAAGAAGATGAAGAAGGCTGGGAGAAAAACAGGACTATCAGCAACAATGCAAAACATTTTCATTAGAAATAAAATAATTGAGAAGACGTTGCAACAATTTATAATGCAAGATTAAACACCAAATTTCAGAGAATTGGGGATTTACAAGAAATCAACTCCAATAAATGCCAAATTTCCTCCAAAACAATAAATTGCGAAAAACACCCTCCAAATTTAAAGAAAAATAAACTCCGAAAACACGGAGCCCTAACAATAACCATGAATGATAAAGACACCTGAGTGTGCTTTCTCCAAATCTATGCCAAATCATAGAAAAAAGACATTTCATGTGCTATTCGTAATCTCAGAGAAAACCAGTCAAAGTGTCATTATTAAATTCCACGCCAAAATCTCAGCACATCTACGTCAGCGTGATGTCAAGGATTGCAAAGCTGCTTTTTTTTCCTTCGTATTTTGGCAGCTATTGCCTCAGCGCGATTTCCTGAAACTTGGAATGCTAGTTCACTGGTTCCCTGGGAGAACAGTGTACCGTACTTCACTTTTACCGTCATCAAAATCTGTGACGTCACTGCGAATGGCGCAGAAACTTCATGGTGGCGCCACCACCTGCGTTTCCTTTTTGAGCGTCTTGGCACTTACCAAGCGTCTTCTCGTGGCAAGTGGTGGTTTTGGTAACGTGAAAAATTTACTAATACTAGAAAAATCGTTTTCCTCTTTTACCATCACTTATGTCAAATCGACAGCAGAGTTACCTTCTGCAGAAAGCAGGAGGTGACTGCACTGGTGACTTGCTTGCTATATATATCTCTCTTATCGTGCTAAACTTCAAAACATTCACTATTGTTTCCTGCCGTAGGGAAAGCGGACAGCCTTCCAGTGTGCCGAAAGGCACATGCAGAGGTTCAACAACTGCCTCAAAACAGGGTAAGACAAACAGAGTGTTACACAATCAAGAGCATAAGGCACACTGATAGCAGTGATGGTTGGTGCTCAGCGAGCTGAGCGTCTTCTGCTGCAACAACACCGCTACTTGTGCTATATGCAGAGCGTGTTTCATTTTTATCCAATGCAATTTTTTTTTAAATTAAAGGACTATGACAGCAAGGCACCTGTTTTCCTAGCACACGAACCGATGATGAGACGGAAATGCTTTGCCACTGCTAAAGTTATTTTAAAGTGATAGTTAACACAAAATTGTTAATCAGCTTCTTTATTAATGAATTGATGGCAGCTGTTTATGAGGACAAGATGCAAAGTGTCACAATTTATGGTAACCAAATTGTTTTTAGAAATAAAAAAAACTGCACGTAATTTGAGATATTCATCCTGGTTGTAATATTTGATACTTGTTTATTTCATGCAACATTTGCAAAGAAAAATGCCTTTTCGATCTGTTCCTTCACTGTGCCGCGTGAAATTCAGGAGCATCCATTATGGCGTTTTTTTTTTCTAGCAGACAGCGTGAAAGGCGAAAGTGAGCTTTGCACCTACACTCTACGGGGTGGGGGGGGAAAAAAAAGACTCCTTAGACTTTTTTTTTTTTTTTTGCAAGTTCTGACTCACCACATATATATGACTATATAAGAGACATGCGAACTCTCTTTGGAGATCATTATACTTCCAGTATGAATAGTAAACTTGGTGCTAAATACACGATCACGCAGCAACAGAAGGAACACGTAGACAGGACGGGCACTCATCAGAGAATTGTGGGACCCAAGAGGAAGTTGACAATATCTTTAACCCTCTATTGCATGGCGTCCCATATTTGGCACATACCGATTAACATTTTTTTATAGCGGGCGCAAGATGACCAGTGGAGAATGTGACACAGTTAGAGTAATCCTTAGAGTTACGTGCACTAAATATAAAAAAAGCGCTGCCATCCCAGAAAGGTATGAAATCTAGGCGTGAAATAGATTTCACGGTGCACGTGCAAACTCGGATCATGAACAACAGTGCCTGCTATATTTTTCTTGCAACCATTTTCTCGTTGCAGAAGCAAGAAAAAATTATTTTGGTATATCTCGTGGCTTTGAAAATTCATGCTCATTAAGGCTCTTCTCAATTCCGTTTTCCACTACGGTATATAGTCGGAAATCGGTATGTGCCATATTTGGCACAGTATGCATGGGAGTGATGAAATGTGCAATATGATGCCATCTATGTTTTGTTGCACAGTGCAAATACAAACAGAAAGAAATCTTCTGAGATCATGCAGCACAGCTCAAGTTTTTGCCAGATTTCAGTTGTGGCGGTAGGTTTTGAGATGCTTCACGAAAATATCGAGTGTCAGCAGCAGTACCTGGCAATTTTTTGTTATATTATTGGCGTGGGTGCACGAAAAAAATTATTTGAAGTTTAACCAGTGCACGGCGATATTTAGCTTTTACGATTTGTCGACAACTGACGCTCACAACCACAAGTCAGCGGTTGGAAATTCGGGCAGGAAAGTACAGCAAGGTGGCACCATGCGAAGAACCAAACGCTGCAAGCGGCCATCTTGCACGTAGATGTCGGCAGTCAGATGCACTAACCAAAATGTTCAATTATGCCTGAACAAAGGAAGCAATTGGTTTGCTTTATTCCACAAATCAAGCTAAAAAGACCGCAATCAGTGAGATTTTGTTTTTCAGCCGTGGCAGCAAGTTTGCTCTCGCCCACGTGCATAGTGTGCCATATTTGGCACAAACCTCTATCTTCATTAATACAGTCGCAATAAATCTGAAAATTTTTGTACATGCTTATTCTTCATGTAGTTAATGATAAAAAATGATCAAATAATTTTTCAATTGATTTTTTCATAATTCATGCAATAGAGGGTTAAAGAGTCATATAGTACATGGCAAATCGGGACTTACCTAAATCACTAACACATCGTATACTTTGAAACAGATAAGCGCCACACTTCACACGAAAGTCTATTTGTGTATGACGACTTGCTCCTTTTCCTTCACCGTATCGTGCTGCGACGCGCCTTCATTCAGATTTTGTCGCCTCATCATTACGGGGCCTTTCCATCTGACATAACAGAGCAGCAACCTTTGCTATGCCGTAGGCGCATTCGGTTGCGATATTCCCTGTATCATGGTTATGGTGTTCGATAGCGAATATCTCGAATTATGTGCAATCTTCTTTTAACAGCGAAGCAGTTCTAGCTCGGTGTAAAGTGTGTGGAGTGTGTGACCATGCCCGAAAACGATCATCATCATGAATGGGTATGAGCCACAGAATTTGATCAAATCCCACTGCTCACTGCTACGGCATGGCCTGTAATACAGTTAGCCCAAGAACGAGTACAGAGAGAAAGAAAAATTCCCATAAAATAATAATAATAATAATAATAATAATAATAATAATAATAATAATAATAATAATAATAATAGCTGGGGCTTTACTTCCCAAAACCACAATATAATTATGAGAAACGCCGTAGTGGAGGGCTCTGGAAATTTCGACCATTTGGTGTTCTTTAACGTGCACGGACATAGCACAGTACATGTGCCACTAGCATTTCGCCTCCATTGAAATGCATCCACCATGGCCGGGATCGAATCCGCTACTTGCGGGTTAGCAGCCAAGCACCATAACCATTGCGGCAGACAAGAGATAAAAAATTCTTGCTGAAAAAAAAAAAAAGTTCTTCACGAGGCAGGATTCAAACCCGTGTAACCTCGATTCGAAAGCGAGCATTCTAACCACTCGGCTATCCAGGCACGCTAGCAGAGTATAGTGCAGCAAGGGGATGGGAAAGGGAAGTGAGGAGGAAGAGGAGAGATGTGATGGTGAGGAGGAGAGAAAGGAGGGGAGAGTAAAGCGTAGCACAGAGAGAAAGAGAAATAGAGACCGAGGAGGAAGCTGCACATCTATAGAAGCTAGACGTGTCAGTCGACGGGGAGTACGAGCAGCGACGGACTCATACTTCACTGTGCCAAACCAACACCTCCTCTATTTTTTCAATGCCAGTGGAAACGCTCACTGCTCAATGGGAGCCATCGGTCCGCCTTAGTTCAAGGAGTGGTTGTGATGCAACGCCACATAAAGGGAAGGGCTGCTTGCATCACACGTGCATCGAAGCGCTTTCCCACAGAAATGCGATAGACGCGTTTTCCCTCTCCAACATCATGCGTCTGTCAGATTTGTTCCTTCGTGCTCCTTCTTCGTAGCTCGAAGCAATGCCGCCGCCTCACAGCGCTTGTGTGGCACCTTTAAAGGCAACGCATGCACTGCAGCATTGCAGTGATGCGTCCCCACTGGTTGCCCGCATAGCGCCACGAATGGATATACGCTATCTCAAAACACCGTGTCTCTTACAGAGCCAGCGTGACCGTCAAAATAGTGAACACGAGTTAAACGCTGCCATCGAGGCACCCTAAACAAGAGGGATGCAAGAGGCCGCCTCACGAATCTGTACACACTGAACAAAAAATTACTTCACATATTTCCGTTGTGAGGCGCCACATAAAGGGTGCTCTCCCCCATTAATGCAAAGCACACGTGAAGGCTAGGCGATGGGGTGAGAGTAGGAAAGGGCTAGAGGAGAGGGTGGTGAACGGCTAGAATGGGCGCATTTGGCTGGCATTGATAAAATATAGGAGGCGTTGGCCAAACTTAGTGCAAACTGCCTGCATTTTTTTTTATTTTAAAAAGACTGGTACGCCAGTGACATATAACACAAATCTACTAGCTCAGCTGGATTACTAGAATTGACGGAACATTATATGCTTACACTGAAATATTAATGTAAAAAAAGTTTGTAATCATCTAAATTTGACTAATACATTTTTTTCTCACTAATAACTTACGCGCACATATTGCAGTGCGCATGTTGGTATAAAAAAAAATGGGGGGTCTATAAGTTTATAAGTGACAATCGCGCCGACTATCTGTGGTATTGTGTGTGACCACGCTGTATGTGTTGGACATGGGTAGCTATTCTTTATACACCAGAGATCCTGTGATTATTTTTTATTTTATTATTCTTTTATTCTTTCTCATTTTTGGGTCTTCAATACTAATTATGATGATGGGACAGCCGGTTCTAATGTAGCCTCAGGTCTCATGTCTTTATTATATAAATGTTAAAAAAAACCATGCCATGATAACAGCCGCGCTAGTTATAATCGAGAGATTATTTCTTGTTAAGTCAAAAAGTGTAACAGATTGAATGCAATAATACATGCACGATTCATTTATGGACAACTATGGCGCCAACGATCGTATTGCACGGACAGCCGGAGCATTACAGTATGCATTCATGTTTCTGCAGGTCATTCTCAAAAGATGAAGATGCACAGTTACTAAAGCTCCTGAAGGAACATACCGTGGAAGGTGAAATACAGTGGAACAAAGGTGATTTATTGGAAAAATAGAACGTTTTCTCAGCGTCATGCGAATCTCTTTGTAAAAATGCTGTAAGATGCTTTCATATACAGGGCGTTTCAAGAAATGTGTCTGAAAACTTTCAAAAATAAGAGAAATGTGATATTTGCTCACGGGCTTCATAATTACTGTCTTTTTTGTGTCACGGCAGACTTCTTAGCGTGATTGTCGACACCAATTACGGCAGCAATTAAATAAATTTCACTACTTTTTAATTAGTGGAGATCTGTAGTAAGCAGAAAAACAATCACATAATAGATAAGAGTTATAAACTGTCTAATCCAATGTTTTCCTATCGATCTACAACATTCCCCATGCTCTGGCAGCCGTGCCATGGCTGCCGGAAGGCAGTAAGATTGTTTTTGTGTAAGTCCACTTTTTTCCTTACGCACAGCAGACCCACTGAACTTTTGTTTGTTTGTTTGTATGCGTGCGTGCATTAATAGTAAATTTTAGGTTCCAAGAAAAATGAGCATAATTCAAATGACCCAACTAACCTACACAATATTTTTTAAGCTTGAAACAATGCATGTGCAAATGTCATTGTTCTTGGTTCAAAGGTATGTGGAAGCAACTTTGAATAGTAGCAGGATTTGACTTTCGGTAGAATGCAAGTGATAACCAGTAAAGATACGTAACGTTTTAAAATTTACTATACTTAGAGTACATAAGCCGTTGTAGTAAGCTTTTAAACTTAAATAATGACCAATCGATATGAGGGTAATATGTTCATTTAACCTTGAAATGGGGCTTCACGGCAGTGCGGATTTCTCCTGGATATGTGCATTCACGGCATTACACCCCATCCTTGCAGTAAAACCGCCTTTACAGGGGGGTTACATGCAGTTTTTGTATGTTTATTCATTCTTCAAATACCTTGAAATTTCGGATAATTTACGTTCGTGTCAAAGCGATATATATATATATATAAAGATTGGTCAGGAAGAGTGCTTGTTTAAGAAAAAATTTTGAAATTTGATTAATTTGTTTGTTTTTGCAAATACGTAGCTGGCAGTGAAACATAGAAATTCCAGAATTCTTATAACAGGACGTCTAAACAGAACCTCTATAGTAGCACAAGGGCAGTTTCAAAGGCCAACAAACAAAAATATATTTTATATACATTTTTCTATGACGCACAGTTTAAAAAATGCAAGCGAAATTTGAGAAGGCGCCGCAGTAGTGAATTTTTTTTCGTGCAAAAATGAGTCGCCACAATGATTCATTAGTACAGGGAAAAGGCACAAATTTTATCAGTAAAATCTGCAATGCTTGAGCACCACGGCTGGGATGCTTGGCATGGAATGACTCATATACGTATATCTGCCGCTGCTAGCATTACACTGAAAAGACTAATTAACAAAAGCTTGTTAATGTTTTAATTACCAACTTGAAGGTAGTTGTTACATGGGAAAGCTGTTGCCAATTAATACCATTCACATTTATTTTAGAAATAAAAAATCGCACGTAATTCGAGATACTGAAGAGACGCCACGTCACGTGCGCACTTCGAGGGAGCCGAGTGGGGGGAAAGGGAACACTTGCTGGCAGGAGAGTAGCCAGAATTTTTTTTTCGGGGAGGGAGGAGGGTTCAACCATACTTTGTGTATGTTCGTGCATGCGTTTGTATGTGTACGTGTACTGTTACTACTTTTGGCCGTTGCTACTTCCTCGTTCTCTCATCGCGCAGGATGTCGGTGGCACGCAGCAATGGCACCGCAGGCTGCTGCTTGCTTGCTCGAGCGTTCTATTCAACATTAATTCTTTCACATTCGCAACTCGCAAGAAGTGCTAAGAAGTCCTCATATTTTATTTATTTTTTCATCATCTAGTATCAAGACCCCGATACAGACAATATCGAAACAGAGCACACTGGTAGCGCAAAAAGGTGCCAATATAGTGCCTTCATTTAAAGTTCGTCACGAAGTTCCGGCCTGACTGAGAAAGCTGTTGCCCTTTCTTGCACATGGTTTCGATATCTCCTGCATCGGGGCCTTCTAATTTGACGGTGAATATTACAGATTATGTGCGATTTCTTGGGATTTCTAAAATATGAATATGCCGCATAATGCGACATCACACAACTTGAAATTTTCACATAAACACTCTTGTACTTCGGACCCGCTGGGTAGGTAATAAATCCCAAGTAACTCAATCAGTACGATATGCAACATCAGGTTCTGATTTGTTTGGCACGTAAAGCCCTATAACTTGATGATGAGCAGTTTATCGTTATCATTGAAAATAAAAGTGTACAGCAACTGCAGTCTACAACTGCTACTGACCATGGGACAGAATCTCGTAGAATGACAAACATGCTTGCGAGGAAGCCAAGAAAAAAATTACGTTGCTGTAGACATAAACAAAATATGCCAGCTGTTAGTGCCTTCTGCAAGCAGCTTTAACAATAGGCAGCTTCGTGACGCAAAAGAAGAATTACAGGTCAGGTGTCCATTCGTGTCCTTTTGCAATAAACATGATCCTCGCAGTAGACTGTCAAAGACTAGCCCACTTTGTAATAGCCCAGCAGTAATTTGGTGCGCGCATGCGCGTGTGTTTCTGCGTGGCTATGTGCACGCGCACGCGTGCTTCTGTTGATCTTGCTTTTCTCTTGGTGCGTGGTCAAAATATGTTCCCAAGAGCTTAAATATGCACTCCTTAACCCATCTGAGCTTTTATTGAAATGACCGTATATAATACAGTTCACTCTTTACTATCGCTACGCAGTTACAATGTCCATGCCAAGCCGCACGAGGATGCAGCTGTCATACCGATGGGACCGCGTGCTGAATCCTAATCTTCGCCGCGGCAAGTTTAGCTATGATGAGGACAAGGTGAGCCCATCATTGCACGGCGTTCACCAATGTGGAGATACCTTTAAAACAACCAAGTTCTATACAGACGTTTTGAGAGCGGTGGACGAAAGAGAAAACTGAATCCATGGGACCCTTCAATCGACAGTATACCATGAGTGGGAGGGCGAAAATTTTTCTCTTGGCATTTGCATTTCCCAGCTAACACAGAAACCGCTGCGCTGTGTATGCTGTTCATTTTACGGTAACACATTCGTGTCTGAAATTAGGAGCCCACTCGAAAAAGTGAATCACCTATATCGTTAATTACTGAACCAGTTTTTATATAGAGCTTCCAGGATAGCCATGTCTGTGAGGCTTAAAAGTTCTTGATATGCGACGTGACAGGTGGTAGAGAGGGTCATACGGGATTGTATAGGCTTCCCTAGATCTGTTCTATTAGAATACAACAGATCTGTTCAGTGCAGTATACAAAAGTCCCAATGGTACTTGTTGTCAAGGCAACTCTATAGTCGCCTTATGGCTAGATGTGGTCACATTTAGAAGGGCTATTCTGCTCACCAAGGTGGGAAAGCCAGAGATTGTTTTTATTCATATTCCCCGTGGAGATGGTGAGGAAGAATGGTGATCAAAATGAGGGAAGTTTAAGGTGAGTGCCAAAATTTGAGAGCTCTGGACATAGTGAGCCTTCAAGCTCTTTATTATTATTTCTTAAAAAACAAGTCCGATCCACAATAAGGTTATGTAGCATATACACTGCTTATGGCTTACGTATGCCAGTGAGCCAGACTAGCAGAAAAGGATACTTGACACCCATGCAATCCGGGAAGCAGAGCTAGGACTAGCTTTGGAGGGAGGGCGTGGATCGCCCATTCACTTCCTGCTCCCTGGGGGGTCCGCTATTGGCTGAAGGTAAACTAATTCTACAACAATCAATCCTATATGTTATGGGGAATAAACGTAAAGTTTCGCGCCGAGACGTCTCAGCTAGGTTAGCTGCCATTCCCGTTGATCGGCACCTATTGAAGCATACACTCCGTTCTTGTCTGTTCTGGAGTAGATTTGAGCGCAAACGGATGACACGCAAGAAGAGAAGACGACTAGACGAGCGCTCACGTCAGCAGAGAAGAAAAAATCCACCGAAGCATTGTCACTTCGAATTCAGTCACCTCAAATGAATTTTTTCTTGCAAAAGGGTCATCAATAGACAAAATAGCACCTAACACTAGAAGGTACCGGGGCTAAGATACAACTGCCAGGATCCCTTTTCGCTGACAATGAATCTAAAAGGTATCCCGTCTTTGTGGGTCTTCCCAGTGAAAAATATAGATAGACATTTACCTTTACATGCGGAGATGTTCTTTGCTAGTCTGCTCAGCTCAAGCTGGTTGCACCTTCCCACGGCTGCAGTTTTGTTTTAGCTAAACTAGTTTTCACCAGAATGAAGAACTTCGATAAAGCTACAGCTGCTTTTTCTTTGAAACACTCCGATGACAGGACAACGACATTCCCTTCCTTATCAGCTTGACGCAGGCACATGCTGTTTTCTCAGAAAAAATCTACAAATCGGGCTGTGGGCACCTTGGGGTGTTTTGAGCAGGCTTCTTCAAGGCAGCAGTCGAAATACTGTCAACTCCCTCTAGTAGGCACTGTTCCTGTTGCTCAAATCTATCCCAGAATGATTCAAAGTGCCCAACAAAGCATTTTATTAAGTTCTTGTCTGTCGTCCACACAGATGCTGGTGATGGCAGTAGAAGCATACGGCGAGAACTGGGCAATCATAAAGGACTTCCTGCCAGGCAGAACTCGCCACCAGTGCCGCGAGAGGCAAGTGAATCAGTGCAGGACCTCTCTCCAGTGATAACATCTTGTGACAAATTAACTACACTTTGTAAAATGCGATGTTAATCCATCCATGTGGCTTGTTTTGGGGTGTCCTTCGTAATTATAATTAATCCCAGCTGGAACAGCCTTTTTATAAAAATGAGACAATAAAATGTGAAATAAAATGCACCTGGCAGTGAAGTGCAGCAAGTCGAGTACAGCCCCCCACAATCATGTCCCTGGCTATGCTGTAGTATGCTAATACATACACTCCATATGTATGTCTTTGATATAGAGTCACAGTGTAAGGAACAGGAAATGTTTCTACACCAACGTTTCTAGAACAGCATTTTCAGAACAATGGCTTTTTATAAGTGCTGTAGCATGAAGTGATTGAATGCGTTTGTGCCACTAGACTAGCGAGCCACCTAGAGAGGCAGTCTAATAATATAGCCAGCTGACAGGTCGTGTATATTGAAAATGTAAAAAGGTGCAGCACCTAGAATCTGACTACTTGCAGTGAGGATGCCGTGATGGTGCTGTTTTGCACACCACAGAGTAGCTATCGACTCCTAGTGATGCAACAAGCTCTTTAATGAGCTCAGTGACAAGCTTCCCTGCAACCTGAAACATGCAGTCTCACCACCTCGTGCACTAGCAACACCATTGCCCACTTTGGCTATCACCAATTCAAGCTCTACTGAACTGGTAGCTCGCACGACATGACCAAAATAAGTAATTAGCTTCAGGGCATCTTCTAAGAAAGAACATTCAGGTTTAATCTCACTTTTGAAAAGAAGACTCGTCTGTTTGGTGATCTATGAGATTATCAAAATAGTACCACAGTACTCATAGCTCAAAGGAATCTAGCTTTCTTTTTCTCTCTCTCTCCTTTACATTTCAGAAAGGTCCATGATTCACACCTGCATGCCACTATGCGACAACTGCAACATTAAAAGGGCCCTGCAACACTTTTTTAGCATGGTCAGAAAATGCTGCTGATCGGTAGTCAAGGCTCCCAAGAACACACGAGCCGAATATTACGGCGCAGCATGCGGCCTGGAATTTACAATAAATTCTCAGTCAGCTAAAAATTGCTTTCCCTTCTCTCGACAAATGATGCTATATGCTCAAAAATCATTGTGTCATAGACTCAAGGTCCATGCCATTGGCTGATTTGAGCATGGCACGCTCACAAGTTACTGCGGCCGCTGCGGGAGGCCGCCATGTGACCGCGCACTCGCGATTGCACTGAAAAGTCCCACGTTCAAAGACAAAGAAAAAGAAGAAAAAGTGCTCGAGGTCACGAGGCGCTTGGACGTACCTTCTTTTCCTGTGCCATCCCTCCCTGCTTAGCTTCCAGCACTTTCGTCGGGATGAGAGAAGAGAGAAAGCAACTACAGCATGCAACAAATCTTTGTAACTCCACTCATACTGGACGGATTCTGAACATTTTTGCGGCGGTCGATTCGTGAGGCAATAAGCTCCTTTAGTGAAGCCATTCCAACGCTACTTGAAAAGTGTTGCAGGGACCCTCTAACCAAGTGCATTTCAGTTAGCTAAACATATTTCATCATGTGGTGTACTAAGAAAACATGGTCACACTAAAGTATAAAACACAGTTATTGATCCGAGTGTTCACATATTGAGGCTACACAGCATTATCAAAGAGTAGGCAGTTATCATATACCCATGCAAAGACAGATAGATAGGAGTACTTTAAAAAATTTTCTTTAAAAGTTTCTTAATCTAGAAGCATCAGCGTTTCTGTGTAGCGAGAGCCAAAGGAGTAGGCGTGAATTACTGCAGTTAAGAGCTTGTTCTGGTAAAAGAGAAGATCAATTGCAAGAGGAACATGCTTCAAAACTTTACCAAAAGATGTCAATGGAGAACCACCAAATTCATTCCTTTACTTTCCCCATTTACTCTTTTCCACTCAGATACAAAAAATTCGTTCGGGGGAAACATCAGACTTGGAGCATGGAGTCCTTCAGAAGATGTACAGTTGCTCCAGATCATCAAGGAACATAAGACACGTACGTGAGCTATTATTTTGCTTGCATCATGCAACAATGTGTGTGAACTTAAAAAACAAAAATAAAGAACTAGCACAGATGCCATCAATTTCGAGGAAACAGTTTGATGTTCCTGCTGGTGTACAATATTCAAGTTATTGTTTATAGAGAAGGTGAGGACTACAAGGAATATGTTAATGTGTCAGTGGTTGACCACAGATGAGTGACATGAGATGCATGCAATGAATGTGAAAATTCTGGGTAATATTATTGTGTAAACAAAAGAGTTCACTTCATACTTTGTTTTTCTCCTATGCACTTTCAGAAAAATGGGCTTTTATAGCCACTAAAATGGCCTCCCGCACTGACCATATGATAAAGGAGCGCTACCAGAGGCTCTGTAGAACTTTCGGCACCAGTGACATCGATAAGCTTAAGGTGAGCACTGTGAAGGTTGATGCACTGCGCCACAGTGAAACGGACACTAAATTTACGCTGAAGTTCGTGAAACCATGTCCGTCAATTTGAGCTGGGTTATACATAGAAGGGTACATAACTTGTGGTCAAAATCACAATTATAGTATTGCATAATGAAAAAAGTGCAAAGGAAAGAAAAAAAAAAGAACATAGAGAGGAAGGCGACAAAGTGTTGCATTCGTCTCTGTGCCCTCATTTTCTATGTGCGTTTTTTCTCATTATGACGTACCAACTCAACCAACAATCCATTCTTCTGAGTGATAATATTGCCAACAGAATGTTGCTTCTTTAATTGCCAAGTTGTAAAAAGATGTGTAGTTGTATATTGTGCTTCGAGGCACCTGTTCCTAAAAATAACACTCCATGAGCTCACACAATGGTAAGAGCCTGAGGATACCTTTTTAGGTGGCTATAAGTAATAATAAAAACAGCTGAACTGAGGAAAGTTTACAGACAAAGTGGAAAGGCCAAACAAACTGAGGTGTGTGCATGTGTGTGTTTTGAGCTGGTGGACCAGCCTTCGTCACAGTAATATATATATATATATATATATATATATATATATATTGTAATGAACAGACAAGACACAACACCCTTGCTGCGGGCCGGCTGTTGTTTATCTACCCATCTTTCTCTTCTTCGCTAGCCGGGTATGCACCCGTGCCCGAGCACCGCTTTGTCAACATTACACTCGGCCACGCTGTGTGCGTGCAGTCCTGCCAAAGCTGGCCCTTCTCTGGCGGTGGTCGTCTCTGTGAAGGTGGAAACATTCAGAGGACCTGGGCCATGAACCACCATAGGTAGAACTAATGCCTCTGGCGGGCGGCATTGGCTACCTCGCAGAGGCCGGTCACGGTCATGGTGTGTCTTGGAATGAAAGTCAGGCGATGATGGCTCTGGTGGACGCCACTGACTATGTCATTCCGGTCGGTGTGTCCTGCTTTGAACGTCGGGCGATGATGGCTCTGGTGGTCGCCACTGACTACGTCGTTCCGGTCGTTGCATGCCTACCAGGAAAGCAGGCAAATTCCTGCCTAACGAAGTACGCCTGCGAGTTCGTACAGGCTGCGATACTTGTCCTTCATGGTTTGACACAGGAACGTCTGCGCTGCCGTCACCGCTGCCGTCACCGCAATCTCCTGTTACGCGGCCGCGAGGAAGCAAGATGCTCTCTCGGTGGTTCTCTACCACGGCGTCCATACAGGTTAACACCACCATGGCTGCACACCTCACTCCAGACGCCAGGGTTGTTCGAAGGCGTCATCTCGCTACTTTGTGCGAGCTGGTCGCCGTCTGGCCGGTCAACGTCAGATACCCCATTGACGCAGACTGCCTCGTGGTGATCCGCACGGCACTGAGCTGGTAAGCTGGAACTCATAATTAACTGCTCGTCATCGCCAGCAGAAGCCGCACGCCGGGAGGCCGGAAGGGCTGATGCTGGCTTCATCTGCTTGCGGCGCATCGTTAGCTTCGATCAAGGCGCGGTGGGTAGATCCCGACGAAACAGGCATATCTTCGATAAATGCGTCGTCGGCAGCCATGGATTTATTGAGCGAAGCACTCACACACTCGGCCAATGACTGCCGTGAAGTAGGCGGATGTCTGTCCGGCTGGTCACTAAGGATGCTCTCGTTTCTGGACATCTGTGACTGCAGTCTTCCA
This sequence comes from Rhipicephalus appendiculatus, assembly GCA_030522465.1. Lineage (NCBI taxonomy): Eukaryota > Metazoa > Arthropoda > Arachnida > Ixodida > Ixodidae > Rhipicephalus > Rhipicephalus appendiculatus. The sequence continues at coordinate 800,649 of JALIZH010017486.1, forward strand.
ACTGGGAAATACGGAGCTGAGAAACTGCTCGGTGTCAAGCAGCGGAGCTTTACTCGGCCGCCATCTATGGTGAGCTGAACTTCACCAGACAAGAGGTAGTCAGCTCCCAAAACCATGTCCGCGTGCAAGTCCTCGAGGACGGGAACGGTGGCAAGAAAGTTGCTCCGGCTTCAGTTTGTATCTGGAGATCCAGCGTACCGACAGGCAACGCGCCCCCGCCGAGGCCGCACAAGGGTGCCTCGGACCAAGGCTGGAGGGTGACCGGGGCATGGCGTCGATGTAGCATAGTACGTGGAGCTCCAGTTTGTACAACAGCCGTAAGCTTGCCGATTCCGTCGATGCGGACTTGCACCGTAGGAAGCGGCCGCGCTGGGTATTGGGCGCCTCGATGTCGTGCATGTGATGGTGCCACGTTGTCGATCCAGTCACCGAAACTCGGCGGGTCATTTCTCTGGACTGGCTGTGAGGACCAGCCGAGTCCGGTGTTCGTGCGAGGGATGGCTTCCAAACTGCCTGTCGATGAGCTGCAGTGTTTAGGAGCAGCCTCGAGGAGGGGCCCCTCCTTAGCTCCACCCTCGGTATCCGTCGGGTTGAGCGTGCATGTGCCATGGTGGATTCGGCCGAAAACAGTGATGAGCCTGGCACTCCATTCGAGCCAGGTCCGTTGCTTCATGCCCTCATACTTATGCCACGCGTCGGCACCACCGCGAAGGCGGTCGATGGCCACCTGCCATTTATGATTGTCGGCCCAGGCATGCCGAGAGCCGAGCGCATTGATTGTCGCCACCCAAATATCAGCATCATCCTGGAAGCCTCAGAACTCCGGTGCTTCGGAAAGAGCGGGATATGGTGAGGCGGCCGGCCGGACCCTGGAGCTCAACGACGCCAAGCGGTCGAGCTGTTGTGACACTTGGGTGAGAACACGCAAGAGCTCTACGCCGCTGTCGGGTGAGGTGCCTGATGAGCAAGAAATCACGTCCACGCAGTGCGCGGCGGACGTAGGACTCACAGTGGGAAGATCCAGGGCCAAGGGAGCGTGGACGGCGTCCCTTGGCGGCTCCGATGATGGTAGAGTCCCTGTTGGGCGATCCACGCCTTGGGAAGCGTGATCCACGTTCGCAGAAAGACGGAGCCCGTGCGCATTGTTGGCACGAAGTAGCAAGCCTCCGGTCAAGTAGTTCCCCGGGACTATCGTGGAGGCCTGGACGCCGTCCGCTGGTGGTGGGAGGGATACTTGCGGCGGTGGCCGACTTGCGGGTTCCATCAGCGAGGAAGCCTGACAGCGTTCCTCTGGAAAGCGTGTTACCTCAAGCTGGCAGCTGGGGTTCCCTTGGCTCATCTTCCCTTGGTGACCTATACGTGCCGGCTCCACTCGTACTCGGCATGCTGTCAATCGAGAAGAGGGATGAATCCAAGACAAGCTTTAGTAATGTGTGCGGAGATCCATCTGAGCTATGTCATGCGCAACTTCAAGCGCACTTGGATCACTTGGAGGCACCAGCCCACGTCGTACTCGATAGTCTACCATATAAGGAAACACTGGCCGAACGTGAGAGTGTTTCCACCTTGCTGAGAGACGAGACTCTACAGGCGACACCAAGCTCTCTGACACGTCTCAGATCATTCTTATCGAAGACCTGCCCACACAGCACAAGCCACCTGCTCTTGGAATGGCTTCTGACGAGGACGTCACGGGTGCAACCAGCACGGCTTCAAGAATTTCACGCTTGAGAATTTCAGGGAGCCCCAGACTGACAACGCTGAAAAAGCAGAAGCCACGTCGCAAGTCAGTGCGGGAACCTGACTCCACGTTGCAGCGCAGAAAAGGCGAGCGTTTCGGGATCAACCTGCGACCATTCCGACACAGTCAGGGCCGCCCTCCAGAGCCGTCGTCGAGCGGTTTTCAGAAGACGTCGCACTATGGACGAGTTCGACCACAGCGAGAGATTCCATGCCGCCCGCCAGAAAATGCACTGGAGGCACAGCGTGGCTGGGACCGACCACCGCGCTTCAGCCAGTGCCGCCCACCAGAAGCATTGTCGGCTGCTCCTCCACATGCCTCGCAGTCATGGCCAAGTGTGAAGACAAAGGCCGACACTGGGGTTGGGCGCGTGGAGATATAGGGCGAAGCAGAGGAAGACGACGATAGAGAATAGAACAGCTGGCCCAGGAACAGGTGCTGTCTCTGTGTCTCACTCATTACAATATCTATATATATATATATATATATATATATATATATATATATATATATATATATACATATATACATACATACACACACACACATTCGCATGGCACGTACACACACACGTGCACACATACACCCAATGCTTTGCGCCACCAATTGCGTAGTACATGTAAGTCAATGCAACATAACCTATGCGTACCTCCGGTTGGACATTACATCATCAGATGTTGCTATACCACCAAACTTTTCTGATATTGATCATCGATAAATGGTAAGAAGTACTATGTGGATAAATTAGCACAGTTTTTCAGGAAGGGCTGAATGAATAACCTGGGAAGTTGCAAATGGCCAGGGGTGTTGCTCCTGACCCCCTTACGTACATTTTCTTATCTCTCTCTTTACCACAAGTTCCAGCATATGTCAGTAGCATTTCTTCAGTGTTTATGGATTAGGTGAAGGGATTATCACCTTACTGAGCAATCGTGCTCATAACCTTTCATCGTTAGTGTTTTTTTATTGTTTTTATAAAGATAATAATAATAACTGTTGGGGTTTAACGTCTCAAACCCACGACATGATTATGAGAGACGCCGTAGCTGAGGGCTCTGGAAATTTCAACCACCTGGGGTTCTTTAATGTGCACCTAAATCTAAGTACACGGGCCTCAAGCATTCTCACCTCCATCAAAAATGCAGCCGCCGCGGACGGGATTCTGTTTTTATAAATAATTCATAGCACAATGATATTACACAGTGTTTTCACAGTGTCTTTATGTGCCTACATGCAGGCACTGGCAGAATCCAGGAAACAAAAACGGTGCAGCCCAGGACAAACCACACAGCAAAGAAGGCTGGCTATCATCAAAGAGGTGGATGAAGCGACTAAGGTAATGTGTGCACTGAGATAAAAAAACATTAGTATGGACTTCGGTTTGGTGAGACTGCCAAGGCAACGTAATGCTGGTTGCTTCAGTACTTTTTATTAAGCAATTATTAGATGTGAAGATATTTTAGGGAACCATTTTATTGCCGGTCAGCAGTTAAGAACATTTCATATAACCACAAGACACTTTGAATGAAAGAAGGAAATTTTGAAGGCTCGTATCTTTGTTTGACACAACCTTAATGAAAACCAGCAGATAATGAAGCCAAAGAAGGTATAGGGAACGTTAATTTGTGCTGTTTTGAGTGTAGTGTAGTAATTGCGATATAGATGTGAAGAAAGTAAAGTGGACGAAAAGGCAACTTGCCACTGGCAGGGACCAAACCTGCAACCTTCAGATTACATGCCCGGATGCTCTTACCATTTGAGCTATGGCGGCGGTCGTCCCCTCGTCCATTTTATAGGATATTTATGTGTATGCAAACCTGGGAGTGTTAGTCAGTCCCACTCGTAGCTATGACAGTCAGTGTGGAACGCACTTTCTTTTGCCAGTTGGCGTCAAATACAACGTAATCCTTCAACTAGCGGACAGCTGACCAATAAGCCCTCGCATACTACCTGAAGGCTTCTGCTGGAACGAGACCCTCGCTATGAACGAATGAAAGAAGGAAATTTTGAAGGCTCGTTTCTCTTACGTAGCCTTGGCTATGAAAGCGACAAAACAGGTGTGATCCAATTATCACTGTAGACGACCAAATAGCTACGCAGACAGTGGCCATCTTAAGTGTGCGACAAATCTCTGTATAACACTGCTCATTTTTGACAGACTCGAGAAATTTTTGCAGAAATCAAGTCATGAGACAATAAACTGTGATACTGAGGTCATCTGACGATCACTTGAAAAAGTGGATGAGGACCACTTTAACATTAACAAACTTGAAAGACTAACAATCTACCTAAAATACAGAGAGAAACTTTAATTGCAAACTCAGAATATGGTGTGATGGAAATGAAACAGTGTGTGTTGGACATCATTGGCAAAAAAATAACAATGCATTAGTTCACTGGTAAACTAATTACGATAATTAACTAACCACTTAAAAATTTACATATTTAGATATTAACACATATTTGTATTTGAAAAGTTTAAAAGAACAGTCATGAAAGTACAGTGTCTTATCAGTACATAATAAAAGTGAAAAAGCACGTCCACCCTTTTTTGCTGGGTGACATGGTCGCTCCGAGCGCACTACTATTTCGAGCTGAGCGACCATGTGGTGCGCGTGCAGTTATGGGCTCAAAGGTTGTTCAGTCATCTGTTGCAGGTTTGCAAGACTGTCTTTTTTCTTTTTTTCTTTTTTATTCTGTTGGCGTGTCTGTAACAGTGCGTCAAGTTCAGAGGCGCTCGCCATTGCCTCTCCAATAGACCGAAACATGATTTGATCGCTGCTCTCGCTCACTCGCCGTGGCCTCGCTTGCTGTTATCAGCAGCCAACAAGGTTGTTGTATCCCCTTTTCATCCCTATCTCTCATCTTGACTTCACAACGTGCCATTTCTCTGTGTTTCAAGATTCCCTGATATTCCCGAAACCAAATTGACACTGGAGGCAGTAGCATAGCCAGAAATTTTTTTTCGGGGGGGGGGGGTTCAACCATACTTTATGTATGTTCGTGCGTGCGTTTGTATGTGTGCGTGCATATATACACAAGCAAAACTGAAAAATTTCAGGGGGGGGGGGGTTTGAACCCCCCCCCAACCCCCCCCCCCCTTGGCTACGCCACTGACTGGAGGTGCGTCACAGCCAGAAACGCCCGATACTGAAAGGGTTAAAGTGAATGAAAAAAGAAGAAGAAGAACGACTTCATTTGTAACAATAAATTGAGATGTCATAATACCAAAAAGAACTCGTGCCTTTTGAGCAGGGATATCAGACACGTGGCCCACGAACCTTTTGCTAGCGACCCGGGTTAATGAGTTAAACAGACATTACTGGTCTCAAGCATTTTTTTTTTCCATGAGGCATCCCATGCACTCACCATGTGTTTAAATATAACCGTAGAACAAAAACTATATTTCAGAATCAGCAGCCTGATTTCAGTCATTCCGGAGATCAATATCGATATTTGCGAAAATAAAACAACATAAAAGACGGGACGAAAGACACAGTATGACAGGACCATCTTTCGTCCCGTCTTTTGTGCTGTTTTATTTTCACAAATGTCACACCAACTTGCCCAGACAAAAGCACTGCTAAGCCAAATATCGATATGTTTCTCGAAACCTGATGCTGAATCCCCTTTATAACTGGCCTATATAGTAGATATGGAAAACAAGGCGTTCTTTCAAATTGCAATGGTAGCTAAAATTTTGTTCAAATTGCACCCCTCCTCCTACTTTCCTCATCATCACGGCCCACTGGGAGACTAAGTTTCATGACTGTGGCCTGCTAGCTGATGTGAGCTTGAGAGCCCTGCTATAGAAGATGCTCGGTAAGCCAGAAAAATGAAATGTGCAAAAGTGAAGGAGGAGCGGAGGCTCTGCTTAGAAGTGCCCACACCTGTTTGCCGTGGCATCACAATTTTTAATGTGTTTGCTGGGGCCCTAGGAGATTTTTTTTTTTTTTTGTACAAATGAATTGCATCACATCCTAAAGCCATGGTCTCACACTCAGATCAGCTACTGGGCCACATTTACAAAACTTAGTCCCGCAATGGGCCGGGACGGTGAAGAAGTGGGAAGTGGGGAGGGGGGGGGGGGTGAACAAAATGTCACTCAACATTGCCATTTCAAAGGCCTTTCCCATATCTCATATATGGTCATTTCTGAAGGGGATTTGGCATCAGGATTGATACCAATCCCTACAATGACTAAAAACTGGACGCAGATCCTGAAGTACAGTTTTTTTTCTGCAGTTATCTTTCAGCACATGGTGGCCGCATGGACTGCCTTACGAAAAAAAAAAAAAGATGCTGAAGACCAGTCCTGTCTGTGTAGCTTACCCGAACAAAGTGTTACTAATCATGCAAGGCGACAAAATAATGCAAGCACCATTTAACAATGTCAATAACAGTCACAAAGTGATAAAAAAAATATGGAGCGAAGAGTGCCATGTGCGGGACGCGGGACACAAGCGAAAGGTCAGCGGGCCGCATGCGGCCCACAGGCCACATGTTTGAGACCCCTGTCCTACAGGAACTAAAGATTATATGTATACAACAAATCTTGGGACTATTTACTGTGTCAGTGGAACCAAGCCACGATAAAAAGAAATAATACTTCTATATCCGTGATGTCAGACTGATGTATTGGTATTGAAATTTAGGCACGGAGATAAAAAAAAAGCTGAGCATTGACTGACATTTGTTCTAATAATTAGTCTAAATAAAAAAAATTAATGCTGATAATTTCTCAGATAATATTTTATCAGAGTAAACTAGCTTTGTGTTTCTCTATAGCGGCCCTTTAACCCTTTCAGACGCCACCTATGAAGAACTGTTCATAAAAGTGTCAAATCGGTACAAATATATTTCAAGACACTCGATATTCTATTGCAACACAAATGATGCCAATATACATGGATATATGTGTATTGTAGTAATTATTTCTCATTAAAATGTAATTAGGTACCTGTTAATCCTGAAGTCATTAACGCTCCATTTTTGCATAAATAGAATAAAATCTCAGGCTAGAATTACAGTGCAAAATCGTTTTCGGTTTTGTCAATTTTGAGTGAAAAAAATTATAGTTTTCACATGGCTCACTGAAAGTGGTATATCGAACGATTCGTCGAACATGGGAGTGCTTTCAGCAAAGAGATCATATGTTATTGTACACTGTAAATGAAGTTAAATTTAACGCACATATATTACACCTAAGGTACAATTAATCCAAACCTCAATGTATCTTGCTCTTTCTTGGCCACTAGTCAGCACAACCAGCAAAAACAAGTGATGTACACAGCTCTATTCAAAGCGTCTAAGAGGGTTAACTATAAGATGCTAATGTGATTAGATTAGTTACAAAACAAATTAATCAATGTAGTGACTTAGAACAGAGAGATAAATAAATTTTGTAGTGTTATAAGTGAATAAATGATGCAATATAGAACCACATTTTTTGCACCGTTACTTGAAGTATGTACAACCAACAAGCTCAACTCTCCACACTTTTAGTATAACACATGTGCTGTTGTGACATTTAGGGCAAGTCATTTATTGTGTAATTTATGCACTAGCAGTATATGTAACATGGAAACTAGTCTTTTTGCTACAATGATGATATCAGGGAAGCATGGATAATGTTTATTCACCTCAGAATGTGGGGGGGGGGGGGGGGGGGGCTTTCTGTAATGTAGGAGTTCTAAGAAAGCCCTAAACTTCTTGCTCTTTATATTCGTGGCAAAAACTTGCCACTGGTCGAGCCGAAGCTGATGCAGCAGTATGCTGCCAAAAAATAAAAAAATATTTTTCCTTGCTTTGCTGCAATCTTATTAGCCAAGGGACCACCTTCTCTGATGCAGCTGCCAGGGCCAAAATATCTTCAATGTGCCATGGATGTAAAAGTAGCGCGAGAGAGAGCCCTTTATTGAAAGTCAGAGAACTTACCTGACGTATAGAAGTCGCTCACATGCTACTCTGCATGGGGAAGAGAAGTGAGGACAGAAAAACAGGTGGAGAGAGGCACAGAAAAATAAAGTAGAAAATGTTAAAACCGGAAAAATTTCACTGCATGGAAGGTGAATGACGATAACAGGCAAGCTGTCTGCCATGGTGGATCAGTGGTTACGGTGCCCGACTGCTGACCCAAAGGTCGCGGGTTCAATCCTGGCCGCGGTGGTCGCATATCAGTGGAGGCGAAATGGTAGAGGCCCATGTACTGTGCAATGTCAGTGCACGTTAAACAACACCAGATGGTCGAAATTTCCGGAGCCCTCCCCTACGGCATCCCTCATAATCATTATTAGTGACAGACAAGCTACAACTAAAGTGTGTTGAGCTAACTGATATCGCCCTTAAAGCAGCTTGCTGGACTAGTTGAAATGATTAGGCTTGTGCGAATATTCGAACGTTTCGAATATTCGAACGAATATTGCAGTATTCAAATTCACTTCGTTTCGAATTTAAATTATTGAAAATTTCGAAGTATTCTAAACAAACGAATAGATGCATAATAGTCCGCATGTAACCCCCTGTAAAGGTGGTTTCACTGCAGTGGAGGCGTGCTAAGCCGTGAAAGCACCTGTCCAAGTGTATATTAGTCCGCATGTAACTTCCTGTAAAGGTGGTTTCACTGCAGTGGAGGGGTGCTAAGCCGTGAAAACATGTATCAAGGGGAAATCCTCACTGCTGCGAAGCCCCACTTCACCGTTAAATGAAGAGATTACCTTCACATAGATTCATTTTTTTAAGTTTAAAAGCTTGTTATACCGGCCTATATGCTCCAGGTATAGTAAATTTTAAAACGTAACATATTTTGCAGGTTATCACTTGCATTCTACCGAAAGTCAAATTCTGCTACTATTCAAAGTTGTTTCCACTTCCTTTGAAGCAAAAAAAATGGCATTTTCACAGGCCTTGTTTCAATTTTTTTAAAATATTGTGCAGGTTAGGTAGGTCATGACAAATATGCCCATTTTTCTTTATAACATGTGATAATTACTATTCGAATTCGATTCGAAATTATTTCGACCAAAATCACTATTCGCTTCGAATTCGCTTCGAACCTAAAATTCACTATTCGCAAAAGCCTAGAAATGATGCATTTCCAGCAGTAAGGCGAAATAGGCAAAAAAACAGACAAACACAGAAAGAAAAAGGGACAGTAAGGATGCTGCATTCTTACTGTCCCTTTTTTTTCCATATTTGCATGGTTATGTTACGGGCGAAGCTCCTAAGGGTGTGGGTCTGTCCCTCCTCAGTAGTTGTAGTAGTAGTAGTAGTAGTAGTAGTAGTAGTAGTAGTAGTAGTAGTAGTAGTAGTAGTAGTAGGTAAGTAGGTAGATAGCCACGTATAGTGGAATGTACCCACTCCACGTGATAAAGATGACGATTACACAGTATAGTGGAATGTACCCACTACACATGATAACGATGAAGTATAAGCGCGTTCCAGTATAGTGGAATGTACCCACTACACGTGATAACGATGACGATGACGCTGATGACCATGAAGTATAAGCGCGTTCCAGACCACACATTCTCTTTCTGCCATGGATGAAAACGATCGAGCTTTGCCCACTCATCATCATTCACTTCGTGGATATGGCGTGATTTTTTTCCTATTTTGCCCAAGTGCTAGAAATACATCAGAGTTCTATACTGTCCGAATATGTAAACAGAAATTTCATCGCACGCCTCTGTTGTTGAGGCCGGCTAAAGGGCCTTAAAACAAAGTCTAATGCTAAAGGTCTCTGTTTCGAAAGCATGTAATGTTCATAGAGAGCACGCTCATCAACTTAAGCTTAACACTAAAAAAAAATGTTTCACGGTTTCGACTGAGGCACAGTTGTTGCAGTGTGGACTTGCCACATGACAGAAATGGTATCATAAGTTATTTCCATAGGCAGTGTTTAGACGAAGCCAATGCTATAAAGTTTTTAGATGTCGAGAAATTCTGGGTCGGATTCTTGAATCGAGATGTGGATCGACTGAGTAAAGGAAAGCATAATGATGTATCGGAAGGTTTCAAAGCTTCTTCGTTTCTTTTGGGCAGAGTAAGATTTGGTAAATAAATTCACCTATAATTTTGGCATTGAAGATCTCCGTGAGCCGCTTTATCTGCTTTTTCGTTGGTCAGAATACCGCAATGAGCCGGTATCCGCTGAAATGTGATGTAGTGTCCAGCAGTAACAGCTAAGTGGTTTAAGTACGCTATGTCGAAAGAAATGGGCTGATGATTTGTTTTCTTTAAGAAGTTGAACAATGTTTGTAGTGCTCTTTTAGAGTCGGTGAAAATCGCCCACCGGTCAAGCATTTGGCACTGTACAGTCGCAGCCACTGTTAGATGCAACACTTGCACGCAGAGCATGTCTAGATTTCATTTTCTTGCATAAAAACAAGGGCTTAGATTTGCATAAGGCTACTGGTGGTTGACAGCTCAGACTCTTTCCGACAAACTAGTAAAGCGCACGTTCAATGTTTCCCCATCCACTTGCAGTTATGGGGCCAGCAATAAGAAAGGTGCTCATTCGAGTGTTGCATCTAACAGTGGCCGCGACCGTACATAGAGAACAGCTTCTTTGGTGGCATGAAGTTCAGCTGTCATGGAGGATGTCCTCCGCCACAGCTGATAAGAGGATTTGTCTTGTCAAGGCCACATAAAGGCCACAGGAGGAAGTCTCCCAAGCGGTTGAGGCATCAGTGTTGTTCTGAGTACATTTGTCAGCTAAGTAGAGTAGTCACAGGCCACGATGCAGCAGACTAAAAGTAGTGGAGCAACAAGTATTTTATAAGTGTTCTTATAGCATGCTTACAGATCGTTGCCTCTAATTTAGTATTCACTATATTCAAGAGGTTGATTATATTCGTTTATACATACTTTATTTGCTATAACTTATAAGCAGAACTGACAAAATTTTTGTCTCATTTTTTTTTTTGCCTTGTTGGATATCCTTCAAACCAGTAATTACATCGCAGAGCATCAATAACCCAAAAGCGCAACAAATGATTAATTACATCGCATTTAAATGCTTGCAGTTTTAAAATGGGTAAAAGTGCGGCTTTTTATTTTAAAAATCAATATCTATTGTGGCAGTCTCCCGGCTACAGGCAGCGCTGAAGTGTGTACACACACTATGGCCTTGCTGTTGAGAGCTGGGTTCATTCAGCACTCGATCCAGCAATCAAGAGAGTAGGGGATGTTGCCCTAATGTAAGGACCGATTTGGTAGCTTTTGGTGACATGGTGTACAACCTTTGGTATTTGTGTAATCTAATTCACTTCTCTGGTGTCCACGTTTCCATGCATTGCTTTCCTCCACGATGAATACCTACCAACTAACTCAACTTTTTTTTCCTGCATGAACCCTCACTGTGCTTGGTATGCATTTTTTGTGAGTTGCATAATATCTGAAATAGATGTTGTTATTACTTATGTGTGACAATCTTGAAAAATTGAGGTGTTGTACCATGATTATGTAGTTGACAGCTATGTAGGAAAGCAAAAAGGTGGGACACATAGCTTTAGTATCACTACACATTCAACAGCGGTTTTGACCGATTTTTGTAGAAATATTAAGCAAACTTATGTTTACACCATTATTTCTAGTAGTTTACTATAACTTTTTTAAAAAACTACTTTTTCGAGTGCGCCTGAGCTCGGGTCTTTTCTAAATTTTTCTCCAGTGGAATACGAACTTTCATTTTTAGATCGGCACTCATTTAAGATGGCTCCCTATTCACAAATATACAACCTCACACATAGAACTTGACTGCTCACCTTACCAGTAATATTACTACTTTATCGTCATTTCTAGTTGAGCTAAAGCTGTTGAAACCAACAGTGGGCTGATTAATCGAGCTCAACTGGTCTGTTGTTTTCAGTTAAGCTGGATTATTTTTCACCCAAAAGCTGGACTAGTTTTCACCCTGTTACGCCCATGCAACACAATATTTCACAACATATTTCACCCAAAGAACTGGCTGATGAGACCTACAGATGTGCAATCCTGTCATTGCAAAAGTTGAAACAATACCTCTAGAGCCTACAGAACTGAATGTTTAGTCAATCATTGTGACTTGAACAATGTCGCTATACAAAGCAGAAACTAAGTTGTCCCATTGTTTCTTCAACAGGACAAGGATCTGAACATGACGCCAGCACAAAAGTGTGACTGGCTCTATGAGCACCTGTTATCACACAATTTGGCTGATATCAACAGTGACGAGATGCCCTCGGAGGCTAGGAAGCCCAGAAAGAGCCGAAAGCGAGCCAGAGCAAAGAGCCCAGAGCAAGCCCTTGACATACGGAGAAGATCTACGGTAACTAGAAAAATCAAGACATAGCTATAACTTTAATTTTTTATAACCGAGTAATTTTTGGTGCCTTTGGTTAATACAAAGTAGCAAAAACTGACTTGTTCTTCTCACTGATCATGCACAAAACTTTCCCCGTTCAAATACCAGGTAACACAAACCGGCCTTAATGGGGTCTCGAACCACCCCTAGTGCTTGGTGAAAAAACACATAAAGCGGATAGCAGACGCTGCTGTGAACAGCTTAGCCAAACTTTGTAGTCATGTGAGGCAAAGATAGTCCACAAGCGAAGCACGAAGTTGCCACTTTCTCAAGCACCCTCTCTTCATCAAAGGCTCATACTCACTCCCTTTGGAGGGCTGTCACACAGTAGATTTTTTATTGTACAAGAAACTACTGCTTTTGACTGACAGCTGACATAAGCGGCATTTGGATCAGATACGCTTCATACTACGAAGTGCCACGGCATGCTGGGTATCACACTCTATAATGTGCTAAAATCATACAGCAGCAACACTACTACGAACCCAAATCGATCGTGTTTCATGACACGCACTCAAGGTCATGACGCTGGCTGACGTAACTGCTTTCCGCCGTGCCATCCCTCCAGCCCGCTCATCGGGACGACAGAAGAGAGAAAGCACCTAAAGTGTGCGACAAATCCCTGTAATTCTGCTCATTCTTGACAGATTCAAAAAATTTTTCTGGTGATCGATTCATGAGGTAATAAACTTCGATATTGAGGTTAATCAATGACTACTTGGAAAAGTGGTTCAATACCCCTTCACTTCAAGTACATCTTTTTCTTAGCTTGCTCAAGTCATCAAAACATCTGCAGTTCAGCCTTGCCATGATACACATTTGTACCAGAAAGACTATAGACTTCAAACAGTCCGCTAATGCTCCCTATAATATCGTCTCGGCAACATCTAGGGAAACCGCTCGCAAGCTGTGCCATAATTCTCAGATAAGTTACTTTATGTATACTAAGCTTCATTCATGTTAAACTTGATGATCTAGTCAATTAGAGAGCTACTCTCTTGCAGCAAAGCTATGTTGTTTGACTATGAAAAAGGCCTGTCCAATCCGAAATAATGCACATTGGTGAGCAATAAACTTACAAACAGCATGTACTATCGGAAGCAATATGAGCAGGGACATGCAAGCCTGCGGTGAATAGTCTCAAACCCCAATTTGATCGACACTCAGATGGCGTTGGCAAAAATAAGGTGGAAAGGGCAATCAATGCTTTTCCATGCACTGTTGTTACTCCTACCATACATCTGCTTTTACAACTCACGGAACGTATGGTACAGATAACGGCTTTACATTGTAGTGCCTGTAATTGTGCTCATGCACACCAACGAGCAGTCATGTTCTTTTTTTTTTTCTTGGTTCCCATTTTGCTGCATCTTGACGTGTTGTGACATGCACGCATGCACACGCACGCTCACACGCACAAACGAGTGGACGAACGGATGAACAGCGGTATTTTGCGCAGAGCTATAGACAGCACACCGCCACACTCTTCGTTTTTCTCCTTCATACATAATTTCGACTGGCTGGTGACCCGCAATCAGCTGTCATTTAGTATCAGGGCTAGCGAGTCAGGAGTGTTAATGTTTAGCGAAACCATGGCGCCCTTTCCAATTACAGCGAAAGGTGTTATGGGATCACAACAAGGGTCGTTTTTGCGCCGTAGTTGTCCGCCGTTGCCGCCGCCAGTGTCCGTAACCAATATCCCACGAAATAAGAAAAAAAACTAAATAAAAAACATCTACAACAGAATGGGAATCGAACCCGGGTCCTCTGCGTGGCAGCCCAGCACTCTACCACTGAGCTACGCCGCTGCTTGAAACTGCGGTGCAAACTGACCCTATGCAGGCTTCATGTCGGGTAAGGAATCGGGTTAACGGGTGTTGTAAAGCGTTTTAGAACACTAAAGTAACAACCAGGCGTCACACAATGCGAATTGCGTAATGAGTGGGTCGTTCAATGCTCCAACCCATTACCAAAGCCTCAGGCATAATTCTTTATTGTCGTCAGCCACAGCATCAACAAAGTGCACATAATGCGTTACAAGTGTTTAGCGGGTACCGTGCTTTTCCGAAGAATGACGAGTAATGGCATAGTAGATGCTTCCCCACTACACAAAAATTATGATTTACGGCGTAGTGGGTACCATGCAAGTGCACTTGTAGTAGCTCCCCCCAAGAGGGTTTTAAAAAGGCTCTAGAAAGGCCGCTCTTCCAGCTTTCGCTGTGACTGTACTGCGCGTTCCGCGCAGGCCTGGTGGTTTTTTTTTTTCAGCCACTGCCGCAAATCACCCAACATTGGGTGTGAGGCTATTGGCCACACACTCGCATGTGCCTGCTCATACTGCGCACAGTAGCACATAGGTTCAACAAAGGTGTGCTGTGCTTGGAACACATGGCTGCAGCACAATTCACGATCCACATTCGTCAGATGGCATAGCTATAGCAACTAAATATTTCATTTATCGTGAGCTTTGAAAGCTCACCACTGCAGGCTACACAATTTATCTGCACCGGAAAAATATATGTGCACTGAAAATCGCTGTAATCAAAATGTGCAACCATTAGCACCTTTTACCAGACAGTTGGATGTGCCAGAGGAAATAATTTATTACACAAATGATGATGAATACAGGCAAATGGCCTTTAGTACTACATTCAATGTCTAGAATGCATGTCTGACAGAGATCAAGCACAAGTCAAACTGCAGATGTCGCATTAACAATACCTTTGTCATGGCTTAATCTAGCTCCGACTAGCTGCCTCAAGCTGAGTCAAGTAAGCAGTCAGCCAATTATAGTTGCCAGGAAACCTGCACCTATGCACTACACAGTGGTCTAGCATATAATGAAGTCATATAATAGCCATATAATAACCAGCATATAATGAAGCTGAGGAAGGTGTAGGGGACATTAAATGTACTGTTTTAAGTGTATTGTAGCAAGTGTGATATAGACGCGAAGAAAGTAAAGTGGACAAAAAGACAACTTGCTGCAAGCAGGGACCGAACCTGCATTCTTCGGATCATGCGCTCTTACCAATAAAAAGCTCTTACTCCGATGCTCTTATCAACAAAATGCCCTTACCATAAAAAGGCAGTCAAACTTGTGTCTTGCCAAAAGCTTCATGGAGCAATATCTTGTAGTGCTGAACCATCTTACTTGTCCTTGCTAATGGAACCTGTGCCCCTGTATACGCTGAAAATACATCAAGCTCTTAATGTAGCATACACGTCTATCAAGCATTTTTCCAGCAGCTTAGAACAAGCTGACACATTTTGATCACACACAATGACCCCTACGTTACATGTTGTTGGCATGGTCAAACTGACCAACAGGCACTCTTTTTACAGCTGCAAGAGTCGTTCTTTCTATATTTTGATGCCCTGTGGCATACTGGCACACAGATTTAGCAATAATAGCTAGCAGAAAAAAAAATAGAGAGCACATCTAAATGTGAAGATGGGAGGAGACAAGTTGCCCAAAAGCACATTGCAGAATGCTGAAACATAATGCAAGGCCAATATATCAGTTGGCCAAGCCATGTGCATTGCCATATAGGCATGCCAGCACTCGCATAGATCCTCGTCGATGATTCCTACCATCATAAATCTCAAGCTGACAATTAACAGGGCACTTCACTGTCATAACATTTTTCAACATGTTGGTTACAAAACATCCTTATGACTCTATACTATAAAACAAAATTTAATAAAAATGCTATGACAGCAAAGCACCTGTCATCATTGCACACGACCTCTACATTGAGGGTGTCACAATTTATGGTATAGCCATTTTATATTTAGAAATAAAAAAATTGCAAGTAATCTGAGACCTCCATCATAGAATTCCAAGGCCACAATCCAGGTGATGCCTAAACTGAAGGTGCTGGGTGTGAATAAAAGGCAGCCGCTCAGCCATGTTGGACCATAATATCCTGTGACATAAAAATTATTAAATTTTTTACTGAAAGCACGTCGCAGTAGAATTTCATCAGAAAACGGCAAGTCGTCTGAAATACACAAGTGGACCACTTAGACATTTGCATGTGACGTGTGCAGCTTATTTGTTTCTCTCTTAGCTGTTTCTTCCTTAAAGGGACCCTGAAACGGTTATTTGAAGCTTTGTCAGCGTTTAGGCTAGAGCATCATCGAACCATTGGCACCACAAATTTCGCTGCACGCCGTGTACCAAGGCGGCTACGGCCAAATATATCATACCCTCCTTCTTACCCCTGCCTTGCCTCCTCAACTCATGATACACGCTGGCATCGCTGGCGATCGCAGAGCTCATGTGAGCACACTCGATGATTTGAGCTTCGCCCGGTGATGACCTCTGAGACTGCACGCCGACAGGTTGCGTGCATCTCGGAGACCATAGCCCCAGTGCGCCCGGCAGCACGCACGCCGTCTGGCAACAGAGACATCGCGGAGGGGTTGATATCTGCTCCGACAGGTGCCGCCACCCTACCAGCCAATTTTTCGTGCGCGCACACCGCAGCCAATCAGATCGTGCGCAGACTGCGTGTCATACTGGGGAGGGGCGGTTGAAAACGCGTTGGGCTGAGCCGCAGTGATCTGCAGCGATTCGCAGCTTTATAGCGTTGTAATCAATTACACAGTGTACGCAGAGAGCTTAAATTAGTCTGTAAATGAGCCTTAGGACTTGTTCTACTGGCTCAATGTGTTTGTACAAAATCGTCAAAACCGTTTCAGGGTCCCTTTAAAGGGGCCCTCCAATGCTATTTCAGCATGGTCAGAAAATGCTGAATTGGTAGTTGAGGCTTCTGAGAACACGTTAGCCATACATTACAGCGAAGCATACATCCTGGAATTTAAATCTAGTTCTCAAAGTCAGCTCGAAACTGTTGCCTCTCCTCTTGACAAATGATGCCATAAACCCAAATGACTGCGCTGTAAGCACAAAGATCACAGCCACTGACTGATTTGAGTATCGTGAGCTGCAGAGTTACCGGAGCCGCCGCGAGATTCCGCCACGTGCCCGCATACACACTCACGATCACAGTGACAGTAAGCTGTGTGTTTGAAGTAAAAAAAGAAAAGAAAGTGCTCTAGGTCACGATGCGCGCTGACGAAGGGACGCATCTTCTTGCCCCCTTGTCATTCCCCTTCCTGCGTAGCCTTTCAGCGAGCTCGCCAGTACGAAAGGAAAGAGAAAGCACCTAAAGTGCGCGACAAATCCCTGTAACTGCACTCGTACTTAACACATTCTAAAAATTTTTTGGCAGTGGATTCATGAGGGAATAAGCTCTTTTAATGAAGCCATTTGATGGTTACTTCGAAAAGTGTTGCAGGGCCTCTTTAAACTATAAATAAGCACAAAGTACTCTATCTTGTCGCACCACATGGAAGAAGCGCCGCAGTGGCTACCCCGAAGTCTATGCTGTGCAGTGAAAGAAATGGTACAAAGAGTGGCTATCTTGCGCATAGCAGGAAACAAACGGATTAGCCCCAAACAACACAAGCAACTGTAAAGTGATATGCTCGTGTAAATGAAATGATTTGCCACTTTTCAGAGTGTCTACAATGGAACTTAAATTTACCTGCTAAAAGCGCAGCAACACGTTTTTTTTTATCAATCTCATCGATAATGAATCAAATCGTAAAGAATATTCGAATGAAATGCTTTTTTCTTACTGTCATTTTGACCTTCACATTATAGGAAACTTCGTAAAGCTTGTTTGGTCCCATAGCCTGGCTGGCTAGTATTGGGACCAATTGATCAACATACCTGCTTCATTCGGCAAGTGGTTACAACAGTGACAAAAGGACAACAAAACTAGATACAAATATTCAAAATTAGATACAAATACTTACTGGGAGAAGGCTATCGTGTTTTATCACTCGATGTACCACATCAGCAATATTGGATATGTGAACAAAGTCCGTGTACCATATTAGCAACGCTGAATATGTGAACAAAGTCCAGAAGAAGTAAACGCATCAGTCGGAACAGCTGTTTGTGGTATCCGTCTTCTTTGAAAATATAATAATTCTTATTTTACTCATTTGTAAGTGGCTAATACATTTCAGAAGCGTCTTACATCTGCTGCCCTATGAAGCTATGCAGTAGCTCAGATGAGAATGCACGAATACGAAATATAGGATACGCAAAACTGTTGAGCTAAAACATTCCTAGGCTTTTAGTAAAGTATGGCTACCATACACTAGCTTTGAACGTGTCTTAACTATATATATGCAATTCCCAGTGCGTATCTGAATCAAACATG
This sequence comes from Rhipicephalus appendiculatus, assembly GCA_030522465.1. NCBI lineage: Eukaryota > Metazoa > Arthropoda > Arachnida > Ixodida > Ixodidae > Rhipicephalus > Rhipicephalus appendiculatus. Next base: position 818,977 of record JALIZH010017486.1, read on the forward strand.
ACCTTTAGATGAGGCTCGCACATTGCAACAGTGCGGTCTATAAAATAAGTTAAACCTACCAAAATCAAGTTGTTTTGTCCTGGAGTGAAAAACAATGTACTTAGTTTTGCCTTTGTTAATATTTAGGTGGTTCACAAGAAATTCTAATGGCTCATTAGAACTTCTCATTACACTTCTGATGGGGCCTCGTGAAAAGCCATTTAATCACACATGAAGCACTTAATTCTGTATGAAACAATCACTTTTTATAAACAAATTCACGTGCCTTAAGGGCAAGGGCCCAGCAACAGGTTTGGGCACTGCAAACAAGCAAGCACAACGCATTAATAGCTTGGGTGGCAACCGTGTCTGCAAAGTATGGAACAGCTGTGTCGAGCAAAAGCTGTTGGAATTTAATTTCAAACAGAAGGACACACTCCATCTCGTTTAAGAGAGCCACACTTTGAGCGAGAGTGAAAGTTGTGCGCATGCATAGCCAACAGGTACTACTAGGACGTCACTGACCATGGCATGTGTCTACGGTTCTTCATTGAATGCAGAGTGCACAGTGCTGCTGCTGGAATATTCTGCAAAGCAAAATAGAAAGAGAAGAAAAAATGACGTTGGATTTGTCACACGAACATGATGCGTTCTCTTGGTTCTGACACATGGAAGAACATAGGAAATGTAGACCTCTTATGAACACTAGCAGAAGCAAAGGGAGAGAGTGTCTAGCTATTAGCAATGGCTCTTTCCTTCTGGCACCATATGGTAACAATCCTTACAACACCGACAGTAATGAACGGATCTAAAATACTCTTTCAGTAAATGCTCTCTAGATGGCGTATCACAACTTTCAGTTCATAGCCAAAATGTGCGATAGGGCCCAGTGAGGAAGCCCTTAATGACTGATCAAAACACCTTTTATGTAAAGAAAAGAGCAATATGAGTAAAGTAATGCATTTATGATGCTTCTGCTTGTTTCAGACTGGGAGGGGCACACAAGTGACTTTTTCCCAGATAGAATGGCAATCGTTCAAAGTTTGTTAACAAATTCATGTGCAGGAGGCAGCAGAAAGGGCCATCCAAGCAGTTTCATGGGACAAACATGAACTCAATGATGAACAAGAAATAGAAAGTGATGATGGTGATTATGAGCAGGAAGAAGTAGATGAGGAAATGGTATGGGACGAAGAAGAAATGGATGTGGAGGAAGAGGAAGTAGAGGAGGCAGAAGAAATTGATGGGGAAGAAGAGGAAGTAGGGGATGAAGAAGAGACAGATGAGGAGGAAGAAGAGGATGTGGAGGATGAAGATGCGGATATGGAAGAAAATAAAGGACGTGAAAAAAAACTTGAGGTAAGTAAAATAACATATGGCATAATTCGTGAAAACGAGCATCAAACTTGTCTTTTCACACATATTTCAAGCAAATTCAGACCAATCCCTAATTTTTGTTCACAAATACGTGCAGTAGAGACAAGGTCTCAAGAAACATAAAAAAAAACGTTACCCCTGAGATAAGAAAGTGAAAGGAGTGCACATTTTATTCTTTGAGGACAAAGTTGCATGAGAGGCTAAAGCTGTATTTTCATACTGTCAGATTGAGGTTGCTTGCTGTGAGAATTTTTAGCACATAAGCAATAGAAAGACAAAAAAGGAGGGACACAACACATGTGTGCCCCTTCTTTTTCGTCCTTGTTTTAATTCGCTAAAAATTCTTACTATGTGTTAACAACAAAGCTGAATTCCAACCCCCTTGTGCTTGCCGTAGCCCATCCAGTGTTCACACTAGGGGTGTGCGAATATCAATTTTTTAACTTCAAAGCGAATTTGAGAAGTGAAAACCAAGTGTGAATTGAATAGAATATTTTAGGCTTGTGCGAATAGTGAATTTTAGGTTCGAAGCGAATTCGAAGCGAATAGTGATTTTGGTCGAATAATTTCGAATCGAATTCGAATAGTATATATCACATATTATAAAGGAAAATGGGCATATTTGTCATGACCTACCTAACCTGCACAATATTTTAAAAAAATTGAAACAAGGCCTGTGAAAATGCCATTCTTTTGCTTCAAAGGAAGTGGAAACAACTTTGAATAGTAGCAGAATTTGACTTTCGGTAGAATGCAAGTGATAACCTGCAAAACATGTTACGTTTTAAAATTTACTAAATCTAGAGCATATAAGCCGGTATAACAAGCTTTTAAACTTAAAAAATGAATCTATGTGAAGGTAATCTCTTCATTTAACGGTGAAGTGGGGCTTCGCGGCAGTGAGGATTTCCCCTTGATACTTGTTTTCACGGCTTAGCACCCCTCCACTGCAGTGAAACCACCTTTACAGGAAGTTACGTGCGGACTAATATACATTTGGATAGGTGCTTTCACGGCTTCGCACCCCTCCACTACGGTGAAACCACCTTTACAGGGGATTACATGCGGACTAATATACACTTGGACAGGTGCTTTCACGGCTTAGCACGCCTCCACTGCAGTGAAACCACCTTTACAGGGGGGTTACATGGGACTAATACGCATCTATTCGTTTGTTTCGAATACTTCGAAATTTTCAATAATTTAAATTCGAAACGAAGCGAATTCGAATACTGCAATATTCGTTCGAATATTCGAAACGTTCGAATATTCGCACAAGCCTAGAATATTTTGTGAATATGAATAGCACACTACTGACTTTTGCAAAAATATAATTTTTCACCAACCTGGCATGAAAAAGTAAGTTTGTTGTACAGAAAGTAATGAAACAAGAAATTGGTGCATGGTACAACACTACTGCTTGACACTACAATTATGCAGTTACTTAATGTTGTCATGAAGTATGGATAGGTGCTTGGTATGTTTGGTAAGCAGCGATGCCATTGCGCATGTCACCATTCCCCGGACAATGAAACAGCCGCTTAGTACACACACTAATGCTGATGTGTTAATCTTGTCATCATAGTTTAATCCTCTAAGCATACTTTCTCAACAGGGAGAAGCAATAACAGATCGGCACAGTCTTCATTGCAGGTGCTTCAGAATAATACTGGGTTTCTGTTTACAGATCTATTTACAGTTTCTGATATTTTGTGTACACTGTTTTGCTTTTTATTCTATAACAATAAAAATTTTTTTGAGGAAATACCTTAAGAGGTATTATGCAGTTACTTAATGTTGTCATGAAGTATGGATAGGTGCTTGGTATGTTTGGTAAGCAGCGATGCCATTGCGCATGTCACCATTCCCCGGACAATGAAACAGCCGCTTAGTACACACACTAATGCTGATGTGTTAATCTTGTCATCATAGTTTAATCCTCTAAGCATACTTTCTCAACAGGGAGAAGCAATAACAGATCGGCACAGTCTTCATTGCAGGTGCTTCAGAATAATACTGGGTTAAGAGGAAATACCTTAAGAGGTATTTCCTCTTAAGAAATCTCAGGTTTTGTTGCATAGCTTACATCTGATTAGTCTATATTTCACTGGTACTTCATATAATGTAAGCATTATTTCTATCTAATTGTTTGCCACATTAGCCTCATGTACACTGATGTTACTGTAGGTATGTCTGACAGTACTGCAATTCTGGGACCTCCTCCTGTATTAAATATAATTACATGAACAGGAAAAAAGGTATTCTGATGAGTAATGCACACAACTAATTCCTATATTAGATGACATAGTTACTTAATTCCACGTGAATAAAAATACACATACCAAAGCACTATGGACAGTGTTTCATAAGTCATTACTTGTTTAAATCTTTGAATTGTCCAAATATTTACCTCTTAAACCACATGTTCAGCCATGGCTGAATATTCTGTGAAGTTTGAATATGCGCTTTTCGAATCAAATATGCTTCGAACAATGAAAACATTAAATTCATATTTGAAACTTTGAATATTTGCACACCCCTATTTATTAGACTGAAAGTTAATTGCTGTTTTTACTAATTATGGACAAATGATTATCCAACATATCACCACTGACAGCAAGTTTATAATAGAACCACGCTTATATTTTGAAATGGCTATTTCAAAATACTTCTCGGTTAATGTCTTCGTAGAATTACCCATTATATACTACACGGCTGGATGCCCTGTCAAACAGTCCTGAGGTGCAAAGCCCCTTTAAACTTAAACTTCCAATGTTACGTTCATTTAAACAGCTGTTTCCCAACTGTTCAATACTCACACTGCATGTCATTCAAAATATGGGTAGGTTCACCTCTCAACATAAGAGCACACGATAGGTCTCTGGCAGTTTGTTACTGCAAAAGCTGTTATGAGATCACAACAAGGGTGCTGAAGTTGTCCGCCGCCGGTGTCCGTCATCCCCTTTCACACAAAATAAGAAAAAAAAAACTAAATCAGAAAAAATATCCAGGATGTAACGGGGTTCGAACCTTGGTCCCTCCGTGCCAGCCCAGCATTCTACCACTGACTGAGCCATGCCAGTGCTCGAAGCTCCTGCGCACAAAAACTCGATACAAGCGTCATGTCGGAAAGGAACTGCTTTAACATACGCAATCTAACCAAGAGCTGTGCACGGGCCGCATATTCAAGCCCAAACCCGGCCCGGGCCCGCTGACAGCGTCGAAGGCCCACCCGAGCCCGACGCTAAAGGGCTGCGAGCCCGCCCGGCCCGGCCCGGTCCGATCTCATGAAGTTTCCGATAATGTCGCATATTATTCAACATATCAGAGCGAAACATAAGCAATCGACACATGACAGTCACTATACACACAAATTAGAAGTTGTGTATATATAACAAGCTATCCAACGATTCGGGCTTAGTGAAGTGCGTTGCTCCTGCATCACATATCCAGCCAGGCTAAATTTCCGTTCGCTCCTCACTCTGGTAGCAGGAATTGCAAATATCTTTTTTGCAAGCTAGCAAGCTTGGAATATTTAGGTTGCTTGTTCTTCCTGTAGTTTAGTACCTCAGATGCAGGACAGGAGGGTGATTCCATCGATAGATAATGAGAAAGCTCGTCTTGTGTGAACGGTAAATTATTGCTATTGTCACTCTACTCATAAAATAATTCTAAGCATGGCTTTTCTGAAGGCAGGCTACTTTCCACAATCTTGTACAATCTCTTCCGAAAGCGAATAAATAATACGTCGTAAGTTTTATTCGGGCTTTGGATCTGGCCCGGCCCACCCGATTAAAAAAAAACATAGCCCGAGCCCGGCCCGGGCCGGAGGTGAGTAGACGTCGGCTTAACTGAGCCCGGCCCGCGGGCCGGGCCAGGCTCGTGCTAGCCGGAGCCCGTGCACACCTCTAATCTAACGTAGTAGAAGAGTAAAATAACAACCAAGAACCACAGAATACGAATTGTGTAACCAAGCGTCACACAACATGAATTGCATTACGAGTGGGTTGTTGAATACTTCCAAACCATTACAAAGGGCTCAGCCATAATGCTTCATCGTCATCAGCCACCGAATTAATGGAGTAGTGGGTACCTTGCAAGCGTACTTGTATTAGTAGCCCCAAGAGAGTTTGCAATGGGTTCTAGAAATGGCGCTCTTCCAGCTTTCGCTGTGACTGTGCTGCGCTTTCTGTGCAGGCCTGGGGTTTTTTTTATTCAGAGCTTTTCACAGATAGTCAAATAACCATAAAAAAATGAGGTGCACCAAGAGGGTTTACAATATTACGGTTGACTCAGTTAATTCAACCCTGCAGAGACCAACAGCGTTAGTCTGATATCACACGTCGAATTAAGCAAGCGACAGAAGAAAACAAAATACACCACTCACTTATTCAAAGGCTCTGTCCAAGCTACAGTGACATTTTGAAACGGGTAAGCACAAGAAGACAGGGACAAGAAGATGACACACAGAGCACTACTTCCAACTAATATTTATTGCAACACAAACACGCCATACGAGGGGCGTTCATAAAGTTCGTATTATCGGTATAATGAAACAGGGACGAAGAAATTAAATGCTCCCAAAGTCCCGTGTAGTGTAGCTCCTCCCAAAGTCACGCACTGCTGCAGACAATGCATGAGCATGCCGCAGGCCATTGCAGTAGAACGCAGAACTCTCCATTTGAGAGCTCAGAAAGAACTCAACTTCAGCGTTCACTTCTGTGTCGTCCCAAAAATGTTTCCAGCGCAGTGCACTCTTCCATGTGAAGATAGAGGAAGAAGTTTCTTGGTGCGAGGTCAGGTGATTATGCGGGGTGAGACAAAATTTTATAACTTAAGGAGGCTGCATGCGTCACCGTCACCTGCGCTGAGTGACCAGGACTTTGGGTGCCTATGGGTTCAGCCATATTGATTTTGGTGTCATAGTGGCATGGCATGGTATTATAAAGTACATAAGTTTTATATTACACTAAAACTAGATAGATGCAGACTAACTTTGATGACTGTCGTGTGTACTGTTTATAAATCTATCACACCGATAATACGAACTTTACGAACGCCCCTCGTATATGTAGTTTCTTCACTCATGAAATGGTAACTGTGCATGCTTGAGATGCGCATGTCTTCTTCTCCCATCTGCGTGCGCTTACCGGTTTCAAAATACTACTCACTTACTCGACCGTACATGTGACTTCTGTCCCAAAATTCAACATGCACTCACATTTTATGGGTACTAGGTATTGTGCACCTAAACTTTATGGGTACTTGTATACCAGTACCCATAACTTCACATTTTATGGGTACTAGTATTTATGGGTACTAGTGTCGTGGCACCTAAACTACGTACAATTTTAATACGCACCCCAGTTCTAAGAAAATAAAAAAAAACAGCATATGTTGATTTCCGGCAATAAGAAATGAATAACCTCTGGTATGTTCCTTAGAAATTAACCTATCCAACCTGCCTTTTTGTGTTGGAACAGCCTGGAATGGTAAAATCTAAAATAGGGAAATGGCTGCCCACCTGACTGTTACAATAAAACAAAACCCTTACAATTTCCTCAGAAAGTATACTTTGTAAAGAACTTCATTCTCACCTAGGAGTTGAATTCAGGATCATCATTATGGTCAGGTTCATGGTAGTCTTTCTCTTCAGGGAATCTATCCCTATATGACATATTTCTGCAAAATTCATTTCGAGCAACTAATTTTTGTTTCGTAAATCCATACGGAGGTAAATGATCGAAGGGATTTTCCATTGCCTGATATCGCGAAAGATGATAATGTGAATAGATAACGCAATTTTAATCTCTCATGCATTGAGACAGATGAGAAAGTTGTGTTTTCATGCAACAAAGAACACAATCTTCACAGACTTAATTTTGAGCAACCATTTTTGTTTGACAGGCAGCAAATCTCTGATGGTAATTTGCACGGCTTCATAGTGAAGTAGCAAAAAGTGAGAGTAAATAACACATCTTTAATCTGTGATGTTATGGCAGAGACGTGGAAGTCCCATTCTTGCATAAAAAACAACACAGTTGCTGCAAATTTTGTCTTTGAGCGACTATTCTTTTTTTTTCTTTTTGACAAAAATATGTGCAGGAGCACGACCAGTGGAAGTGTGCAATTATAGAGGCGATGAATGGAAAGGTGAGTAAATAACACACCTTTGATCCCTGGTGCTTTGATTAGAACGTGAAAGTTGCATTCTCATGCAACAAACACAGTGGTTGCAGACACTGAATTTTTGATGAGGTGCCTATGTGCAGGGGGAAAAAGCCTACATACTGGTCTGGGGCAGTCCTCCGAAATGATGAAGGGGCCTGTGTAAGTTAAACAACATCTTTTCATCTCTAATGCCTTCAGATGTATCCAAGTTCTCATACATTAAAAGGATACTAAAGAGAAAAAGAAGCTCAGCTGTAATTAGTCATGTCTAGCTAGATTTACGCATGGAACCTCCCCTGGTGCGAGGAAGCTTGAGAAGCAAGAAGAGATGCAAAAACAAAAAAACAAGTGCATTACCTTCGAGCTCCTGTGCTAACCAGTGCTAATGAGAGTTTTGTACAGTGTATGTCAGGGCCTAGTTAGCAATTTATTTTACTGAAAAAGATTTGATACATTGCATTTGAAGGGAGCCATAGACTGGAGTTGCCAACTTTCAAGAATGTTTACTGCACCACAAGGACCTAAATATGATACTAAATAGAAGTCCAAGACATCAAACTGGCCTGCTGCTGCTGTGGTTTACCCCCCAAAATTAGTTTTTTTAAAATACTTTTTGTAAACATAATCTTGCTGTAAAATTAATGAAAATATAATTTTTTAAATGAGTACTTGATCACTGCTCCGTGCTTTTTTTTGGTATCTCTTCAAACAAGTTCATAATTAAAATTCCTCAAATTTCTCCATACAGGAGCCAGAAACGATAGAAGATGCACGAGCGAGGCTGCTCTCTTTTTTGCAGCGAAATGAAAAAGAAAGTGAGATTTAAATAAAATATTTTTACCGACGATAGATTCACTAAAGTTTCCTAGTTTCCTCCTTTGTATATCACTATTGTGTTAGCAGACACTCAGTTTATTGCATGCAAACACACATGTAGGAGAAGGAATCACTGCATGCTAAATGGTCAGATTCAGTCTTCATAGATGGAACCAAGTCCACAATGCAAGTGAAATTTCACATCCAAATCTCTGAATATTTGTTCTCTAATAAGTGCTAGAATTTTATGTGCCAAAACTATGATATGATTATGAGGCACGCCTAAGATGGGGACTCTGAATTAATTTCAACCACCTAGGCTTTTTAATGTGCATCTAAATCTAAGCACACCGATGTTCTTTGCATTTCACCTCCACCTAAATATGGCTGCCATAGCCGGGAGGCGAACCTCTGCCCTCAAGCAATGTTTGTTTTCTGTTCAGATGAAAACAAGAACACAGGTTTTTTTGTAAACTGCACACTGTATCAGTAAGAACAAGTGACTAAATAAAAAAATAAGCAACATATATAGCAAGATTTATTAATGTGTGATTGATGACAATTTATGTGCACATGGCAATACAACTGACTAAGTGTGACCCTCATTCGATGTTCCTTGGCTAGCAGTGGAAAGCAATGCAAGTGAAAGTGGATACTTGACCTTTGACGACTTCATCTACCGAGAACAGGCATTCATGCTGCGTTTTTCTGCTGCAAGCCACTAAACAAAACGAGGGTGCCAAATTTTGCAAATTATTTATAGATTAGGTCAAATTCTTGATGTCAATGTAACTAAATGAAAATAACACTTGGTATATCTATTATGGCAAATTCAAACTACACTGCCTTAGATGAATCAGATGAGAAGAGTCTCAGCCATTTACTTTTATTTTTTCAACTGAAATTCACAGGCCATTTCTACCAAATTTTGTAGGAACAATCCACGAAATGAAATACAGAAAGCACTTAACCCATTTTGCGTGTCACAGTCCACACAACCTATTAGCATAAGTACTATACAATAAATCGCAAAGTTGTTCTACATATATTGCAAATTCCATGTGATACATCTGAGAACATGTTTGAATTGAGTTATTAATATTTATTTGTCCTTGCCTTTTACAAATTGGTCAAACTGAAAGTATTCCTAAAATATTCTACTCACTGCTTAGAACAAGGCCACTGTCACTGTAGAACCTCTTCCTAAAACTGCCCACTGTGCACAGCAATTAACAGTGGGTGTATAAGCAAAGCCTCGGCTTGCATCCAACATTTTAATAAAGACGCTCTACCTCCTCTACCTTCATTGACCGTTTCCCACTTGAGACATTGGCTCCAAGGTGACGCTTTCTGCAAGTTATGCCCATACGTACATCAGCAGTATTGCCACATGTAAAATGAAACAATTTTGTCAATGATTTCAAATTTAGGCAAGCAGGGTGAGCTAAAGTTCTAGCAATGCCTGAAAAGCCTCAGTGGCACTGTGGTTTGCAGTTCAACTATGATAAATATTGCAAATCAGTTCTGTGGAATCCCGCAAAATGGAGAAAAGGTTGGGAAATAAAAAGTTGCCATCCATTCGTTTGACTCAGCAAAGCTGCAAGAAAATACATACGGATTTCTCAGGAAGTATAGCTTCTTGGTTTCAAAATTCATCATGGTCCAGGGTTCAGACCAGAAACCAATGCTTTTCGGGGGCAGTCACTTTACCAATTAAATGAGTGGATAGGAATTTTTTCTTTCCTAACCTAATAAGACATTACAATCACAATCATAACAAGACACAAAACAACTGTCATGACACCCCGCCAACAAAACATCAGTCGGTGCTACTTGCTCCACTAAACCCGTCTTTGAAAGAGTCGTAATGGAGGAAATGCCCTTGAAGAATTCTGCAGCAAGTTCCCTTCCAATTATGTTGCAGAGAAACCACAAGTTCTCATAGCTTCAGCTCAATGTCAGCCTAAAAAGATTTGTTTGACTGAATATCTGTAGGCCTGTGCATGACTGACTGAAAATTTGATCCTACAAACTATGTGCACAAAACTTTCCATGGATACTCTTTACTAAATTATATGGTAATCAAGCTCTGCATGACCCCGGTGCTTTACTTCGCATTTCCAGGCCCAAGCAAGCATGGTAATGGCACTTACTTAGAGGGTGTCTATGCGTTATCAACAATGGATCTAGAGCATTTTTTTACACAGCTAGCATCTCTAAAAATACATTCCTTAAAGCAGGGGTCTCAAACTCACCTCAGCCAGCGGGCCGCAGTAACGCAATTCAGTCCAGTGCGAGGGCCGGGGCAGTGCAGGAGGTAAAGTGGGGGGGGGGGGGGGTGTTTGTAGAGTTTGCCACTAAACGTTGCCATTTAAAAGGAAATTTTCCCATGCCTCGTATACAAGTCATTTATGAACGAGGTGTAGAGCCAGGATTCCAGCAACAAGTTGCTACTGATCACCCCAAATGACTCAAATCTGGGCGCCGACTGTGAATTATATAATTTTTGTTTCATGGTTATGTTTTAAAACAAGGCGAACGCATGGGATGCCTCACGGAGACAATGCCTTAAACCAGTCAGGCCTGTGTAGCTCACGAACATACTTAATGAGAAAATTTTAAAAATGTGGGGCGAACACAATCATGTGCCGGCCACAGGCCGCAACTGAAAGCATGCGGCCCGCGAGCCGCGTGTTTGAGACCCCTGCCTTAAAGTCTCAGACTACCTGATACACTGCATACATAATGCTCATTCACTGAAACCACCACCCTGGGGAGTCTGTGATTATACTAAGGGCGTGCTCCACCTGCGCAAAATCTGGTTCTACAGTTAGCTTGATGTGGCATGAGAGATCACATAGACACAGCGGCCACATCAAAGGTCTAAAAATTAGGGCAGCAAGCTGAACGTAACACCAAGGAAGTGAAGCCTTGGTGGTGCTGTGGTTTGCGGCTCACCTTAGATAAACAACAAGACATAAAAAAAAATTCAGATACTAAATCACTGTGACAGTTTACCTGCAAGTTACATTCCAGGGATAATAATAATATCTGGGGTCTAACGTCCCAAAACCACGATTTGATTATGAGAGACGCCGTAGTGGAGGGCTCCGGAAATTTAGACCACCTGGGGTTCTTTAACGTGCACCTAAATCCAAGTGCACGGGCCTCAACCATTTTCGCCTCCATCGAAAATGCAGCCGCCGCGGCCGGGATTCGATCCCGCAACCTTCGGGTCAGCAGTCGAGCGCCATAACCACTAGACCACCGTGGCGGGGTACATTCCAGGGAGCAACAAAATGTCTAGCTATATAGAAAAAGTATTTTCAAACAACTTTGAAAGCATTCGCAAGATATGTACTTCTTTTGTGTCGAATGCATTTAATACAAGTACAGCAGTTTTATGAACAGGAAAAATAAACACTGCACCTCAGGAAACTGGACAAGAGTTGGAACTAGAGCACTGTAGGGGCCTGGGCTGGCCCCAAAGCCTGGGCCCGACACGGCCCACGGACCGATAAGAAACTGTCAGATCAGGCCTGGGCCGGGCTCAGGACCATGAGCTTCGGGCTCGGGTCAAGCTCAGGCCCAAGTCAAGCCCATATTACGCCCTGGTCTCATACATGTCGATAGTGGCATGGATATGCTGTTTGGCTTTGTTGGTTTGTGGGGTTTAATGTCCCAAAGCAGCTCAGGCTTTGTGAAACATCAAAGTGGAGGGCTTTGGATAATTTAGACCACCTGGGGTTCATTAGCATGCACTTAAATTGCACAGTACAAGGGCGTGTAGCATTTTACCTCAATGGGTATGCTACATGTTTTTCAGGAAACTGCCAAATATAAATTCCCACAATAATATTGAGTGAATGACGCTCTTGGTTACTTCCTAACAAAAGAAAGGGCAGGCAGGCAGCACTGCAGCAAGAGCACAGCAACGGTACACTCAGGGGCGGATCCAGCCACTCGTTTTAGGGGGGGCCGTCGCTTGAAGTAACACCAGAGAGGGGGGGGCGAGGTCCTGACTTTTTTGCTTTTGGTAGCACGTAAACACCATCACAGCATAAATGCCGTTAATGTGGGCTCACAGTGGTCCCACTCATTTGTCCTAATTGGTGATAGGAGGTGGACGACTAGCACTGAATAGAGGGGGGGGAGGTGCTCACACAGGCTTTTGGGGGGGGGGGGGGGATCGCCCCTACTGCCCCCCCCCTCTGGATCCGCCACTGGGTACACTGTGCAGATTAGTGTATATAGTAAGTTGTGCCCATTGGTCTCTTGAGAAGCATTTCGAGTGTACAACTATGCTCGCATACTTACCACGCCTGTTTCTGCCTTGTCGACTCTGTAGACTAGTCAACGTGACTCACGGGTCATTAATACCACAGGAGCTGCTTTTCGTGCATTTTAAGTGCAAGAAGACTCTTGTTGCAGGCCTGCCAATCCATGCAAGTGTTACCGATTTCTTTCTGTGATAGCAAGGCAGTTATTTAACATTTGGCAATCAGTAAATAAGAATTAGCATTTAACTCTGATGCCCATCGTATAGAGCATATTTTTGCTTATTCTCACGACCACCTTCGTCTTTGTCACAATTTGTCAGTAATTCATGTTTCCTCATCTGTCAAAGCGCAAGCGTTCTCATGGCACTCAAAAAGTGGAAGCACTTCCAAGACGGAAGTGAGCAAGCACCTAAGGAAGCATTCCCGAGACAAAAGTAGAAAGCATTTAAGGAAGGCGACGATCATAATGATTTGCTGCTGTACCCTTTGTAACAGGTGGATGTATAGGCCCCCTACACCTGCATAAATATCTAACAGAAAACTAACACACATAAAAGCTGGAGACATGAGCCCCTTCATCAGTAAAGGATTTCAACTACAGATTTTACGCTGTTAGCTTCTCTCTCCTTGGTGACCACAATGGTACAACGTGCTCGTGCCGCTCAGAGAGGATTAAACACCAGAAGCATCATTTGCAAGCTTTACTATTTCTGTGATTCTGCAAATGAACTTCTTCTTATATAAAGAAACCTCAGCATCATTGAGCATTATTTATGTCGATTACACTGTTCAAATGACACCACCAGAACTTCCAAATGGACTTGATTTCATTGCCCCATGAAGGTGCTAGTGCTACTTCATCAATTGATGCCATTTCTGGAATTGAACCTGAGGTAAGTCAGCAGTTTTTAAGCTTTTTTCACTATATTACAGTCACAAAACGTTATGGAGATGGATGTATAGTGCAAAAGGAAAGTTCAGGTCACTTAATATGTTTGTGAATGAAATGTCACGTTTCATCAGGTCACTCATTTCCTCATTCCAGTTTATTACACCAGACTGAATTGTGATCAGATTGGGTATTGGTTTCGTGCCTTGTGCACTTTTTCTATCTTTTTGTATTTTTGCTTTGTTTACTAGGCATCTTACAGAGCACTTCTTTTGTCAGACGCAGCACTAAGATGTCGCATATTGCCATGCATGCTTTTGTGTTAATCCTGCATTTTGCTGTCCCTTTTTGTTGGAACACAACTATATACAACCGAAAGCGATAACGCAGGTATTAAACAAAAGATGCTACTAAGGCTGCGCTAGAAAGCATCTAGCACCTATATGCACAAGCTTCTTGGCATTCATAGAGCGTACTCGAATGTAAAACTTGCGAGCTCCATGTTTCAAAGCATGGCGCCCAAAGGTTTAAAATTACTAACCAGCCAGCACATGGGTCTTGTTTTGATGAACGCCTTCGGCAGTGCGTGCTCTCGCCACCGCCGAGTTTGAGTAGGGCACAAGAGCAACAAAATAAACTGTGGCAGATTATTGCTTGCTGAAACCTCACTGTACACCTGCTTGGGTATTGTCACAACTACGTCAGATATATTTCTTGTTTGTTCTGCAGCATTGTATTGTTTAGGTGCAATTATATGATTGTCCAATGTACCGAATTCTCTGGCCCAACCTTTGAATTTAACATCAGCAGCCCCAAACAAATTTTTTTATTGAAAATGAATATAATCAAGCTAATGGTATAAAGAACATGTCTCTTGCAGCTCATAATGTCTCTTGCAGCTCACAATGTACACAACACGTCTAAAAAACGATATTGCTGTCAGAAAGCGAAAGATCACCTTCAAATAAGCAAAGAAATGTGATGTGTGGAGTAGGTCCTGTGAAGTCGTGGACACCAGCACCCTTTCGCCTTCAGGACGTCTGCAGTGCAAAAGCTGCAAGAGCTTCTTTTGTCATAACGTAAGTAAAACAAGGACATCGCATTTCATTTGACACAAATCCAAACCGACAACTGAATGCAGTAGTATCAAATCTTTCTTCCTGGAAAAGAAAACAGCTGTTCCTGCTAGTGTTAAGGAAACTATGACAAGAGTTTGTGTCCGTTGGTGCGCAAAGAACATGAGGCCTAATGAAATCGTATCTAATGACGGTTTCTTGAAGATTGCAGGCCACATGATTGCTGTGGGTGCAAGATAAGCGACATAATGCAAAGGATTTGCTTCTGCATCCGACAACAGTATCTCGAAAGGTGGCCAAAGTGACGAACACTTTATGAGAAGAAATGATGACTTCTATCACAGCTGTAGCGAAGAAATCTCATTGTGCAATGACCATTGACATATGGACAGACTATCTTATTTGACTCCACTGCTCACTATGTTGACGACAGCTGGAATCTACATAGTGTCATCCTGTTCACGAGCAATTTTCCAAGAGCCAACAAAAAGAATGGCGAAAATATCAAGAGGGAATTGCTGCGAAAAATCTAACATGGGACTTAACGAAAGCATCAATGTAGTCTTTATGACCAATCAAGGTGCTAATATTATCAACGCACTTTGTTCTTACAAAACAATCGACTGCAGCGCACATATGCTGAACACCGTTCTACAGCACACGTTTGATTAAGCGTACCTTTTGGAACCCCTGCCTGATCTCTACAGCCACCTCCGGAAAGTAAAGGCGGTTCTCACCTTCATGAAACAAAGTGGACTAGCAAGTCGCTAGCCTCATGGTGTATACCGAAGAAGTAAGCACAACATGGAATTCTAAAGTAACTATGCTGAAGTCTGTGTACACACAGTTCGAAGAAATCGAAAATATCATTGAAGAAATGGGGAGTGCACTGATGGACAAATAAAAGACGTCATTTACGTGCTGGAGCCCTTCAATGAGGCCATGGAGAAGTTAGAACAGGACAAACAGCTGACTTTGCCTCTGGTGCTTTTTTAGAACACATTACAAAAACACCTTGCTGCTGCTGCTGCGACAGACTCACCGGCAGTTGTTGCTTTGAAAGGGAGAGCAACAGAATAATTTGAACCTTGACGAAGCGCACACGGCTGCAACACTTCTCTGTCCACCATTTCTTTGTGTGCGTGTGCTCGACGAAACAGAGCAGTGTGCAGCATATGCATAGATCAGAGAAAAGATGCTGGATAAGCCTGCACCTTCTGCCCACCATGAAAGCGATGACTGTGCATCCACAGTAACAAAGAAAACAAAATGGAGCTTTCAAGAGTGGCACGATGTTGCAAAGCCGCAACAGAATGATGAGTTAGGTACTTGCATTGCTACGGCACTGACCACATCACTAATGTGCTGGAATGATGAAAGCCTCAGAGCAAACAATTGCCTAGGTTGCATACCCTCGGCAAAAGTATTCTTTGTATACCTGTAAAAGACAGAGACCGACGGCATGCCTGCCTTCTTCTTCCACAAGTCTTGAAACAGTAGCTTTGCCCTGAGCGAAAATGGAGCTAGATACCCCAACGGATCGTACACTCTTGCTAACGTCTGGAGCACAATGCGCTTGGTCGAAGGCTTGTTCGCAGCGAAGTCCGACGCTTCGCGCACCATGAGGACAATTCTGTCGCCTTCACGTTCCCAAGGTACACCGAGGACCTTGATTAGGGTAGTCTCTCCGGCTTCGTCTTCAAAAGCAATCTTGTCTCTAAGGAAGATTTCTCGCAAGGCCTGTGCATTGGAAGCCCACTTGCGCAGTTCCATGCTTGCTTCCGAGAATATCTTGCGTGCTTCATTGTACACTGTGGCAGCTTCGTCCACATTCGGAAGTCCCACGATAAGGTCATCGACGTAAAAGGCTTTCTCTAGTAATGCTACAGTCTCAGGATGTTGTTCTCGACAGAGTGCTAGGTGATGTCGAATGGTAGCTGCGAGCAAAAATGGGCTAGACGAGGCTCCGAACGGGACCCGCGTCATTCTCCACGTCACCACAGATGGAGATGGATCATCATCCGAGGGCAACCGATCAATCCAGAGGAATCGCAGCACGTCACGGTCTTCCGGGCGAATAAGCATCTGCAAGTATGCCTTTTTGATGTCCGCAATAAGGACTACCGGGTGACATCGGAAGGTGAGTAGCAGCTGCACAATGTCAACTCCAAGCTTCGTACCCTTGAACAGGACATCATTCAGGCAGGGATGGCCAAGCGCGTGCGAGGAAGCGTCAAACACCACCCGAAGTTTTGTCGTAACGGCCTCTCTTCGTATGACGGCATGATGAGGCATATAATACACATTTTCTCTTGGCAGTAGCTCTTCTTCAACTCGCTCTGCGTGGTCCTCGTTAAAATACGCTCTGATTGCCGTGTCATACTGCTTGAGGAGTTCGGGCTGTGGTCTGAACCTATTTAATTGTGCTTGCAGACGGCGCTCCGCCAACCATCGATTGTCGCTGCCGGCAGGTATTCCTGGATCCTTTAACATCAGCGGCACCTGGTAGCGCCCGTCTAGCTTGATAATGACCTCTTCAAATGCCTCAAGTTCTGGCGGAGCCTTGCTCTTTTCCTCAGCAGGTGCCTTGATCCCCATGACGTCGAGACGCCACATCGCAGAAAGATCACAGTCAGGAACTAACTTCGTGCTGCAGTGCAGGAATAGAGCGCTCGTAGATGCTGAACTTCCTTCGCGTTCCGTGGTGCCCTGAACGGTCCAGCCGAACTTGGTTTCCACGGCCGTCAGGTTGCTGGTTAAATGATCAACCTTTCCAGTCGCGACCTTCCAGTAGACGTCGGAACCAAGTAAGACGCTTACTTCCTGTGGGTGCCATGTGTCGGGGTGAAAGTTGTCTGCGGCATCATAGTTCTTGTCGCACAAAAGCTGCAAAATATCAGTGCTGAGCGGCGGGCTTGTAACTGCACACACTTCGGGGACCTCCAAGGCCTCCACGGTTACCGCTATGTCCCTACGTTGGCCTCGTAAAGTCAAAGCAACCCGTTGACTGCGCATTACTTCGCGGGGCTTCGAGTGGCCGAACGTCACCAGGGAAAGTTCTTCGGTTCCTGATAACCGGGCATCTGAGGTCCTTTGAGACATCCGCTCGGATGAATGTGCGCTGGCTACCGCTGTCAAGAAGAATGCGCACGAGACGCCTTTGGAACCCGCACTCGATCCAGACTCGTCCTGTTTGGAGAAGAACGGCGTTGATTCCGCTCAGGGCGCTTGGGGCCGATGTCACTGACGGCGTGTTCGTGCCTCGCCCGGCGATGCGAGGCTCGTCCTGGTTCACTGTCGTTGCGTTTGTACGGGTTGGGGCTGCCGGCGTGAACAATTCACAGAGGATAGTGAGATGTCGTCGGTTGCACTTACTACAGATGATGCTGCGCGCACGTCGGCAAAAACGCGCCATGTGGTTTTGTAAGCCGCAACGGTAGCAGCAACGAGCAGTGCGCAACCGAGCCCGTTTTTCCTCAGCCGAAAGTTGAACGTTGCAGTCCGCGATGGTGTGCTGACAACTGCTGCATAAGGGGCACACCTCTTCCGTAACTGCAACAGATTCGGCAGCAAGTGCGGACGCTGTAGGCAAATGTCCCATCGGTGCTGACGGAGGCTCGACATCTTCTTCGGGCAGTAACCGCGAGAAAGCAGACGGCGTTCGTCCTGGCCTGCCTTCCTCTCGAACCTCAATTTGTATGCGCAAGAAGCTTAGCATTTCCGCAGCCTGACGAGCTCTTTCTTCGGGGGTCGCTATACCGGACGTATCCTGCGCGGCTTCTTTGGACTTCTGCCGGTAGAGGATCGCGAGGTCGTCAGACAGGCACCTCATTAGGGACGCGGTTGAGAACCACGTTGTACTGGTCGGGTGAGACGCCCAACCCGGTCAGTGCCGAGACGCGAAATTGTACCTTGTCGTAAAGGAGGCGAAGTTTGTCGACATCTGCCGAAGACTTGACTGGTGGTAGGGCGAGCAGGTGGTCGATGTGCTCGTTGATGAGCAAGTCGCGTCGGCCAAATCACTCCGTCAAGGTCCTGATGGCGATCGCATAATTGTCCTCCGTGAGTCTAATGCCTTCGATGGCTCTCTTCGCGGCGCCACTCAAATACGAGAGGAGGTACTTAAACTTCTCAATCGGCAGAAGGTCTTCATTACGGTGGATCGTGGCACTGAAGTGGTCCCAGAAGGTCTGCCAGTCGCGAAGTGCGCCGGAAAATGTAGGTATCTGAAGTTTCGGCAGGACCACTGTGCGATGATGCGGCACGGTTGTTGGACCGGGTGTCCCCTCTGTTACACGAGGTGCAGCGTCAATGACCTCGTTATGCGCTGAGCTGCCGGCCCCAGCGACGTCGGCGTTCGGTAACGTAGCCTCGGGCCTTGAAGTCCTCGTTGCCGTCGCTGTGTTGGCGTGTTCGCGCAGGAAGAAGCGCGCTCGAGACACGGCGTAGGACACCTTCCGGTCGTATTCTTCCGCGGCCTCGAGCTCTTCGTCATAAGCGTCATCGTCCGTGGCGTCGAGGATTTGCTTGTTGAGGTTGCCGAGCTCGACGTTCTTCTGAGTCAGGTATGTCACGTGAGAATCAACTTGAGCGGCATCGGGAGCCGTGGCCTGAAGTTCGTCGGTCAGGAGCGTAATGGTTCGTGTGACGCTGGCCCTGACGACGCCACGGTTCTTGCGGAGCCGCTCCAACGATGCCATGGAAGCTGGAAGTCTTGGAAGGGCGATGACCGGGGGGTTTCAGCACCAAATGTAAAAGACAGAGACCGACGGCATGCCTGCCTTCTTCTTCCACCTTTAATGCACACTAATCCTACTGATGATAATAGGCACGCGGTGCGAGATCATCTTCATCTTCCATTTTCAACAATACCAGCGACAAGCACCAGCAGTGGAAGAAATTTTGGCACAACTGGCTTCATTGAAGAGCAGAGAACATGC
This sequence comes from Rhipicephalus appendiculatus, assembly GCA_030522465.1. Classification (NCBI taxonomy): domain Eukaryota; kingdom Metazoa; phylum Arthropoda; class Arachnida; order Ixodida; family Ixodidae; genus Rhipicephalus; species Rhipicephalus appendiculatus. The sequence goes on from JALIZH010017486.1 coordinate 838,505, forward strand.
CTCACACAGGGCCACTTGCGTTACCCTGTGTGATTATATTAGATGCGAAGCAGCTTAGAGCGAAGTTCAATCCGGTGGTGGTGTGCGTCCTGACCACCCTTACTGCGCATGCACCTACTCTCTCTCTCACTCTCCTCCTCTACGCAGGTGTTCGGTCGCCTTCTCTCCTTCTCCCCTGCGCTGCTGCCGTGCACTCTCCTCCTTTACGCGGGCGTTCGGTCGCCTTCTCTCCTCTCCTCCCCCTGCGCTGCAGCCTGTAAACCCACTCCCTCCTCTCCCCCCCGCATTTCATATAAGCGCGTGCGCTCGCTCGAGGAAGTCTCACTTGAATCGTGCGGTCACTCCGTCGGTTCCCAGTCGCTGCAGTTGTCTCGAAAGCCTCGCTACCCTCGCCGCAGACTTGCGTTGTCTCTCTGTAGCGGAAGCGATAGCTCGACGCCGACGCTTGGCTTCGACAGCCGAGTGAACGTAAACAGAAACTTGGTGTGCACCCCCCAATGCTGCTTCGCATCCCCTCATGGTTCCCTTTAGTGGGAGATGGTGTAATTTTTTTCTTTGCAAGCTATATTTTTTCGCACTAAACATAGTTGTTGAAACAACAGAAACGTTATATTTAGATAATGAGAGTTTTGTTAAAACGGTTAAGGCATTGGGTGTTATATTCTCAGAAACATTGTCATGGAACAAGCATGTAGAAAATATTATTAAAATATAAATTCTGTCAATGGACTGATTAAACAAAAAAGACATCATATCTTACCAGTAAAAGTCAAATGCTACATAGGATTATTTTTATCAACATTATATTATTTCCGTCTTGTCCGGGGTAATACATTAGTCAATAACATTATATGGACGCCTGACACCAAATATGCAAACTCGAGATCCTTGTGTTTGTGAGTCCTACATGCGGGGGCACTTCTGACCGATTATTAGTGACGAGCGTTGCCTATAAGATATTTTAATTTGGTTTTAAAGTAAGGGTGAGTGCTTATCTGAGTTATCAGCACCAAACGACATCTTCTCAGGTTTGATGTAGACAGAGGCCCCGCGTGGCATTCCACTAATAAGGTGAGTATTGTCGACGTCAGAGAACATTTGCGGAGTGCGTAGAATACCCCGATTGGCACCCGGCGAGGACTATTGTTCATCACCCCTCTCGCTCTGTTGTCGGGCTGCTCTCAAGGTGGTTTTGGCTGCTTACGCCAGGAATGCTTTTTAGATGCGAAGCATCTTATGCTCGGGGCTGTGTCCGTCCCTCCCGCGTCCCGCGTACGGTCACTTTCATGAAGTAGGGAAGCAGCAACTATACGAACCAGAACACTGTAGTACAATAAGGCCGTCAACCACCATTACAGTCACAAGAGTCATGGCCGAGAGCACAGAGTGGCTGCTTAGCAATGGCTAGGCAGGTGGTGGGTGCAAGCAAAGATTAACGGACACCACCGGTGGTGTCTGTCGCCCACGTTGACTCCATTCCTTGATCTTGCTTGCATGTGCTTGTGGGGCTTTGTCCGCCCTCCTTCACGCGTCCCACGCGCCCCTCTCTCTCCTCTCCTACGCACCCCACCTCTCTCTCCTCTAGGAATCCTCTACTCTACGGAGCGGCGCCCGTGTCCCGTTGACTCCATTCCTTGATCTTGCTTGCATGTGCTTGCGGGGGCTTTGTCCGTCCCGCGTCCCACACCCCCCTCTCTCTCCTCTCCTACGCTCCCCACCTTTCTCTCCTCTAGGAATCCTCTACTCCACAGAGCTGCGCCCGCGTCCCGTTGACCTCATTCCTTGATCTTGCTTGCATGTGCTTGCGGGGGCTTTGTCCGTCCCTTCTTCCCGCGTACCACACACCCACAGCGCATGCGCGTCCCCTCTCTCCTCTCCTACGGTCCCCCCCCCCGTCCTCTCCTCTAGGAATCCTCTACTCTACGGAGCGGCGCACACGACAGGTGGTGCGACAGCTGCATAACTCCGCTGGGGGGCACCACGGTAGTTCCGCGGTATGAGAATGACGGAGCGCGCGCGCCCTCATCCTCTCTCCTGTGCAGCGCCCGGGCCGCTGCCGCGAATCGGGAGCGCCGACGTTTCTCCCGCTCAAGCCAGCCATCTCCCCTCTGCTTCGCATCCACACATGGTTCCCTTTAGCGGGAGATGGGGAAGTTTTTTAGGGGCGAAGCTTTTTAAGGTGTAGGCTTGTCCGGCGCCGTCCGTCGTAGCCAACGTGATAATGATGACGATGACGCTGATGAGCATGAAGAATAAGCGCGTTCCAGACCACCTCTAGTTCCCATCGTGTGCACCGAGGAAGCAGAGCGTCCCGCGGGCGGTGTGGCCATCTATGACAAGCAGAACACTGTAGTACAATAAGGCCGTCAACCACCACTACAGTCACTAGAGTCATGGCCGAGAGCATAGAGGGGCAGCTTAGCAATGGCTAGGCAGGCGGTGTCTGTTGCCCAGGTTGACTCCATTCCTTGACCTTGCTTTGAATGTGCTTGCGGGGGCTTAGTCCATCCCTCCTTCCCGCGTCCCACAACCCCACAGAGCATGCGCGTCCCCTCCCCCCTCTCTCTCCTCTCCAACGCTCACCCCTTTTCTCTCCTCTAGGAATCCTCTACTGTACGGAGCGGCGCGCGTGTCCCCTCTCTCTCCTCTCCTACGCTCACCCCCCTTTCTCTCCTCTAGGAATCCTCTACTCTACGGAGTGGCATCTGCGTTCCACATCCCCACAGCGCATGCACGTCCTCTCCTCCTCTCTCTCCTACGCTCACCCCCCTCTCTCCCCTCTGGGAATCCTCTACGGAGCCATATAAGAACCCCTATCCTTCCACTTCACCGACCATAAAGCCCTTATAATGAAGGGGGGACCGGAAGCCACGTCTAGCTACCGTTTACGAATAAATTAAATTTCTTGTATATATACTAGGCTTGAGCGAATATTCAAACGTTTCGAATATTCGAACGAATATTGCAGTATTTGAATTCGCTTCATTTCGAATTTAAATTATTGAAAATTTCGAAGTATTCGAAACAAACAAATAGATGCATAATAGTCCTCATGTAACCCCCTGTAAAGGTGGTTTCACTGCAGTGGAGGCGTGCTAAGCCGTGAAAGCACCTTGTTCAAGTGTATATTAGTCCGCATGTAAACTTCCTGTAAAGGTGGTTTCACTGCAGTGGAGGGGTGCTAAGCCGTGAAAACATGTATCAAGGGGAAATCCTCACTGCCGCGAAGCCCCACTTCACCGTTAAATCAAGAGATTACCTTCACATAGATTCATTTTTTAAGTTTAAAAGCTTGTTATACCGGCCTATATGCTCTAGGTATAGTAAATTTAAAACGTAACATATTTTGCAGGTTATCACTTGCATTCTACCGAAAGTCAAATTCTGCTACTATTCAAAGTTGTTTCCACTTCCTTTGAAGCAAGAAAATGGCATTTTCACAGGCCTTGTTTCAATTTTTTTTAAAATATTGTGCAGGTTAGGTAGATCATGACAAATATGCCCATTTTTCTTTATAATATGTGATATATACTATTCAAATTCGATTCGAAATTATTCGACCAAAATCACTATTCGCTTCGAATTCGCTTCGAACCTAAAATTCACTATTCGCACAAGCCTAATATATACACACAGTGTTTGTCACGTCTTTGATGATGTAGTGGACGAAAATTCACGGAAGATTCACGGTTTACCGATGAACCTCCGGAGCTTCGCCCCACTCATCATCATTCACTCCGTGGATATGCTGTGATTTTTTAGATGCGAAGCATCTTATGCTCGGGGCTATGTCCGTCCCTCCCGCGTCCCGCGTCTGGCCAGTTTCATGAAGTAGGGAAGCACCCATTATGCGAACCAGAACACTGTAGTAATATAAAGGCTGTCAACCACTACTGCAGTCATCAGAGTCATGGCCGAGAGCACAGAGAGGCTGCTTAGCAATGGCTATGCAGGTGGTGTCTGTCGCCCAGGTTGACCGCATTCCTTGATCTTGCTTGCATGTGTTTGGAAGGGGCTTAGTCCGTCCCTCCTTCCCGCGTCCCACACCACCACAGCGCATGCGCGTCCCCTCTCCCTCTCTCTCCTACGCTCACCCCCTTTCTCTACTCTAGGAATCATCTACTCTACGTGGCTCTTTTTCTATCACCCTCTTATTTCTCAAAGAGAAATAAAAGTTCATTCCATTGACTGATTGATTTCATTGTAGTGCAAAGAAATAAAGTATAAATGGGCCCTGCAACAACTTTCCAAGTAATCATATGACCTTACTATTGGACTGCATTGCCTCATGACTCTCCTATCAGAATTTGTTTACAAATCCATCGAGTATAAGCAGAGTCACAAGTTATGCACAGTGGGAGCACTTTCTTTAGTCTTTAGTCGGAACAAGCCCATTGGAAGCGACAAAGAAGGAGGATGGCACTGGAAGGGGGGGGGGGTAATGGTGGCAAGCACATTCTGTAATAGTTACTGTGGTGTGCACAGGTTGGCAAAAAATGAGCTCACTCAGATTTACTAAGGAAATATATTTTGCATTTATGGCTCACTCGAAACTAACACTCGTAAATGGCACTGTGGTGGTAACCACTGGGGGGAACAAGGGTGGGTTAGAGGACCCCCTTGTTTTGAGCGCAGAAACGTAGTGTAGGTTGCGGGCACTTGCTTGTGGAGAAGTCGAAACGACGACTACAACTTATGTAACACTGCCCAGCCTGGTGTATTCCTCCCAGAAATTGTTAGAGCCCTTTTTTTTTTTTTTTTCTCATGTTTTGTGCATTAGACAAAGTTTGCAGAAGACGTTCTGCTGATTTTACTCAACAGCCACAGCTTATAAGCAATTTATACCGGGTGTCCCAGCTATCTTTAGCCAAGGGTTAAAAAAATACAATATTTGAGGCAGGCGAGTGAAATCAGTTTAATATTGCTCACAGCTACCTTGCACACTAAAGACAATGTTTTCTTTCATAATTAACTAATTTGTTAATTAGGATTAATTAACTAACTTGCTAAATATTGACTTTAGGCAAGAAATGGGACTTGAAAAGTTCGAGAGCGTCTTCAGAAACCCCCCCTTGCATTATTTGTGATAAAGAAAGTCTTACGCGTAAAATTTTTTTCATGCTGCAAAGAAAGCTTGCGAAATACAAAAAAAAAAAAACACGTCACTAGCGCATTCGCATGCCATGACCGTGCTGCTCTCAGACGTGGCTTGAGCGAACAAAATCAGCTGCGGCCACGACCCGCCAGCTCCGTTGCAGCGGTAGGCCGATAAGCTTACGGTAGCTTCTTCGCCCGCGCTCGCTACAACTTGCACAGTCATGCGCCAACTGGCTGGCAACGGGCCAAGAAATCACCGCCAACTTATCGGCCTACTGCTGCAAAGGAGCCGGCGGTTCGTCACCGCAGCTGATTGTGTTCGCTGAGACCACGTCTGCGAGCAGCACGGTTTGAACCCGCGCACGGCGGTCCCATTTCGATGCAGATGAAATGCTATAGAGGCCCGCGTACTGTGCGAGGTCAGTGCCCGTTAAAGAACACCAGATGGTCGAAATTTCCGGAGCTCTTCACTTCGGAGTCCCCCCCCCCCCCCCCCCCCTTTTCCAAAAATGTTTTCTACCACCACCACCTCATAATCATATCGTGGTTTTGGGACATAAAACCTAATATAATATTATTATTTAGCTCTCATGTTTTATTTTTTTTCTCGTTTAACGGCACTATACAGCGGCTCAAAAAGTCCCACATTGTAATATGCGTTGTTTATTTATTGACTGGTTCCTATTGCCGTTATATTTTATTCCTTAAGAAATAAAAGATTATTGTTTACCAATGAGTGAAAGAGAGAAAATACATTAGAAGGCAGAGATGATGGCCTGAGCTAGTACATAGCTAGATGATAGCAGTGTAGCTGGCCAGGGCGGCCAGCTACACTGCTCTGGGGAAAACGAGTGATGAAATATGATGGTGGCAGAAGGAAGTGATTGTGTGTGTGTGTGTCTATATATCTATATATATATATATATATATATATATATATATATATATACACACACACACACACACACACACACTCAAACCTCAATATAACGAACCCGGATATAACAAAATATCGGTTATAACGAATTTTCGAATATAATGAACTTATTTTCATGTAAGATGCAACTTTGTTATAATGAGGTTTGAGTGTATATATATCATTTTCATGATTGTGAAGCTAGCATTCCTGCAATGCAGTTAGCCCAATTTATACCAGTTAGTCACTACCGCAAACAGCGTGTTCAAGCGTAGTTTGCTTGCGCTATGACGCTGAAAAGGTAGACTCAGCAGCTCTCCTGACATAAACACACATAACAGATAAGCGCCAGCACGTGCAGCTAGGACCTCATCTCCACATGAAGCACAACAGGTGCTGCCATTAGTTGAGCGAATATGTAGAGTAACAAAGCGCACTCACGGATTATGAAAATGGTCTAACAGACCCTGGAGAAGTGCGACATTCAGCTAACGCTTGCACTCTCACGTAAGCCAGCCTAGAGGCCCCTGTCTCCTGATGTGACGCGAAAGGAGGACAGTCGCGAAATACTATATGTTCTAATGCCTGACTGTGTAGCCCGAACGCTCACAGTTCGGGCTCCACGGTGGCCTATAGTGGTTGCGGTGCTCTACAGCTGACCCGAAGGTCGTGGGATCGAATCCTGGCCGCGGCGCCCGCTTTTTCGATGGAATCGAAAATGCCTGAGGACCGTGCACTTAGATTTAGGTGCACATTAAAGAACCCCAGGTGGTCGAAGTTTCCGGAGCGCTCCACTACGTAGTTTCTCATAATCCTATCGTGATTTTGGATGGAAAACACCAGATGATTATTATTATTATTATTATTATTATTATTATTATTATTATTATTTACAGTTCCGGCTCTACGCACGATTGAAGATGTGTGCATAGCGCCGAGTTAAGGCAGCGACGAGGTGAAATATGTGAAGCACACTTGCGCAACTGCCGTTCATTCTAACCGGGAGGCAAAAACTCATGTCGCTCTACTTCCCGCAGATGCCTATACCGATGGTCTGTTTGAGGCCAGTATGTTGCTGTGCAATCTTGCATGGGTGACCTCAACGAAGAAGTCACGTCAGCCCGCAATTACAGTATTATTGAGGGCTTCCGCAATATCTAACGAGCAAACGGAGAAAAGATGCCGTCCCAAAGTGCGAGCATCTTATTGTCTTATTTACTTCCTCTTCCTCCTCATCTCTGCTTTGCCTTTCGCGAGATTTTCTAACCCTCGGCCACGCTGCATGTTTCCGGTGCGTCTTTTCGACCGGTGTGGTCGCTGAAAACTCCTCCGATTTCAGTGCGCTTGAGTAGGCAGACTTCGAGGAAATACGACCTCCTGCCGAATCGTCCATGGACGATGGCCACAGATCCTTCAATCCGTGGCATCACCCAGAGACTGCGGTTCTTCCTGTGTCCACTGGGCGAAAGTACGAATTTTCACGAAGGCGCGAATGTGCACATGTGATCTCTAGCGCGTCTGATAGACTTCGGTCGAGATCAAACAAGAACAATGCTTCTCAAACGAATGAGATACCCTTTTTAAAGCGCCCATAAAAAATGTCGATTAATCGATTAAAACGTCACATCGAAAGCAATTAATCGATTAAATGCTAAATCAATGAACGATTAACAATTAATCGATTAAAAATTTTAATCGACCCTCCCTATTCAGCAGCCTGGACAAGTGGTGCCATCTGGCGGTAGAGCGCATAAACAGGCAAGCACATAATGTAAACAAGTGTGTTCTACTTCACTGAAGAGGAATGACAATTCTAGTTTGCCTCCAAATGTGTCCAATTGCAGCTGTCACTGACCGACAGCTTTGAGGAGCTTTAGCATGTAGCACAAAAAGTGACAGATATGGTATGGCCAGTGCGGTGTGGTAACCTTACTGCTAAGCATCCACTCTTTGCAGCTTTCATACTGTGTGCTGGTGGGACCGGCATGCCTCGCACTATTTCCAGTTTTATGCATGCTACACATCATGCAAAGACAGTACTGATCATTTGGGTTTCAGTTTAAGTCTTACGGTTTTTGCTTGGATAAATTTAATCCAAAGGCTGTGACCCAGCCCGTGGGCTGGGCCGGGTCACAGGCCCGAGCTTGTGCAGTGCTCTAGTTTGTTTTCTTGATACTCCTAGTAATTGAGCACTTAATAATTTGCACATTTTTTCTGGTCACACAAAGTTCAAATTAATAAGCTTTTGCATTTAAGAAATTAGTCTTCACGTAATCTACCTCAATGGGCCAAAAAATGTTATTCTTCGCAGGCATTCAAGATTCCCTCAGCTAATGTATATACTAGACAAATTAAAATTATGATCTTCATTATTTCTGAGATAAAATGTTATTTTTGGCTCGAAACTTGATGAAATTTGTCGGGAAATTCAATTTTTCTACTAGAATCGGCAATTATCTGTATGGCGAAACTTTGAATATCCCGTACCCGACCTCATGAAAATGAACAAGCACAACTGGATGGAGCATCTGTGCAAATTCCTTTGACATGGGGGGGGAGGGGGGGGTGACTGCTGCGGACGGAGATTATACTTATTCTTACATTGTCGCCGGCAATAAGAGGACATAGTTTCAATCAAACTGCAGCAGGACGGGAAGAAAGAAGTGGGACCGTATTAAATGATTGATGATGGAGTTTATTGGTGCAAGGGCCCCGTGTGTCCAAAGAGCACCACAACTATGAGTGTTAGTTAGCAAGGGACTGTATTAATCAGCTATATCAACTAGCTAAGCAGTCATTTCAGATTGCCATTCAAGTCATAAATACTGATGTCAGGATATCTGATGAAATTTGTTGGGACACTCAAGTTTTTTACCCAGAACCAGCAATAATCTGTATGGCAAAATCTGACTAAAATGTCTACAACACTTATGTCCACTATACTTATGTGTAAGTAGACATTTTCAATCAAACTGTGGTGCAGGATGGGACACAAAGAGAGTTAGACTGCATTAATTAGGCAAATCGTCATTTCAGTTTGTCCTTCAAGTAAAGTGTACTAATGTCAGAACATGTGATGAAACTAGTCAGGACACTCAGGTTTTCTACCTGGAACCAGCAATTACCTATTTGGCGAAACTCGAATATCCTGAACACAAGCCAAGTAAATCAGTGAGCGCAATTGGATGGCGCATCTATGTAAACTCTTTTTGCGTGGGAGGGCGATTCAACTATAGGAGTAGCCATGTGGCAGGACAGGACTCAAGTGAAGAAGTGAGAGTGTATTAATTAGCTGTACTAAGTTGTACTGCTGTGTTAACTAGCTAAATGGGCATTTCAGTTTGTCACTCAAGTAACGTTTCCACATAATGTACTTCAACAGGCCAAAATGTGTTACTCTTTGTAGGCATTTTTGTAAAAAGCCGTTCAAACTAAAGAAAGTTCATTCAGCTAGTTCACAGAAAGAACGAGCTTGGCGTATCCCACTGCAAGAACCACACGCAATGGCCGTGCACTGTGTCTTGCAAAGATCAGAGCAGGTGAAAAAAGTTTTGTGCCTACTCTTCCTTTGAACTGTACTATCAGCATCAAATGAAACCTGAACGGTGGCACGCATTCGCAGTGGTATAGTGCGTTCCCTCCAGTCATCACCATGGACAGGCGTGCGCATCCGGTTCAGCAAAACTGTGGATAGTACAGGCGGGCGCCCATAAGTGGTTCGTTTGAGTGCTCGCAGTCAAAATACAAGAAGTGTGCCATGTTTTCCCTTATACCATGCCAAGGCAAGAAGGTTTAAAAAAAACAATGCTAGTGGGGAAGCTCTTGCAATGCCTTACCAGCAAAAGTGAAGCCAGCACTTGCCCTACCTTTATCTAAAAAAAACACGTGCTTCTCGGGTGGTGCCCCTTCAGCGAGAGGGTGGTTTTGCTTTGCTAATGTAAACATTAGCATAATTATTATAAGAGGTTGTAGCACCAGACGAAAGTAACTTAGCAAGATGAATATTGATGACTTAATATCCAAATTCGAGGTTTCTTGACGGAACCAGTAACGCAAAGGCACACATTGAGCAATATCTGTCCGGGAAAATTTGCCATATGAAACTCGTAGATCGTGGTAAGAAAACGCTCCCTTTTCTTCACTGAATGCTAACGTTTTATCTTGCCCCTCCTAAGATGGCTGCCACAGCCGCCATCATTGGGTACGTACGGCTTCACTCTTGAGGAATAATTTCCACTCCAGCTATTCTTTTTAAACCCTCTGGGTCAAGGGTGTGTTCTCATAAGATTTTAAGAAATACAGTAACAAGACAAAGAATCGTTACAAATAGTATCTATAAGCACAGAGAAAAGCAAGGCACATACAAATGCATGTGCACATGTGCACAGTTTACATAATCAGATGAACACGACACAACATGCTTTGACGAATGATCATGGCCTGCAAGTTTCATGGTAAACATCTAAGTTGCGCAAGTCCCTCCATGTTGGTGGCATGTTATGCTGTAGTCGTGTGCCACACCTGCGGCATGGCGCTGAGAACAGGTGCAGATAACTGTGGAGCCACGTCTGTTGAAACAAAAGAAAATAAATTGTTTAAATCATATTACAAAACAGTAGGGTGATTCCACGAGAGATCGAACATGCATGTCCGGTCGATATTTTTGTTTTGTCTGGGTTTTTTATATGTTATGCGGGCACATTAAGAGTGCACGGAACCGAAAATTTTATTTCGAAAAACGCTCCGAGCGTGAGAAAAAAATATTTGAAGGTGGCGGCGCGGGCGTCTTGTTTTTGCTCACCGCAATATTTTTGGATTTCGCGGCCGAATTTAATGCGAACTGTAAACGTGGCATCGAAAATTTTTTGTGTTGGTTTTAATAGGCAATACTGTGAACTACATCCATGCTTTTTTGATGCTGTCCTCCAAACGAAAAAAATGTAAAAAAATGGCAAACACGGCCCAAATCGAAAATGTTTGCTAAGTTTGATGCGTCTTCGCCCGTTTGCTATTCTACGCAGAAACTTCAAAACTGTGTGACATATAGATAAAGGCCTTTGAAATGTTTCTGCGAAAGATCGTTTTCCTACAAGCAGCGTAAAAAAAGAAAAAAATAGTTAAAAAAGCAAGTTTTTTCAAAAAAGCCCATTTTCAAAAAACAAAAAAAAACCCCGGTCTCAATTTTCACGACAAAAATTTTTTATCGAAGAGCGCTTATGTCAGTCAATACACGGTTTCAATATCATATGTCCTCATTTGTTTTGTTAACGAGATATAACGGGCCAAAGTGACCCTTGCTGTGTGTTCTCACTTCAGTACCTTTGATGGTTGTTATCAGCTTGCATTGTGCGTAAATATACAGTACTAATTATTTTTCTGCAGCGAAACTTCACTCTGATGGCCTGTCTTCAGGAAAAATGTATTCTCAGATTTTATTTGTGTCTAGCGTGTGCGGGGTGGGCTGCTTCCGCTCTTTGAAGGACTACGCGTACACAGTTTGCAGCCTGCAACCTCGCCTACAAGCATCAGAAGAAAGGTGGACGCACCTGTTCAACGTATTAATCGCGCTATGTTCCTCAAGAAATGCTTGGTCTACCTCATCGCGGTTCTCAGATGTAGACTGGTTTTCCATAAGACGCACAAGGCAATGCCAGCAGACCTCTGTCGCGAATATCCGCAGTTTGCAGCCTGCAACCTCAACTTACCCCGCCATTATTCGGTAATCAGGAGCACGCGAGACACCACGAGCACATGCTTTAGGTGAATTTGCTGAAACTCGCCTTGCACACACAAAAAAAAAGCATCTGTATGCAGCGACAAGCTAGCTTAATTTGTAACTAAATACCACACGCCGTGTTATGGACGTGCTTTCTCACTACCTGCTTCCCTTCCGTTACGTGCTTTGGATGCTCTAACCATCTTATCTATTCGACGCACAGTGTGCCTAAATAACATTTGTAAGAAGTTATCTCAGCCACTCATGAGTCGTTAATTTCGCTTCCCGCGATCTCATGTTTTCGGCGTCGCAGATAACGTCATCTTGTATCATCTCGACCTTTACCTCAGCGTTTCAGCAGCCAGAAAACGTGTGGTGCGGCATGATTAAGCCACAAGTGGCCGAAGCTGCCCAATTTATGATGTTTTGTCGGCAATTTCGCTAAAATGCTTTCGCACGTCGAGAACTGTAGGGATTACTTGTGGCTCCAGACGTATACGTTATCCTTAATTTCGACTACGAGTGTGACCCACACATTAATTGCCATAGTTCAAAGCCTTTAGACAGACAAAGCATTGGTCATAAAGCGTGAAAACATGAGCAATTTCGGAAACTCATTCACGACAGCAGCGCATAAGTGAGAGAATGAGTGTGGCGCTGTTCAGTGTAAACGTATCGACTTGGTCTGTTCGCTGCACACGATGCACGTGACCCGTGATTAGATCTGAGTATTCTGTGCCAATTATTTACGCGTTCCCAAGAAGAAGATTGCTGAGGAGGAGGAGGAGGAGGAATAAACATTGATTTCACGAAATGGTATCGCGGTGCAAGACCCGCGTCTACCCAAGGTGGGAGGTCTTCTCATTCCAGGAACCCTCTGGCTTTCGCTGCCTCCTTGGGCCCTGGCGACGAGACGTCGTTGGTCCAGGTCCTCCGAGGCGAGCTTGGCCTCCCACGCTTCGGTAACCTTTTCGTTGCGTAAATGTTTTTTTTTTTTTTTTTTGTTATTACTGTTTCTGTTGTTGCCTACCTGCGGACGCCACTGTCACATATGATGAGAATATTCGCGACAGAGGTCTGCTGGCATTGCCTTACGCGTCTTATGGAAAACCTGTCTACATCTGAGAACCGCGTGGAGGTGGTCAAGCATTTCTTGAAGAACATGAAGCGATTAATACGTTGAACAGGTGCGTCCACCTTTCTTCTGATGCTTGTAGGCGAGGTTGCAGGCTGCAAACTGTGTACGCGTAGTCCTTCAAAGAGCGGAAGCAGCCCACCCCGCACACGCTAGACACAAATAAAATCTGAGAATACATTTTTCCTGAAGACAGGCCACCAGAGTGAAGTTTCGCTGCAGAAAAATAATTAGTACTGTATATTTACGCACAATGCAAGCTGATAACAACCATCAAAGGTACTGAAGTGAGAACACACAGCAAGGGCTCACTTTGGCCCGTTATATCTCGTTAACAAAGCAAATGAGGACATATGATATTCAAACCGTGTATTGACTGACATAAGCGCTCTTCGATAAAAAAATTGTCGTGAAAATTGAGACCGGGGTTTTTTTTTATTTTGTTTTTTGAAAATGGGCTTTTTTTGAAAAAAACTTGCTTTTTTAACTATTTTTTTTCTTTTTTTACGCTGCTTGTAGGAAAACGATCTTTCGCAGAAACATTTCAAAAGGCCTTTATCTATATGTCACACAGTTTTGAAGTTTCTGCGTACAATAGCAAACGGGCGAAGACGCATCAAGCTTAGCAAACATTTTCGATTTGGGCCGTGTTTGCCATTTTTTTACATTTTTTTCGTTTGGAGGACAGCATCAAAAAAGCATGGATGTAGTTCACAGTATTGCCTATTAAAACCAACACAAAAAATTTTCGATGCCACGTTTTACAGTTCGCATTAAATTCGGCCGCGAAATCCAAAAATATTGCGGTGAGCAAAAACAAGACGCCTGCGCCGCCACCTTCAAATATTTTTTTCTCGCGCTGGGAGCGTTTTTCCGAAATAAAATTTTCGGTTCCGTGCACTCTTAATATGCCCGCATAACATATAAAAAACCCAGACCAAACAAAAATATCGACCGGACATGCATGTTCGATCTCCCGTGGAACCACCCAGTAGTGAAAGTGAAGCAATTTCGCCCCCCATGAAAAGTGTTATTCAAGTGGAAAATACAAAACACATTGTAGGGCTAGTTGGTGATGCATATATATATATATATATATATATATATATATATATATATATATATATATATATATATATTTTTTTTTTTTAGATATCCAGCACTAAACTGAACATACATACATATACAGAAAGACATGACGGGATGGATGCTCTAGTGCACTGTAGTGCGCGGTACAACGCCCGTCCCGTCATGTCTTATAGTGTGCGTGTGTTCAAAGTTTAGCGCTGGATATTTCTCAAAAAGGAAAATACACTTCAATATGAATTAAGCAAACGATTAGGGGCCCTGACAGGTGGTGCAGTTTTACATAGCCAGTTTTGCAAATGAAATAAGCAAATGCATTGTTCAACTTGTACGATAAAGAATTGGAGAAAGGAGTTTCTATTGTATAGAGCCAGCTTATCTAGAAGACCATTCAGCCCCTGCACATTGAACAGAACCTTAGTGGTTTCAGCCAACCCACCAGGAAAGATTTGACAGCCAAGTCAGGCAGTTGCGGAGAAAAGAAATGAAGCATTGCTGCATTGGCGTGTTCCGTCACCTGCAAAAAAGAAAAAAAAGAAAAACATAAGAAAAAAGCTGGTGATGCCAGGCACAGTGACGTGATTGACCAAAGCCATTTTGGCACAGCTTATGGCGCAACTAAAATCTCCTTTTGGAGCAGCATAACAGCCGTTTGGAGCAGTTACTTGCCGCACACTTTTGGACGCAAATATTCACCTTTTAGCCGGAGCAGTTACAACACATGTCAAACGAAATCCATTTATGCACGAATGCATGCAGGTTCACTTGCAGTACTCCTAAACATAAAATTAGGCCACTGCTCTCAACTTTACTGCAGACATCCCCAAGTCTTAATGTTAAGTTTAGTCAGCTCAAGCCACCTAACACTTCCAAGAAATTCACTTGGTATTTGTAAATGACTAGCTTTCCTTGATGCTTTAGTTACAATACTGGCTGCACAAGCCGTCTAAATTTCCCATGCACTCTATTTACTTTCCAAAAATTAAGGCAGCTTCGCACTAGTGGTGCCAAGCCTGAAGGAAGTGCGGAGCTGGACAGCCTTCTTCGTTTCTCTTCGGTTTTCTATTTCTTCCTTTTTCTCTTTTTCCGTTCTTTGTCTTTTTTTACCTCTTTATTCTTATTTATTTCTAGTTTTCTTCTTATTTCTTCCGTTTCTTCTTTCCATTTCTATTTCTCGCTTGCTCTCTTTTTTTCTATTTTATTACGTGGTTTTGCCTGCGTTACGCCAAGCGACGACAGAATGCGACAGCATACAACAGCCCGGCCCCTAAAGTACTCCGCACCTAAAATAGAAAATTGATTACGCTTGCGCTTTTAGTACAACCTAGGCCTCTATTGTGTGGAGAAGTGTCTGCTGTCGTGCTTTACGTACCGAACCGTTAGGGTATTGGTTAATGGGCAGTTAATTAATGAACAAGGTTTCATAAATGGTTCTTTGTTCCCGTTATTTAATGTGTGCTCGAAAAAGTCTACGGTGATGGGGGGAGGCGTATTTCATATTTACATTTGACAAGCTGTTTGACCGGTACAGTTTCCGAGGTCGAGAAGCCCAGCCGAGATATACCAGAATACTGGGACCCCATGCTTTCTCAGCAGAGTAACAATCACTACATAGCACGTGGTATTGTTGATAAAGTCTGCCTGTTGTATGGTGTTAACACATAGACACCCTGCATGAAATGTTTCAGAAGTCAACTAGAAGAAATAGCACTACAAATTAAACAAACAAACAAACATATTACATAAACGGTCGGTTCAATATGCACGTACTGAATTAATAACACTCCCAGGTTTAAATACACATATATACCCCATAAGGTGGACAGGGGGATGACCGCCGCTGTAGCTTTTTTGGTAGAGCATCGGACGCGTTCTTCGAAGGTCGCATGTTCACTCTCTGCCAGCGGCAAGTTATCTTTTCGTCTACTTTTCTTTCTTCACATTTACATTATATTCACTACTAATAACATCCCCTATACTTTCCTTGGCATCTTTGTCTGTTAGTTCTGATTAATATTGTGTCTAACAAAGAAAACCAAGCCCTTGGATTCCGACTTCTTTCTTGTATTTTAATACAGTCAGTCAAGTAAGACTGTCGTCCAAGAACAAGTAGGTCATTATTACTTTTCTCTGTCTAAAACCACATCAGTAAGAAACGATTTTATTGCACTCAATAACGTGATCTCACGGTATGGTCTAGCAGTAATAGAAAACTAACGCAGTAAGCTTCGCAGTAAGGACGAGTTGAAATTGTTTGGAAGGTTTGTGTCCAGCAATCACTTCAACTACAGAGCATTTTCGTGTCTACTGCGATGACCACTCGAAATTGCAGGAGTAACAATGGATTTCGAGCGCCTGCCGTCTTGTTTCTCATCGAAAGAATGTAAAAAACGACATCTTGGCACATGCTTGGCGCAAATAAGAAAATTTTTGGCCAAAATGTAGCAGGATGCAGCAGGTTTCACCTCATGGCGCAGTTTGGCGCAATTGGCGCAGCTATCACATCACTGAAGGCACCATAGTAACCCAGACAGCAAAAAAAAGGCACCTTCCTATGTCAAAATTAGTCCAAGTAACCAGTAAATTATATTCGCAAATGTTTCTAAGACAAAAGAGTAACTTTAGCCCGCTCTAAAGTGATGAAGCTCCAATACAATAACAAAAGTACACAGGGCATAGCCAGAAAATTTTTTTGGAAGTACAAACGCTCCACTGAAGTATGTGTGTTTGTGGGTTTTGCAACACAGTTGGAATTGTTCAAGCTGCTTTCAACATTTTTATGTAAATGACCAAAGGCCCAAAGCAGATATTTTTATTTCCTCCTAACTATGTGTCTGTAGATTTTTGTACATGACCAAAGGTTATGCCCGGCGCGGACATTTTTATTTCTTCCTTACTGTGTGTCTGTACATTTCATTAGATTCTTTTTTTTTTTTTTCCCCGTCTTGGTACCACTGCATGCCGATGCATCTTTTTTATAATTGATCATATCAGCACTGTGTATAGACCAGATTATTTTACTCCTGCACTTGCATTTGGAGCAATAATGCGTAGTAATCTTGGCCACATTTATCAATGGTCGGTGCTGCCGCAACAGAGACTGCCGGTTTGGCGACGTCACAGCAGATGGCGGGCAAACACTGGCGGCAAGCATGCGATTAGACAAGCGGGACACTGCCATAATTGTTTACGACATCCGACCTGCAGTCCCTAGCCAGAAATGGCCGCCCCTATTAATGATGAAAATTGTGGTCTATTCTGTATGAAAAGCCCCTTGCCATAATTTAGAAGGGAAGGGTTGTGGCAAGCGGAGGGGCAGGTGATGACATGTACAGTAGACTCTCATTAACTGAACTTGAAGGGACCAAGGCAATGTGTTCCGTTTAACAGGAGTTCCATTTACTGATAGAGGAGCAGCAGTGCAGAATCCAAGTACGAAACCAATCATATTTGGGGCTGTTCCATTTAAGCAGCAGTTCCGTTTAAGAGATTTCCATTTGTTAGAGTCTACTGTTATTGGTTGTTATCTTCTCTGACTCACTAAGCTAAAGTATGAGTGCTATGAACATGAGACACAAAATTGATTGGTGGGGATAAGTACTATAACTACAAACATATACTGATCTTGAATAATATTGTCACATAGGTGTTTGTGCCACTGTGGACTAGAGGACGCTACTAGCCGAAGAAGCAGATGAGGTGTCACGGGCGTAAATCGAGGGTGTTGCACTTGTCATAGTGCGTCAACGCTACACCTCTTACGTGTTGTAAATATACTGTAAATACTGCAACTCTGCGCGTAGCAATATCATGGTTTTTGATAAATAAGAATAAAAGAAACGAATTTTTGTTAGTCAAGACTACATAAAGCCAAGGGATAATGATGCCAAGAAAAGCATACAAGAAACTGTCTGCAGTTACAAGTGTAGAAATAGCAAGGTAAAGGTAAATAAAAGTGGAATAAAAAACAACTTACCGCCAACAAAAGCCAAACTGAGACCCTGCACATAACACGTGTCCTGCTTTGCCAGCTAAGCTATGACAGACCCATGCCCATGTTCTTATTCTTCAGCGTTTACATTAAGCCCAAAATTCATTCCTATGAAGGTCAAAGGACCCCTCACCAGGTTCCACTTCAAATTTCGTTTAATCATTGCAAGTTGTAAAGTACCGCCAGGGAAACATTTTACTGAAATAATTTTGCAAATCATTTCACAATTGGACATGCTAGAAGGAACTGAGCTGTCCAATTATCGCACTTCCAGAAGGCCAGCTTTGCGATTAAGAGCTAACACTCTCCCCCTCTGCTTTGGCTAGCATCCAGTAGCAGTAAAGCTCTCTTGTATTCTCTTGAACGCCAAAGGAGAGTGAGCTCTCATCATGTTGATGTGATGACCCCCCCTTCCCTCTTCTTTTTTTTTTTTTACTTTGCTTTGCAGTGCCCAAGCCTTGTGAGGGGGGTCCCCTTTAATCAATGCCCCTCATGGCCATAGTGGCTATACTTGAAATTTTTTTTTTT
This sequence comes from Rhipicephalus appendiculatus, assembly GCA_030522465.1. Taxonomy (NCBI): domain Eukaryota; kingdom Metazoa; phylum Arthropoda; class Arachnida; order Ixodida; family Ixodidae; genus Rhipicephalus; species Rhipicephalus appendiculatus. The sequence continues at coordinate 856,974 of JALIZH010017486.1, forward strand.
CCAAAGTCGCCGGAGTCCTTCAGATAATCAGTTATTTATTTATCTATTTATGTATTTATTTTACCCCTTAAAATCAAAGGCAATTGAAATTTCTTGCATCAGTACTGCATCCATAAATATATAAATACTTGTGGTGGCTTATGATTAAAGTTACAGATAACAAATTTCCCAAAACACTATTTCAAGAACAATACCCTAAGCCAAGATGGTTCATATGAAAACACACAATAAAAAAAAGTGTGTTGGATGCAACTGAAAAACCAAAACTGAAGCCACCTACAAACAAACTACTTGACGCAGTAACACATGTGTGGAAACTCCACATGTGCTTAGGCTATGCTGACACAGAAAGTAGCTGCTGGGTGTAACATGTGCTGGGAAGCAAACCGATGGTTTTGAAGATGACAGAATGCGTAAGTCTTGTACTGAGGCTGCTAAAACAGGAGCAGGCTCGGTATTAGACAAGTGACCATCTGAGACATGCTGTGTTCAAAAGAGCTCTTGCGTTGTAGAATGTGTGTCGCCCCACAAGAACGTAGGAGAAAATGGAACATTAAACCAATGACCACTGAATTAGGTGCACGTTAAAGATTGCTAGGTGGTTGGAATTGATCCAGAATCAACCACTACAGCACGCCTGATCATCTTAATGTGGTTTTAGCATGTAAAAACCCACCTATTACTATATGCATGTACCCCTGCCCTCAAAAGTTTTCGGAACACAAAATTTCCTGAAAATGATATATTCCCGCTTTGTCTTTGAACATAGCCTCCAAACAGATGTTCCAGCTTGTAGTAGTCCTTGCGACCTACGCAGCTACCTGCTAGGTTAGATACACCGTGCACTAACAGAGCAGAAATTCGCATTTTCAGTGGAGCCTGCATTCCGTAAACTTGTGGGAGTGGCTGTACATATATATGCCAACACCAACATATTACAACAAAAATATCCACCTTTCTTTTGTCCATGCTTAAACTAGGATAGTTAAGAAAGGAGTGTGCCCACCTTTTGAAAAACCTGGTACCGAGACTTCGACCACATGTCAAGCTGCAAAATTGCATAATGTGTAATGAACGAATACAAGAGAAACAGTTTTCACATTGCTTGGAGCAGCAGTGTTCCATGAGAGCGAGAGCACACAAGTATTTCAAGGACTTGGTTTTGCAGAACGAGAATTTCAGGTTTTTTTCATCCTTAAGATTGATGAAAAAAGACCTGAAATTCTCGTTCTGCAAAACAATATGAGAACTCAAACGTACACGCAAGCAATTCTGGATCACTTGTATCAATTGTGTAGTGTTCTGCACAGTCAAATGGCTCTACTATGGAATAACCTGTAGTAATTGAAGGATTCCATATATCCTAGCAAAAACCCTTTTCATGCAATCAAGTCTGTCAATGTACAAAAGTTTACCATGCACACCTTTTCTTTTTCTTTTCACACTGCAATTTCAGCTTCTCAAACTTATCAACCCAGGCAAGACCAGCCGAAACATGCCGCTTTAGTGCAGCTGCACAAATAATTCTGCCTTCTTTTAATACTGAGAAATACAAAGCTTTGACGGTTTCATTAGGAAGTCTGCAAATTGTCATCCTTTCCCCCCACCCAGGACCAGGAAATACAGCCACAGCTTCACCCCTCCCCCCAAACTTCACCAACACACAACTTTATACAATGCACTTACCACCTAAACCATATTTCACCACCCAGATATGGGGGATACCATATCACCTTGGCATTAATGCGAAAAATACCAGTGTAGTATGCTAACACCTAGGTCAGCAGTGTTCCTATGTAGTCAGAGAGGAGGGCCAGACTACTAATTAATTTGTGGCACTAGCTTAAAGTTTTTGTAAGACACACTGAAAAAACCACTTTTCAAGTATATAGAAAAAAATAACAGTGAATACTACAACCAAAAGTACCTAGCTTGCAGTGGACAGTGGCAGTAATATTGAGGCCCAGTTTGATACAAAAAATACAACTCCTATCCACTTGTGCAGATGTACTTTATGCAGAAAACTAATTAATTTTTCCTGCAGTCTTTAAATACATTTTTTTTCCACTTGTCCCACATGATTGCAAATATTTGTTATTTGCAAATGGGATTTACAAGGACTTCAGGTGACTTTGCAAATGGGAACTACAAAGACTTCAGATAATCAAAAGACAATCTGTCTTCATAACAATATAGATATGACTAAACTCATACTTGCATGCTACTGTGTTTGTGCTCTTCGTATCCAACAGGACAAACAAGGTAAGATTTTTTAAATGTGTGAACAGACGTTTTTGAGGCAGAACAGGATATGTATCAAACAATACCAGAAGCAAATTGAATACAGATCAAGCATTACTAAGAGCAAATCAAATCAAGTATCTTTTAATAGTTAAGGAATAATGTAGAACTATCTCCCCACTGATATGTATTAAACAATTTACACATCCTTTCCCTAACATTTTGAAGTTTTTCTGATGAAACTGCATATTAGGGCATCCTCTATTATGGTGACAGCAATCATATGGACACTCTCAGCTGGTTTTTGCCGTCGCCGTCATGTCCCGTATATGTATACAGTGAAACCTCGGTGATACGATCACAGCTCATACGAATTTCGGGGTGATACGAATTTTCCTTTGGTCCCGGCTAAGGCCCATTGGCCTGCAATGTAATGGAGTACGGTTGTTGCGAACCGATTTTCACCCCGCTACGTTTGATACGAACGTAAGCTAACGCCCAGGTACGAAGAGGTGCTGTCTGCGATGTCGCGGAAGACGCGCCAGGCGCGTGCGAGCGCGGAAATGCAAGCGTCGGCATGCGCGCCGCACCACCAAATAGTCAGAATCACGGTGTAAGAATTTCTTGCGGTCAGAACAACTGCGCGACTGTTGAGGTCGCACTTGTGCACCTCAGTGATAACAAAATAAGACCGTGGTTCTGAAATTTTGTGGCTTTGATCGTGAAAGCTTCCATTACTTACGCCGCAGTACTTCGGTGTCATGTAAAAAAGCCTACTAAAATTTGGAAGGGGCCACTGCTGTCTCGGGTCATAACGCACCTGGTTCATTAATTAAACACGCGCGTACGGGCCGTATATTTACGAGTACTGGTATGATTGCTGACATCTAAAAAACTTAACCGACAATCATTCAGAGTTCTTCCCTGACGTTGCTGCGGCGCTGTACGCCGGCTTCCTTTTGTCGCATGCTAATTTTTCATGCTTTCTGGTGATACGTATTTCGGATGATACGAATATTTTTGGTGGTCCCGCGAGATTCGTATCACCGAGGTTTCACTGTATGTATACAGTGAACTCTCACTTGTACGAACGTCGATTAAACGAATATTTCAGAATAACGAACTTTTAGAAAATCCCAGGCGGTTTGTCTCTACATTTTATGAAAAAAATCTTTCAGTCAAACGAACTTCTGAATAGTGAATATTTCCGTTGAACGAACTTGATCTGCAGACCTGGGCTCGTTTTTTAGATCAATTCAATGAAGTTTTGAGCTCTGCAGCACTGGGGTTGCCGATGCGTGCCGTCCCAAATCGCCGATACATCAGCTGCGGTGCAACATTGCTTGTGCATGCAGCGGCGCCAAGGCAAAGCGGCCGTGCGAAGACGGAAATGAGCCACGTCAATTCAGTACCTGCACAAAGCTACCAAATTTCGAAATTGTTTCCAGAGTTCGTCCGAAACCGAAAGAAGAAGAGTGCAATGAAGAAGTTGTAATAACTGAGGCATGTTCAAATCCTGTATCTCCAGCCGAGGCTATAAGATGTATAGAAAGCTGTGAGACTTTGTGTCACAACAAAAATCTGTGCCACAGGTAGTGCACAGAAATGTGGACTCTCTGGACAGCTTTGTCTCTTCTTGCACTTTAAGGGCGCCAGTTAAAATGAAAATTACAGATTTCTTTTCAAAATAAATTGTATTTCACATGTTTGACTTGATTTCTGTTGCGTCCAATGTTGTTCCGTATTCCAGCGAATATTCAGTTAAGCGAACTATTTCCTTGGGTCCCTTGAAGTTCACTCAAATGAAAGTTCAGTGTGTATATATATATGTACACACACACGCATACACACACACACACGCACGCACGCACGCACAGTTAAACCCTTTCATAAGAGACACGTACTGGGGAGCATTTGTTGTCCCTTATAAGAGGTGTCTCTTAAAAGCAGGGTACCTCATATGCATTTTCTTATCAACCCTTATTTCAGAGCAGGCACACTGGTGTCTCTTATACCCATTTGTCTCTTACATCAGTGTCTCTCATAAAGGGGTTCAACTGTATAAAAGCCACAAGGAAAAATAATTCAGAAAAATATTTTATGATGCACGTAATCAAACGGGCAACCCCTCGCTCCGCAGCTCACGCCGTTAACTCCTCAGCCACGATGTGCACGTTCTTCAGCGTACTAACAGCGAGCAATTTACATACACCATTTACCGCTGGCGGTACGCCGATCTCGGGGCAATTTCAGCGCGTTCTGTGCATTACCGGCCAGATGGCGTGAAGGGCGTGCTCGGCACCCCACTCGTTGTGAGGCGTGCACTACGTGTACTTTGCCCCATGGGGCGTAGTCACCCATGCGCGCGCATGCGCTTATCTCGCCATGGGGGGCAGTTGGTACGTCGTGTGCTTTCACCGAAAAGGTTGCGTTAGAAGTTACAGAGCCCGCACAATGGTTACTTCACTCACTGCAGAGGCCCCGTTTGCGAAAGGAGCGTGCTTGTTCAAACACAGTGAAGTAACAACTGTGACACTTGTTAGTTCACGCTTGTCCTGTGTGTACCTATGCGTATGTTTCATGCGTCCTTAGTGTTTCAGTAGCGCGTTAAGCGTCGAGCTGTGAACGTTATTAGTGCGCACTCGTCCTGTGTGTGTTCTTTCATGCGTCCTTTGTGCTTGAACAGCGCGCTGCACGTTTCAATCTGCTTGCCGTTCTTCGCGTGACATTCCAATTTGTTGCCATCGCATCAACTGCCTCACCCTTACAGAGAAACTGACTTTTTTAAAGTGGCAAAAGGATTATGAACTATGATGCTAGAGAACTCTGGGCTTTGTAGAGCACGTGTAGTCATGCATAAGCATAAAAAAATTAGCAAGGCAGCCTCGCTGGCCAGTTAAAATCTGTGTGCAAGACCTTGTTGACTCTACCCCTATTAATTCAGAAAATCCAACTCGTCCTCTGGTCCCAGAAAGCATATGTTTTATTTAATGATGTCACAAGCTCATTAAAGAAGCACTGACACAAAAATTTTGAATCTTGTTTTTTCTGTTCCAAAAAGTAGCAAACAACCCACTTATCATGGCTAGAAAGTGCATTTATTCGAGCGTGCAATGTTTAATTATTTGGAGACAGTTTTATAGTGCCCAGTCCCAGTTTTGGTTTCAGAGAGTGCCGAGTAAGGCGGGACCCAGAGTGGTTTTCATGTAAACATAGCTGGCTACGTGAGCACACAAAACCGCGTGCACATAGCACCGGGTTGACAACTCTTTTCAATGAAGGCCTCCTGGGTGCTGCTATAATCCCCTCTGAGAGATATATGCATGATTTCCTGAAAATGCCCTGCCAAGGCAAGGACATCAGCCTTTGTACTCCTAAGCAAGTCTGGCCCCTCTTTCCAGTGAAAAGACCAGCGAGGAGAGAGCACTCGCAAGGATCGTGGCAGCCAACCCAAACTCATGACACAGGTGGCGGTTGGTTGCATGTGCAGTGGCACAACACGCACTTTAAAATTGATTTTAAGTATGTTCTAGGCTATATTATCAGTTGATATTTCTTAGATGTTGCATGTGTGTCCAGACAAATCTATCCCACAAGTTATCTCGCCTTCAAAACTTTGTGTCAGTACTCCTTAACTTGGTCAACCCTCGCAGCATGCAAAATCGGCAAACGTGAAACGCAAAAGAGCTATCATGATTGCAGCATTCACAATTGGTCTCAAACTAGATGAATGTGTTTTGCATCTCTTCAGTACTGCCCTATTCTGTATCATTTAGGATCATTTGCTACTACTTACTTAGATGGCCACCAATGTACCGTGCTCATGGGTTGAAACATGAATTTAGGGCCAAGTACTGCATGTACTTTGTTTCCAACATCTTGAGGTCACATCACATCAGCGAAATTTCAACACAAACACTTACATCAGAGCCAACATTGCCTTTAACAGCCACATTCACAGCGACATAACCCGGCTATCTCGAGAAATTGCGCATGTCAGTCTTTTCACTACATGCCTACCAGTTGTGTTTCAATCCGCAAGCCCTGTACACAGGTCATTTAGGCTTATAACTAGGCTTGTGCGAATAGTGAATTTTAGATTCGAAGCGAATGGTGATTTTGGTCAAATAATTTCGAATCGAATTCGAATAGTATATATCACATATTATAAAGAAAAATGGGCAGATTTGTCATGACCTAACCTGCACAATATTTTTCAAAAATTGAAACAAGGCCTGTACAAATACCATTTTTTTTTCTTCAAAGAAAGTAGAAACAACTTTGAATAGTAGCAGAATTTGACTTTCGGTAGAATGCAAGTGATAACCTGTAAAATATGTTACGTTCTAAAATTTGCTATAGTTAGAGCATATAAGCCAATATAACACGCTTTTAAACTTTAAAAAAAATGAATCGATGTGAAGGTAATATCTTCATTAAACCATGAAGTGGAGCTTCGCGGCAGTGCGCATTTCCCCTGGATACGTGTTTTCACGGCTTAGCACCACTTCACTGCAGTGAAACCACTTTTACACTAGGTTACATACGGAGTAATATACCCCTGGATAGGCGCTTTCACAGCTTAGCACCCCTCCACCGCAGTGAAACCACCTTTACAGGGGGTTACGTGCGGACTAATATGCATCTATTCGTTCGTTTCGAATACTTCGAAATTTTCAATAATTTAAATTCAAATCGAAGCGAATTCGAATACTGCAATATTCGTTCGAATATTCAAAGCATTCGAATATTCGCACAAGCCTACTTATAACCAATTTCAAAGTTCACAAAGAAGCCTACTGACGCACTATGGATGCTGTGGCTAGCCGCTTTCTTCTTTTTTTTTTTGATGGGTACAAACCTAGAAACAACCATAATATTTTTTTAATGCAGCTCTTAAGTTGAATCCCTATGGTCAATTCAGAGCAACTGACCGACAGCACGAGTATGGCACTGAGTAATGCCTCCTAATCTGTGAGTGAAATACAGCCCCGGTAGCCGCAGCAACGCTTCGAAAATGGATGTTCTAATCGCCAGATGCAAGCTTAACATCCTTTAATAATAATAATATCTGGGGTTTTACGTCCCAAAACCACGATATGATTATGAGAGACGCCATAGTGGAGGGCTCCAAAAATTTTGACCATCTGGTGTTCTTTAACGTGCATTGACATCGCACAGTACATGGGCTCCTACCATTTCGCCTTCATCGAAATGCGACCGCCGCGGCCGGGATCGAACCCGCAACCTTCGGGTCAGCAGCCGAGCACCATGGCCACTGTTCCACCGAGGCGAACGTGGAGCTCTTTTTAGAAAGTTTGGTTGTCATATGGTGCTCTTGCATGTCATCTGCACTTTGCCCCGCAGAAACGCAATATTTTCTTTTGTGACCCTTTGGCCCATCTGCACCACCAAGTTTAGCCCCTTAAGTGCTTTATTTTTTTTGAACATTTCCCGACCAAAAGTGCCTATTTTTTTTTTTATTGCTGATTTCGAATCTGATTGCACTAAAAAGCATCTAGGTGATGTTCAAAAAATATTTCTACCACATATTTACTCAAATCAACACAATAAAATTCATTTCTGAACAATACATAGGAAACCAGCTACCTGCTGCTAATAAAAATAAAAACCTTATAAAGAAAACAGTTGCAGACGACACATCATTTTTCACTTGTGTAGGCTAAGCACCCTTGGGTTATTTCACTCGGGAAGCTTCGGAACTGTGTGGAAAATTTCAGAAGACAGAATAACGCAAAGCGGCTTCACTGGCGAGCACTCGCGATGTTTGCTTCCGAGCTGTCTTCATCATCACCGGATGAGCTGCTCAATTCACCGTCATCGTTGTCTTGTCTTCCGGACACAAGATAAACATCTGTATCCAAATTATCATCACTCGAAGAAGATGACGAAAATGAAAAGCTTCATTTTCGTGTTGACGGGCCAGCTATGCATGGGTTGCCGGCACCGCACGCCATATTTCCATACAAAAACCGTGCTCCTGCCACAGGAGAAAACTAATTGGTCGAGAAAATGCTGCCATCTAGTGGATGACACGCAATCTAAGCTGTAGACGAGCGCTTCTCGTCCTGAACACCACAAGGGAGTACGTATTCCGCTAGGACGAGCTCTGCTCGTCCAAAGCACTTAAGGGGTTAACATAATCAAAATGCATGCATCGCATAAGCAAGCGATACCTGGTCGTCATCGGTATAGAAGTCTTCATTAAATGCCTTCACCAGCACCCATTCAATGATAAGGCCACGAAGACACACCAGTGCTCTCAAGGTCCGGCTCAGTGTAATCTAAATTGCCATGAAGATGAGGGAAAAAAAACACACATGTACACCACCTTGTCCTACTAAAAAAAGTAGTTCAAGATTCTCCAGTATCATGCATGCAAAACATAAAGCAAGCTATTTAGTATAGTGAAAATGCACATGCACACCCAGGGCAAGTAACTGTGAGCAACTGCCCCTCTCAAAAATTAAGTGCTAAGAATTAAATTCAGCTCCTACTTAATAATGAATGGGAAGAACCTAATTGACCCAGCATGTATCGCAACAGTTTCAGAAAGCGCCACCGTAAAAGAAGATGGCACATGCCAACTGCAAAGATGGACAAATAACGCCCAATGCATAATGTTACAATATCACCACACAAATTTCATAATTTCACTGCAGCAAGAGGCAGTTAGGGTCAAAGAGGGTGAGACACGATACATGGGCGTAACATAGCTGTACGCAGGCCTGAAATCAGTCTCTGTGTAGTTATGTAAAATAGATATGCAACAAAAACATGACACTTACAATTAAGGTGGGTTATGTACAGTACTCACGAATTCAAACGCGACATCAAATTTTTTGGTATAACGGCTGGAAAGCGCAACAGCTCGAGATCAGCACGTCATGTCGTGACAAATCTTGTCTGTAAAGTTAATGCTGACTCTCATCTACGCGCATGAGTCGAAATTACACCGATATGACCCAAACTGAAGACGGTGGAAACGGAAGTATGGGCGTTGCATAGCCCTACATTGTCCTGCTTCAATCCGCCAGCACTGTACAATGCTGAGTAACTGAAGACGGTGGAAACGGAAGTATGGGCGTTGCATAGCCCTACATTGTCCTGCTTCAATCCGCCAGCACTGTACAATGCTGAGTAACCTCGCATGTTAGCTGGCACTTTTTTTGCACTACTGTTGATCACTCATAATAACATGGCAGCCAAATGCTGCCAGAATGCAGAAATTATGCACCATAATCAGCCAGCTCAACATTGCCAATGCTCACCGTGGGTGCAAGAAGTGCTAGCCATCATGTGGGCTGACTATCACATTTAAAGGGCCAGTATACAACCCCGAGGTCCAAAAATTGTTATCAAGAGAAATATGTGCACTTTTGCTATTTGAACATGCTGCTGCAAGAATTTTGCGAATACGTGCTATAATAAGGAAGTTACAGGGGTTAGAACATCTGTTTCAGCTGCTTTCAAATTTTCGCGCGGCCTCTCCACCCTTCTCCGCCGTAGGGAGGGGGGAGGCGTAGCCCATCGTCGTGACTCCGCCCACTTCGGCAACGCGACACGACGTCAGTGATACGTCATCGGCGCGCAGCCAACGACCGGGCAGGGCTCCCCCACATGAGCACGTGTCATAGCGGCACGGGGAGGAAGCGCGATGCGAAGAGCACCCTTCCCCTAGTGGTAAAGTAGCAAGACGCCTCTTTATCTCGGAGGCTTTCGTTCTGGCAATACCGCTTCTCCCGGTAGTCTCGGGCTCTACAAAACGGCAGAGGGCAGCACAGAAAAATGAAAATGCGTACTGCGCGGCTGAAACTGCAACAACGCAGGGCCAAGGCGACGTTTCGTAGGGCAAAGGACCAATCAACGAGCTCAGTGCCATGTCAAGTCGCCGATCGGCGACTTTACGTCACTGCGCGTACAAGGAGGATTGGCCAGGCGTAGGAAAGAAGCGCGGGAACTGTTTTTCGAAATGGAGGGTCTGAGCGGCGCGCAGCGCTATAATATTCGGAAAACGTGATCGCCGCGGTTTACCGTACGAATTAGCGAGCTTGTTTGGGGGGGTGTAAAAAAAAGTCGGAGCCTGTTGACTGGCCCTTTAATGGGAGAGTGATTCGGAAAAAAAGTTGCGCTTAATCTGCAGCCTAGGGCAATGAAATTTTTGCTATATACATAGGCTTTTATGCTGATTTCAAATATGTAATTAGTTTTATAATAAGTTGTACAGTTTTCGTTTTGCGTCATGACAATGTATAAAGTATTGTTCGTTTTGGACAAACTTATTATGTCACTCAACTTTTATGGTTCTGAGCCATTAATGGCTCATGCTCCAAATTAACTGTAGAATGCAAATAACTATCAAGAAAGTGCATATAAAACATTTTAATTGTAATGTAAGAAAAATTGTAATGCGAGAATTCTTAGAACCCTCAGCCCATACTAATTGCTTACTTTAAGTTCGTAATAATTATATAGATGATATCAAGTTTTAAAGAAGATACTTGCACTCTTCACATGTTAAGGAATATGTGGACAAAATTTCATCCCGATCTGGCTATTAGAAGTACCAAAAACATGATGTCAAAACTCAAGAAGTTGCCCAGAATTGTATCTTGAGAAAAACGCATTTTAAAGGTATAAGTGAAAGCTCATCTACGCAGCAAAGATATGTTTTTTAAAATGATTTCTTCCATCATGAGAGTTTGGGAATCATGGTTATTTTGAACATGTGGCTTTGGTGAACTGCTCATGCAAAATGCAATGGCAAGCAGCCAGGTGACAATTTCCAGGGGACTCTAGACAATGAGCTCTTTTTAGTTTTTCATAGCCACCTTGTGCGCTTTAAAAGCGATTTTAACCTACTTGGAGTTTAATTACAATCTTCAATTCTTTTGTCGTGAAAGTAGAGAATATAAACTTGTGAAAGCAAATAAAAACCAAAAATATGTAATTTTGGAAAAAACTTGCGTTTTTCGACTCGCATCTCCCCTTAAATTGCTGAGCATTGAATGTAAAGATGCACTACCAGTTGGCCAAAAGTTTTTCTTTCTTTTTAAACAAGGAAGCTGCAGTAGTTAGCACGTGGCACTAATGCCTCATTTATTTCCTTGAAAGCTGGAGATAACGAAAGTGTCACAGCAGCAGCGCTTTACAAGAGACAATATTCAAACATATTTAAAAAAAAAAAAACTGATTTTCGGTCAGAACAAGCATCTTTACACAAAAACATTGGCCGTACCACTAAATGAAGAGACAGTCAAATTTTCTAGGCTGCCAAGGGGTACGTACAGCTAGTTGGATTGGATGCCATCGACGGTATCAGGAACAATTACACAAACATTGCTCATTTTATCTTAGTTGGGGGGTGTGGCATGATAAACCTCAAGCAATAGCACCCCTTCTGCATTGTTCTGGTTCTTCACATTGTCAAGAAATATGCTTACAGCACGGTATTACTACCTCAATACATTGACCAACCTTTTTTATCTTTCTCATAGAATGGGCTCACATTGCATTATACTGCTCATGAGTCTACTGCCACAAAATTTCTTTAAATCTTCAAGTATACACTCTAAGAAAAAGTCGAGCATTTGGGGAGTATTTCTGTCACACAACAATAATCGTCATCTACTTGGCGTTCTTTCCTCGCGTTATCACCACGGCGGTTCCGGCACTTCGCGGTCTCGAACGGCATGCACTTATCAGTGTGACATAGCATTCTTGATAGGAAAGTGGCGAGCGCCGGGTTTTCAAGAAAGGAAACGCGAGCAAGTCAGATGACGATTATTGTTGTGTGGCAAAACTACTCCCCAAATACTCCATTTTTTCTTTGAGTGTAAGTAAAATTATAGGTAGTTAATACACGCACCAGGTAGCTTTCTCTCCCCTTTCATTACCATGAGCTGCACGGGGGGATGACAAAAGGGCAAGGTCCTTCCCGAAAGTTATTATTTCATGTAATGGCGTTGAGCATTTTCTCTTTTTCTTTTTTTTTTCGAATATTTGGCCACTACTGCTTCCGGTTCAGGCATGCATGGCATTCTCTAGAAATGCTCCAGTAGCTCGAGCCACTTGGGCTGCCTTGCACTGCCACACGCTTAGAGGTACATCTACCACCAAGGATAATTAAATAATGATGATGCCACTTGGCAAGCAGACTAGTGGTTCATCACAGCCTTCTGCGTGGTACCTCCAACCTGGTACCTACACTACTTAAGCAACGCACAGCCATTGTACGAGCTTGCACGAAGTGTGCTCTAGTCAGGATGAGCTGTATATGTGCTGCAGACTACGGTAACTTTGTCCTATGGCCAGCTTGATTGATAGATATTAGACAAACCCACATTGTGCACTTTAAAAGACTTTTAGTTGGCTCAAAATGATGTGATGCCTGCCAAGGAGTCTGGCTAGTGTATGCTGGCAAGTGTGTGTGCTATTTAGGAGACGATGCATTGGTGAATGGTGTCACAGTGGGCTCAGTACAAGACAAGATACTCAATCAGGCATGTACAAGAGCACACATGCAGTATGAAGTGTAGAAGAAAATAAAACATTACATAGATGACAATTTATCGAGACTATAAGTGCAAATATGCAGTACATCTTGCTAGTTCTTTTTTTTTTTTTTTTGAACACTTTTTATTTATGAACACTTTTTATTTATTAATCAACGTAATTAGAAACAATACTACAGGTAATGTTCTCACAACTGAGACATCAGTCAATACCTGGTTAGGCCTAGTCGCAGCATAGCTGATGACCTTGCTAAAGAGCAAGAGATTTTTCGCAGTTCTTAATGTGAGACTTTTAAATACCCTGCTGCATCCCATGCAATAACGCTGAGCTTGTATGTTCACCGGAGCCGTGTGTAGCAAATTAGCAACGTTTGCTTAATATGCTGAAAAAGTGTTCCACAGTTTGCTTAACATGCTGAAAAGGTGTTCTAGGGCTCCTTTTCTCTAGCACGCGATACTGGAGAAATATGCATTAGTGCCGAATGTTTGCTTCAGAAACACAAGATTAAAGGTAGAAATGAGCTGCCACGGGCATGATAATGACCCTATCAAGGCCAATGACATATGAGCAGCAACATGCGGAGGCTAACAGCAGCAGCAGTGTAGCTCTGACTGGCTGTCCCACAGATGTGACAGGTAATATTTCCAACTTATTTGTGAACAAAGGCTGTTTGCTATAGCATAAAGACCTAATAAACTGTTGTGTTTTAAAAAAAATTTACAGAAAAAGGGACTACGCAGTCATAATTTACCACTACACCTGGAAACTTCAGATGGACAAGTGCCATGTTGATGTGAGCCACGCCACCAGTGCTCATCTCGACACTTCTTTTCTCTAATTGTTGTATTGTCCGCTAAAGGCCTCTAGTGATAGGCAACATGTCAAGCTGCGACATCTTGCGCCAGCGAAAGGCAACTGGCAAGCAGAGTGGCTGCAGCAAATCGGTGCACTGAGCATTGGGCTTTCAGTATGTGATTGAAGCCAGGATCTGCATGTTTGCCATCACTTCAAGGCAGAAGACTACTACCATAATTACTGCAGTTACGCTTACTTATGATCACTGCGCAGAGTTTTGTTTGCTAACTTAGTATTTGCCAACTATCGGTCAGAGAAGAAAGTATGAGCAGCCAGCAGCCATGATATTCCTGTCACCTGGTGGCACAGAGCAAAGCCACACATTGGCAGACTGCCACAGGAGGCAGAGTTTTGCCCCAACGATATATTTTCAGTAAAAACATTGCAGCAGTTCGTCAGTGTATCCTGTTCTGTGAGGGTGACAATCAAGCAGATGGGGAAGAGGGAGTGCTTCCGATGTAGTTTTGTTTACTTCAATAACAACATAGACCAACCACCATAGAAACCAGCAAGGAACACTAAATCAGCAGGAGACAGCAGTTCAATGCCGCTATAACCTAATATATTATGTCCAAGAGAGTGCACATACACAAGGGTAACCCAAGCTGCCTATGAAAATGAAGAAATAACAGAAAAGAAGAGATGAGAGGACGGTACGAAAAGCAGATGGAAAAGAAAAATATTGGATAGGGGTATAGGAAAAGGCAACCACCTATTTTCCTTGGGTGGGTCAGCCCAGGAATGGCATATATGGGAAGCTAGGGTTGGAGGGGTGTGTCGCCTCCGCAAGGGCGTCGCAAACAAACCCTTAAACTTTTTTTTTGTTTAATTTCGTCAGCACTTAGGCTACAGTGTCATCAAATCATTCGCACCATAGATTAAGCGATGTGTCTCGTATCAAGGCAGCTACAGGCAATTATATGTACCCTCCTTCTGGGCACTGCCTTTCCTCAGCTTGTCGAACACACAGCCGTCGCTGGTGAAAGCAGCACACTCAACATGTTGAGTTGCGCTACCCTCTCCATGGCCTCTGCAATCAACTCCAGCAGTACACTGTTGAGCAGTGGTGATAAAGTTAGATCGTGGAGTGATTGAGATATGCTCTGCCAGATGCCGCAGCACTGCCAGCTGTTCTTACTTAATTCGCTTGTACGCCGACAATCTGAAATCTGCAAAGTGCCAACTATGCGGACAAACAAAGAGTATTTTAGAAATATCACCGATAAGTGTAAACTCGGGTATTTTGGTTGTGTCTTCAGGGCTGAAGTTACAGTCGCGGACGCATGGATCCTGACATTGATTGCATAGCCAGAGCCTGACGTCAACTGAACAGATCAGCTGAAGCGACACCACTCACCAGTTACCCTACATGCCTTACACAATGTCGCAGCTTTACAAGTCCCCAATCGCTACATTTGTAGCACACAATGCAGTTACAGCAATTTATGGTGTCCGAGCAAAGAAACCTCAAGATAAACACTGTCATGCAGCTCACATCAACACGAAGCACATTATCACACAGGAAGACAACGCTCCGGAGATTAAGTCAATGTAGACAGGACATATCCAATTAGATCGGTCGCCAGTGCTACGTATAATGGAACAATGCTACATAGAATGAAAGTAGGAAGACTAAAACTCATTTGGCTGCGCTGTTGTGACCTGCAGCGATTTGCATGTTCAAAGTCTTGTAATAAATTACACACATGACGGAGAGAGCTTAAATTGGTCGGCAAATTGCTCTTAGGGCATGCTTCACCGGCTCAATGTGTTTGCACAAAATCATCAAAGACGTTTCAGGAGTCCTTTTAAAGGAGTACTGACACGATTCTGAGGCACCCCAAAAGGGAACTCTATCGTTTCCATAGTGTGCACTGTCATCGCTTCTCCACACACCGGAGCCACACAACGCGTACAAAATATTATACATTGATTTTAAAGTTCATCGCCCAGCATCTGCAAGCCAGCCCCACCGCAATGGAACATTATCATGACAAATCAACACAGCTCACTGGGTTCGCGAAATTTGCGTCCTGCATGCAGCCTAAGTCGCAGAAATCGCTGTCAGAGTCACTGGACGACAATGCACTCATCGTTGTTTACGTGAACCACGTGCGACTGACAGCAAACAGGCAACTGTTGCTAGTATGTCGCGAGTTGCAGTCTTCCCGTGACGTCAGAGCAGACTTGATACGTCACTGCGAAGCCACCCTCTCGATACCGAAACCGAAATTGCTGTTTTAAGGTAGCGGTAATAAAAATATATTCGATGCATTCCCATGCACCGCGACACTCTTTTTGGGGTTCTCGACACCCACGTTTTTATTTAGAGCAACAACCCGAAAATATTTAAAATTCGTGTCAGTACTCCTTTAAAGCTTCAACCACCTGGCATCAACTCAACCCCCGGGATCCCCTTTTTCTCCGGACACGGCTCAGTCACGCACGGCCACACATGGAAGGCAGTATACTGCACACATCGGAAGCTATCGTTGGCTGTGTTGTCTTTATGAACGCTGTCATCACAGCCCTCGTCATGAGAACTTTCTTCTTCCTCCGATGGAAGAATGTAATTTTAATGCGATAGCGTTTAAGAGCTCGTTTCGCAGAAATTCCGGCGTCGGTGTCGGCGTCAGCGTCGTTGGTTGTGAGCGAAAAATCATCATCTTGTCCGTGACCGAAAAATCGAGAAAGATGCAAATGAAATAAATAATAAAAATTTCCGGTTCCGAGTGAGGATCGAACCCGGGCCGTCTGTGTGGCAAGCAGGTGTTCTACCACATAGCCACGCCTCTGCTTGGAAATACAGTGAAAATAACTTCCTCTGCTTGGAAATGCAGTGAAAATAACTTTCACGCTTCGCAAACGCAAGCGTCCTTTATATAGGCGTCGCAATATAACATGTAATATCCCAGGAATATTGCGTGGTACAAGCGTACATTGCCATCGGGCGTCAGAATATGTGACTATCAAAACGATTTCGTAGTTTAAAGCCGGCCACCCATTACAAACAGCACACACCTTACTGCGCGTATTCCCTTAACACCACGTAGTGGGTGCATAGTAAGTATGCACTAATTGGTTGAAGTAGGCACTCGGGACAGGATGTCGCTATCGCGTTCAACTCTTAAAGGCGAAGATTAAGGGTCCCCCCAATTTTTTTCCCCTTCTCTAAAGTCACTTTTGCTTTCTGCAAAGCCAGGGAAATTGGTCTCGTACGCACGCAGTGTGAACACCACCATGCTTGAACGCAAAAAAAAAAAAAAAAAATCAGCAGACGATATCTTTGCCATCATTTCTTTTTTCTATGGTGCTGCCACCTGTGGAGAATACAATGAAATAACTGTTGCAAGCCCTTGCTCCAGTTGCGGCGGTCCCATTTCAATGGAGGTGAAATGCCAGAGGCCTGTGTAATGTGTTATGTGAGTGTGCGTTAAAAGAACACCAGGCGGTCGAAATTTCTGGAGCCTTCCACTACAGCATGCCTCAAAATCATGTCGTGGTATTGGCACGTAAAAACCCCCAAAATTATGTTACTTGTGCCACTACCCGAAAGATGGCACTACAAATATTTCCTAAACAAGAATGCATGCACTATAAAATGCCTTGGCAGACGCCTCCCAACAGCAAACCGAACAAACCACTCCATAATTTCAGCTGCTTCCCAACAGCAGACCGCAAAGGGTTAAGCTCTGTTCCACTGCCTTCACATAGAATCACAGCATAAAACTGAACTACAAACTCCAAGTGAAGCAGCAAAAAAATCTGTCAACAACAATGCCAATATTGACATGCTCACCTTTAGAACAGCAGAGTTGCCACATGGCCTGAGAATCTCAATTGACATGTCCACAAATTGCCTTTGTACACTGCTGATGAATGCATCCACATTCCTGCAAGGAACCAGTAGGATTCAATACAAACTCTGTTACCATGCACACAATTTCCACATAAAATTTGCAACCTTTTGCGAAATTCCATGCAGAAAACCAGGTGGCAAGCCCACTGAGATCAAACCAATTTTTTTTTGCCACAGCAAAAATGGAAAACCTCTCTGCTTTACCAAGATAATGCAGGTAAACATACAATTACAAATTCAAGATAGTGGCAAGACCCAGCTATCATTCTTCTCAAAGTAATTACGTATAGCACAGTGCTGCACAACAGATGTTGCAGCCTCCATGAGAAGTTCCTCAAGAGACAGATTTAAATGAAGACTACCAAGGAGCCTGAAATCAGCAGAAGGCTTAGCAGCAAAGCACTATCAGTAATGGTGTTGGCTCCATTCTTCTCACCAATGCCTCTGAAGCGTGAAAAATACGAGGATCTAAAGAACACTGCATAATATCAGTTCCCAAGAGACAGTTTCTCCACAATACAGTTGTGTCATATGGTGAAGTACATGCAACACATTATAATGGACTATACCAAGGGTTCAAAACAGCCACTGTCACACGAGACTTGGGAAGTGCTCATTAATCACGCATGCACACATCCGCTGTCTCCTGCTGCAGTAGAAGTCCCTAGACCAGTGGCTCTCAAATGGTGGTGCGCGAAGCCATTTTAGGGGGTCTGCAAAGCCCATCCTCAAAAAAAAAAAAAGTTTTATGAAGGCACACTATGTCCAGTGACAGCTTCAGTTCTTTAGTATGCTTCGCCGCATAGCACATCTGCATTGAGGCGGAGCTGACCTATGTTTCGCCTTCTCCATGAGATAGCTGCAAAGCTTTTGTTGAAGTTTTTGCTGTAGGCACCAAATGTTTTTGATTACAGCACGTGCCAGTACTTTCTAGACTGTTGCACAACAAAACTAATAATTTCAGCACGCAACGACTGATGTCCCACCCACAAACAGTCACAAAGATAAGGCAAAAACAGTGCACACTTTACGAAGACGGACAGAAAGAACATGAGGCACAGGCGCTGCTATTCCAGTTAAAAAAAACATCTCAATTCTTGACTGAAATATCCTTAGTAAGCTTCAAGTGCATGTGCATGTGGTAATTGCATTCAAAGCAACATTAAAACAATGCTGATGAGAATGCCACTATGGATGTTCCCTGTGAATATTAGAGAGAAGTTGGGGAGAGCACCTCCTCAAGGCTGTTACAGGTGTAGAATCTTTTGCTATCAATTTCCTGCCTTTTGTTCTCGAATGCTTAGTGGATATGTCGTAGTATGAACCCAATGAGCATTGTATCATAGTCACCACTTAAAACTACACTGCCAGCATGCTGTATGGTAGTAGTGGCATAGTGAGACTAGTCAGGAAATGGTACATTCCACAGTGCTACAAAGGTCGTGAAATTGCAGACACCAAAGGATGAGCAAGCACAAGAGGAACAAACAAACCAAGCAACGTTATAATGACAGATAAATATTCAATGAGAATGGCTTCATTTACTGCACAGTACTGTTTACATTACTTCCATAAATACATCTATGTTGCTTTTACATGTCACCTACATACATACTAAGAGACTGCTCCCTTTTAAGCGTTGCCAAGCTTGCATTTGTCGTTACGAGAACAAGAAAGAGGGACATTAACACATGATGTGCTGTGTTTTTAAGTCTTTTCCTTTTGTCTCGTATTTCTGAGTACTATGCACTCAAAGTCAAAATGTACCAACTCGCCCAAACTGTCACACTACTCTTCCCATGCTAAGCCAATAGCATCCACTCAATTTAGAACCTCTCTAAAATACCTCAGCATTTGCATTCAGTGCCGCTTTAGCAACCTTTGCAATATGACAATAAACTGGGGCAGCAGAAATGCTGTGAGATGCCAGTTCACAAATTTATAGAAGAAATACTTTAGATACTCACTGAGGAGAAAAACTGTGGCCGTTGCTATGTGGTCTTCTTAACCGTTTTGTCGGAAACAATGAGCTGTTCGATCTCTTCAGTCCATTCTGGGTTAAAATTGCCGATGCATGACTTGTGTGCTCATGGACCTGCAGCACAAAAGAAAAAAGAAAGAAAATCCATAGCAAAAAGCTGTTAGCACAAATCGAATTTAGCTTAACAATCATAAAAAAAAACAACTGAAAACATCTCTTTCAGTAATTTTTAGCTTCACACTTGGAAGTGTGGTATCCTGGTGTCATGCCCTATTCAGTATGATCAATTGTGGTATTGGGTTCATTTTATCACAATAAAAAATCCTGTTGAATGCTTCAACAGTGCATAGTACCTCTACTCTCTGTATTTATGGACAATGCATATGGCTTGGAATGAAACTGTTTACAATGTAAATGTAAAGGAAAAAGTGTTGCTGTTGCACTTCAAATTTGCCAATATACTTACAATGCCTTTTGTTCTTCAAAGATACGTGGAATGCCAACTTTATATTTACCGTATTTACACAAATATAGGTTGACCCATTTTTTCAAATTTGACAATCCAATGTTGGGGGGTCGACTTAGAATCGAAACCAAAACTAGAGCATTTTTTTTTTTGCCGAAGCGATTTTTGGGGGGGGGGGGGGGGGGTCGACCTACATTCGTGTAAATACGGTAAACCTAATTGATATGCGAGTGGTACTGGACTAAAAATTTACATATACAGCCTTCAAGGTGTGAAGACTTCCTCCTCACATAACGTCTATTTATTTAAAAATTAGATGATATGCGGGTGACACTTCCTTTGTAAATTAAAAAAATAAACGATCTGGATTTGTTCAAGAAACTCAATTTCAGAAGCACTCAGCGGCGACTACATATCCATCCTGTGTAAAAAGTCAACAAAGAAAGCCAGATGCTGCAGGAATCTGTCAGGACAACAAATTTCTTGAAAAACTTGCCTGTAAAGTGCGGGTTTCTACAAGAAAAATTTGAAGAACTGCTCTTAGTATTCAAAGGGGCCCTACAACACTTTTTGAAGATGGTCAGAAAATGCTGCCGCTTGGTAGTCGAGGCTCCTGTGAACATGTGAGCCAAACGGTACGGTACAGCATGCGGCAGGGAATATGCAATTAACTTTCAAAGTTATCAAGAAATTGCTTGCTCTTCTGTTGACAAATGACAACATAGACTTGATTTCAACTGACTCATAAGCTCATAGACATAGCCATTGGCTGATTTGAGCATCATGAGCTGCATAGTTACCATGGCCACCACCACGTACCTGCGCCGCACTCTATGGTGCTAGAATAACATACCACCACAGAATTACACCAGCGGGCTCATTATCACACTGAAAGTGAGCCACACGTTCAAAGAAAAAAAGGGGAAGAAAGTGCTCAAAGTTATGGTGCGCACAGACATACGATCGTGGCTTCTTGCCCCCTTGTCATCCCTTCCTCTGTAGCTTTCAGTGCACTCGCTCGGACGAAAGGAGAGAGAAAGCGCTGAAAGTGGGCGACAAGTATTGCAACTCCACTTGTACTTGACAGATTCTAAAAACTCTTGCAGCAGTCAATTCGTAAGGAAATTAACTCCTGTAGTGAGGCTACTCAATCATTACTTGGAAAAGTGTTAAAAGGCCCCTTTATGGAACTATTAGTGAAGGCTACTGTTTCGCATAACATGTACTGCCTCCTTGCCAAATGAAAAGCCTGTGGGCACTCTTGCATCAAGAAAAAAACATTTCTCGTGAATTGTGTGCAGAATAACACCTTCCTTGATAAAAGACTTTAACCAAAAAGCTCAAGAGGCTCCTCTGTTACTGCAGGCAATGAAATAATCAATCTTAAATTGTGTGCGCGTCAACTACATGTTTGATATTGAAGTTAAGAAGATTAACTATGAAGTCATAAACTGCTCAAAAGAATAATAATCTGCTATTGAAAAAAACTGGAGCCATACCATGCAGCAATACATTCCTTGTGACTAGCAGTTCCCCAGCAAGTCATTTTGGAACTGTGCTATGATTGCCAAAGTGAACATGTAGGTGACTCTGCACATTTCACTTTACAAGCAGTTTTCTACAACTTCACCAGTGCATGAATCATGATGTTGCCTTTTTGGCGAAAGATTTCTCAGAATGTAAGGCATCTGCTATTGAAGAAATGAAACTTTTGTCTAATGGACAGTCTAATAGGAATGCTTACAACAAAGAAGTAGTAACGCTGCATAAAATTATGCAAAAATATAAGCACCCCACAGCTATTGCAGTTTCACAATGATCCCCTTCCTAACATTCACTGTACGAAAATATGCAAAAAATCTGCATTGCATGTATTCCTGTCTCACTTAGTGCAGAGTGATGTAGCACTGAGTGACACAAAACTATGCTGCCTACGCATGTGAAGTGAACAAAACACTTGCATTGAAGCCGTGAGAACTAGCGGCAATATGTAACTTGACCATGGGTATTACAAATTATACTGTACAATATTTACAATATTACCTATGAGAACATCACCTCATGAATCAAGCTGCAGCTATGTATTAAATAGGAAAACACTAGTGTCGACACTAGAGACATTTTCATCATAGTATTATGCAGATGTGAAACAGTGTCCAACAACAGATGGGCAAATATGACAACCTGACAACGAACGGAGCAGAAGTGTCTTTATGTGGTCAGTGAAGAACTGTACCAAGAGGTCTCGAACGTTGTGGAGAGTGTTATTTTTGCGTTCTAGCCAGCTGAAGAATAGAAGGCTTACCAAATATGCTGCACCACCACAGGCACTACTTGTTGCACATTTAGAGCCGTATAGCTGCTTACTGTAGAGCGGACAGCTATGCTGAGTGGAGCAGATTTATAATTAAAATATGCAAGGGAAATGAAAGCAGCACAAGGACACAAAGAGAGTGCTGCTTTTGCACCAAATCGCTCATCCTGTGTTCTCTTTGCACTGCCACAGGTTTTGTTACGCAGATTTAGCAGTCCAGCTGAGTAACATGTTGGCCATTTTGAGTCCGAGTAAGTCCGGTCGAGAAAAAGTACAGCGAGTCTGAGTCCGAGTGATTCCGGTTGAGGAAAATTTTGGTGAGAGCAAGTCCGAGTGAGTCCTCAGAGCAAAATATATTTCTTGAGTGAGTCTGAGTGAGCTCCAATTTCTTTGCCGACCTATGGCACAAACACACACACAGCCCATTGGTCTTTTTTTTCCCACCTGTATACTCTCAACAACATGGGTTCTAAGAACAGTAAGTTGTTACGTACTTTGTCAAACCACCGATATGACTTAATCATGTCTGTATACAAGGATGTCCTGTCCAAAGTTGGATCTTGGCACAGGTGTCCAGTGCTTCCCAAGTTGAGAGGTGCAATAGGAGACCCAAGCAGTGTAACAGCTGTTTCCAACTCCCTGCAACAAATAAAGAATTAAGTGTTTACATAAAATTTAATGACATCATATTTGAAGATATTAGAGTGTTCAGAGTGGAAGATGCAAGTGGCAATAATTGACGCACGGTTTAGAACTTGCTGAAAACCAGGCTGCTTGCCAGTGCAATCCGTATGTGTGCACCCCGGAATGGGAGGCCACAGTCCTCCCTAGTGGGCCACAGGGGATGGCTGCTGCTAATCCCACAGGGCTGCCAGATTGGGTTATCAATAGTCAAACTGGGCTAGATTGTGGCTTTGCTGGCCCAGCAAAATCTCATTTGAGTAAGAATTCAAATTAGCGCAACCGACAGGAGGGGACAGAGGAGAGGGAACAGAGCGCTGAACTTCCAACAGTTTATTGCTTTGGAAAGCCTTCACTTTTATACAGTTACACACTGTTACAGCAGCCATGCGTGGAACACAAACACGTCACAAGAATTCTTCACGTGGACAAACCTAGATACATTAATTCTTTATCAGTGAGAGCGACAGAGGGGGCACTTACACAGTCATCCTTTAAAGAAAAAATCTTGCCTGCCTCGATCATTTCGCGAGTGGTGCGATCTCTGCATTTGGCGACAATGCTACAATCTGAATATCTTGGTCTACACCCACACATGCTACAGTGAGCGGACAACCACCCTTGCTTTCACCAATCAACATTGTACAAATGTACTTTCAACCTTTCATTTAAACACCGACCCGTGAAAGGCACCACATGTGTTGCATGTGGTGCCTTTCTTACCCATCTACTGTGCCTTTAAAGGATGTCCAAGTTTCCCAGAGAAGATGCCATGTTTGCCAGCACAACTCGTCACTCCAAGAAGAGAATAGAGACGTGTCTTATGTTTGCAGACGGCGATAAGGCGCTATGCATAGACCAGCACCGCTCGTGAAGGCACCCAGGTAGCAGAGGCTAGCTCTGCCTGCAGACAAGGCTAATCTTTCAAGGCTAGCTCTGCCTGCAGACAAACAAATCCTCCTTTATTAAGCTCAGTAAACCTCATAGACTTGACCATCAGGTCGTCTTGAGGGGCTAGTTGGTTCATTCTATGCAGTTAAATAATTGCGCGAAACTAGAAAAGGACACCACAAAGAAGACACACGAACAGTTTCTGTTCGGAAGGTCTACTTAAATGACGCTCTGCAATCAATAAAACAGTTGGTAGTTTGTGCTTGATCTGTTCGTGTGTCTTCTTTGTGGTGTCCTTTTCTAGTTTCGTGCAATTATTTACCTGCTTGATTATCCCAGTCAGTTTACTCTTCTTTCTTTTATTTGAGAACTGCAAATGTTTATGCAATACAGTCAAACTACTTCTATAACAAAGTGCTCGTGACTTTCAAAATACTCCATTGCACCGTTCACAATGTTGGAAAGTTAGCACACTGTGATGCTCTAAATTCAGCCGGAATGTAAGGAATCCTTTGTTATGCAGATAACTTTGTTGTAGAGGCGTTCGGTTGTACTTACACACATAACTGAAGGAACAATAGCACATTGACTAATTGAGCTGCTTGTTGACTAACTGCTGTGGTAGCTTAACTAGGTAGTATGTAGCATTGCTAAGCTCAAGAACGCAGGTTCGATTCCGCCACATTTTGTTGGGGGGCTAAATCCAAGAACACCCGTCGTAAATTTAGGTACAAGTTAAAGAACCCCAGACGGACAAAATTGATCCAAAGTCCCCTACTACGGCGAGCCTCATAATCACATCATTTTCGGCACACAAAGTCCCATGAAGTATTATTGTTGCTCGTTGCCCATCATTTTTAAAAGTTTGTCTATTTACCTCCTTCTGCTTCTAATGAGCTATACATTTCAACGCCACAAATCTATGCAGTTGGACTGTAAGAGATATGTATACTAGGGTTCCAGATTAATTCTGACCCACCTGAAGCTCTTCATGCAGAAATATTTTTGCATCGTACTCCCATGAAAAAAAAATGGGGACCCTTAAGCTTCGCCTTTAAGAGTTGAACGCGATAGAGTTGAACGCGATAGCGATATCCTGTCCCTAGTGTGTACTTCAATCATTTAGCGCATACTATGTAATGGGTAGCATGCTTTAAAGCACGAGCAAATTATGCGTGGGAAATGCGGGGAATGTTTTCGAACTTGCTATGCACCCACTACGTGGTCTTAAGGGAATACGTGCAGTAACGTGTGGGCCTTTTGTAATGGGTGGACGGCGTTGAACCTCAATGTCGTAATGATATTCACATCTTCTGACACCCAATGGCAATGTACGCTTGTACCACGTAATATGACTGCGATATTACATGTTGTATTGTGACGCCTGCATACAGGATGCGTGTGTTTGTAAAGCATGAAAGTTATTTTCACTGCATTTCCAAGCCGAGGGGAAGTTATTTTCAATGTAATCCCAAGCAGAAGCGTGGCTGTGTGGTAGAACACCTGCTTGCCATGCAGACAGCCTCTGTTCAAGCCTCATTCGGACCCGGAAATTTTTATTATTTATTTTATTTGCATCTTTCTCGATTTTTCGGTCACAGACAAGATGATGATTTTTTGCTCACAACCAACGATGCCGCCGCCGACACAGGAATTTCTGAGAAACGAGCTCTCTAACGCTATCGCGTTAACATAGCCAAAGCACGAGGCCAACGGAACTGGAGACCTTCTGCACAATAGCAGAGCATGACAACGAGTGATAATTCCCCGTTCTTTCCTGCATGAGTTCTTTGTTCTACTTCCAGGCTTTATAAATCAATGCAATTGTCATGAACAATTCATTTTGTCATTGACATGTGCCAACTTTGCTCTGTTTAGAATTATATCAATGGCACCTTGTGTAGTGGGAAGATCTGGCTGCTCCATGAAACTAGAGAGTCAATAAGCATGCCTTACATTGTGTGCGTGGATTGGAAAGGGTAGGGAGCTGCGCTTTCTACTTGAATTCCCTAAGAAGTTAACAGCACTGAGCATATTGATTGGTAATGAAATTTTGGTGTTTTATGCTCAAAAACCATATTACGATTATAAGGCACGCCTTAGTGAAAGACTCCTGATTAATTTACCATCTAGGGTTATTTGACATGCACTTAAATTTAGTACACGGGTGGTTTAGCATTTCGACCACATAGAAATGCAGCCATTTCGGCCGCTAAGCCCCTACGGCAGCTGAACTTCAGGCTGAACCGTTAACTCATCACTTCTGTACACAACACCATGAAATGCATTACATGCAATAAAAACCATAGGAAATCCAAGCTAACATGACTCTGATGCCCATGCCCCATGGGCTCAAAAAATGACATTTTTTTCGGCCAAGCTGCCACACATCTAAATTTACTTTTGAAGTGCGAAATTTTAGGGTAGTAATAAAATATAAACACTCATGTTAACAACTCTACTCTGCGTGCCCGAATATAGTGAAATATAGAAGGAAGCATATTATGGTGCCATTAGCTTGAATTTGTTCCTGTCGTTTAAAGCATTGCAACTGACCACAGCAATTTCGGCCATTGCATGTTGAATCTGAAGCATAGAGCATAGAGTTTCCTAAAATTAACTAGAGGGGACTCTGGCGCTGCGATCGTTCAGCCACCATGGGAATGATGGGTAGTACACAAATTTGCCAAGTCTTCATGCTTGCGGGCTTCGAACGCACTTGTGGCTTTGTTTATTGCTGTGTTTTGGTTTTGTTTAGAATAAAAGAATGGACCGTTGTGAACTTCCTGAGCCGATTTGAATTCGTGAGCCTAAAAAGGTGAAGATGGTGAAGCGTAACTGCCGAACCTTTCCTGAACAATACCTTGGTTTGGGCGAGTTGGTCCATCATTAGAGAAAACTTGAAAAGCGCGAACGACGAAACACATACAACAGGACTGGCGCTTCATGAAGCGCCAGTCCTGTTGTATGTGTTTCGTCTTCGTCGTTCGCGCTTTTCAAGTTTTCTCTTTGCTGAACTTTGTATTGCGGCAAAGCGGATTCAGGCCACTCGTAGCCAAACGGAGCCAAAAGAACTAAGGCTAGGCAAGACTAGGCAAATTTGTGTACTACCCATCATTCCCATGCTCGCTGAAGCGCCGTGCGTTGCAGCTCCCATAGATAGTAGTGCCAGAGTTCCCTCTAGTGAAGTTATAGGAAACTCTATGGCATAGAGTATATTAACTCTATGATCTGAAGCCTAGCATCCGATATGGCGCCTGTCATGTCGAAGCCGTTGCAATTCTGAAGTGAATTTCATTGTAGTGCAACTGGGAAATAACATGCCAAGTGTAAAAACTAATGTATGAAATATTTTTGGCACAATAGATGCTATCTCAAATGTTTTATGATTACCGCACTGAGCAAGCTTTGGTGTCGAGAGTATGCATTTCTCAGTCGAAAGGGTTCTAGCGAAGGTATTCGGTGACGAATGGCATTAAAGGGGCCCTCCAACACTTTTGAAGCACCTATTTTTATTTGTGTTTTGCGTAGAGTGATGGCTGGGGATAATTTTAGCATAGGTCTAAGCGCCGATATCAAATGATTTAGTATTTTAATCACGACATAAAATCACTACATCGCTGCTGAGCGCATCAGCACGCGGTGGCGCTCGCCAGAACTGTTGCGGGCGGAAATGACGACTAATGGCCACAGCCTATGATTGGATCAATATAATGTTAGAAGAGATCGTCTGGTGCCATCAGAACTGAGATTACTAATGTGTTTCATTTTTCTTTTCTGTGCTTTTTCATTGAACCCCAAACAGACGCGGCCGCAACAAAAAAAAAAAAGATCACTACGACTACAAAGCACGACAGAGACGCTGGCGACCATTTCGGCTTGCGCGGGTCGCATGTCCATGCGAAAGGCTTCCCTCTCCCTCTTCTTGCGAGCTGCCTCTTTCGCACGTGCGGTAGGCTCTTGATTGTTGTCTAAGGGGTGCAATGCACCATTGTAGTTCGTTGGGCGGCTCAACGAACAACTCCTCAGAATGAGAGGAGGGAGTGACATGGAATGTTGTAAAGAACAGCAGAAAATACCTCGCTTCGAAACAGTAGCGCCCGCTCACGTTCTGACAAGTCAGGCGTCAGGCACCACGTTTGTTACCACGGTGACGGCGTCAACACGTTGGAAAGGACAAGCAACAATGGTGTGCGAGCTTCCCCTACGTAGGCGCTTCTACCCCACTTCATTGGGCATCCCGCCGACGTCACAGGGCGAGTGAAATGTGGTCAGGTGACCCCGCGAAAATCAAGTTGAGGGTAGGGATTTTTTTTTCTTGTATTTTGAATTTTGTAAAGCAAATAACTTAGGACTGCGTGCCGTTATCACTGCCGTTCTTGCTGCAATAATCTGTCTGTACTTCAGTCTACACAACCCACGAGTAAAAAATTGGGGGGTTGAATAGTGTTGGAGGGCCCCTTTAAGGCGAATGCCATTTGATTTTCCTGTGTGGCACCGCGTAAATGACATTAAATCCTTAAGGCATTAGGAAGTTAATGCTATATTCTGTGCCCGCGTGATCCACCGCAACATGTACCCTTCTGCTTCAAGTATCATAAAGGTAACCGCCAAATGGAAACAGGATGAATTACGGATGTAGGAGTCAAGAGAGAGTGATACTAAAAAGCACACTGGTACATGCGACCTAAAGCTACGCTAATAGTGTTGTGCGTGCAGGGTTCTTGATCTGACTAAGCCTATTATGATTCCAAACACAGAGACAAACCATAGCGTATGAATACACGGGTCCCTACTTGTCACCACGTAGTAATACACCACGATCTGACACGATGGACAACAAGTTATGAGACATTTATGTCGTTGTAAGTAAAACATAGCCTCAATACGTGGGATCCAGTTGATTTCAACTTTCCAACATGTTCATTGAGCTTCTAAAGTGACGATAGCGTACGCGACGAAGTACTTCAATTGCCCGCAAGTCATGTTCATATTCAAACAGAACCCTGCCCCACATACCTTATACGAGAGATAACTGCGCCTAGCGTTCCCTGTAGCTCCAGAATAAAATTCTTCTCTTTCTTTTCATCGCCCTGCGAACACGGAACACCATCCGTCAAAGTACGAAACACTTCACCCACAGTGCATCGGAGGGCTTTCACGGCTCTCAAGCCCGAGTTCACAGCATCCAAATTGATCCCTATGTCTGCAATGTACGGGTTCATGATTCTTGCCCACAACCTTCACGTAACATTACAACACACCACTTGACAATTAGCTACCACAGGAACAACTTTAAGCGCAACAACAACGTACTACAAGCGTACTGAACAAGCCAGGCGCCAAAAATGCCAGGGTTGCCAGATAGAAAAGACAAACAATAGCCAAGAAATCGAAAAAGCTAGCCAAAAGTAGCCAACTTGAGCCAAGGGCAGTAAAAGTAGCCAAAAGCACATTTTAAAATGGCTAAACGCAAGATTTGTTAGGTGGAACTGTAAATAAGTACACGAAGAACCCTTCAAAATCATGACTGCTGAGATTAGAGCGTAAATTGTTGCCTTTAGCAATCATTTCGTGCAGGATGACGAAGTTTCTTGCACTGTTGCAGACAGGGTGGCCGTTGGTGGCTACTTTGCGCCAAAGTGGCTACTTTGGGACTCCGCTGGCGACGAAAATTTCCAGTTGGCGCCATGGCTCTTTTTTAAACTTGTCATTTTACTTATTCAAAATGGTTTTATTTATTCATCAATAGTAACGACTGCGTTGATAATACCGCTTCTGTTCTATTTGGCTAGAAATTCGGCGATCATATAAAATGACATGGCTACTTTGGCTACTTTTGGCGTGTGTTCTGGCGCCTTTTCATGTCCACCCAACGGCAACCCTGGTTGCAGAAATGAGTCTCTTCATGCGTATCGCGTGCCCCTCGGGGAGCAAAATATATGCCTGATGACGACAATAAAAAGGAGTACGGCAAGAATGTACTCTAAATCGCAGTTGCTGGGGCTGAAGCAGAAATTGTACTGACTTTCGCAATAATTTCTCGCTTGCTGTCGCCAGTCGTACCTAATTCTAAAAAGTAACAGAGACATTTCTTCGGATATCCGATCCCTAATGTCGAAGAGTGCAGAGCATCCAGGATGCGGAGCGCTTTCGAATGTCCTGCTTTCGCGTTCAGCAACTGGCGGTCTACAACATGAGGCCCCATGCAATGGTTTTTCTCCAGTCCCAGCCACGTATCCAAAATTCTTTTGTGGAAGTCTTTTGCGGAACCGTCACTATAAAATTCTAGACATATATCACATTGGATACCATCGGCGGCTGCAGAACTCTCCGCCATCCGTGCTACACTAGAGTCTGTAGTCGAAGAACCTTCACAAGCATGATTCAGCTTCTCCTACTCCAATTTTCAATATCTTATGTCGCCTTAGACTTCCTCCCCACCATGCAACCGAGAAACAACACAACATAGAGTATCGGGAGACGTGGGCGTCGGCAGGGGTATGCAAAAGGGGCATTTGCCCCCCCTCAAGCCACACCAGTACTTGTCCCCACCGAAGCTGCTCTAGTGCTCTACCCCTCCGCCAGCCGCCATGCAGCATGCATGGGTTTGCACCCCTCAACAGAAAATCCTGCCGACGACCGTGTCGGGAGAATACCGCGCAATTGCGGTATATACGCTAATCGACCGTGCAGATGAGGCAGCCCAATTTTCACATGACGGGTCCAGAACCGACACAGCTACAAGGCTTCGCTCGATGGACGTGAACTCGCTTGCACAGTGCAATTCGGTGGCATTCACCAAAGCTCATCTACACAGCTCGGATCCTCATCTAAAGGTATCAGAAAGTTGTTGTCGCCTTCGGGGGGGGGGGGGGGGGTTATTTCAGCCCCCCCCCCCCCCCCCCTGTGAAGTCCAAAAGCCAAAATGCTTAACAATGGACGAAAAAAATATTAAAGCAGCTTCGCACTATGGGTGCCAAGACTGGAGGAAGTGCGGAGCTGGACAGCCTTCTTTGTTTCTCTTCGCTGAGCCGTGCTCCCAACTAGGGCTGCAGAAGTTGCGTCTTTTCCTTTCTTCAACCTTTCCTCCTCCTACGACAGCATACGATTGCAGCATACGACAGCACAAGACGTACATTCCGGGCCTAGGGGTACCAACCATCCCAGATTTTGTGGGACGGTCCCGACTTTTCATACAGCGTCCTAGTCCCGCGCCGTCCCTGTCGGGACAGCTATATGTCCCGGATTTGTTCAGGATCATCCAGTTAGAAATCTTTATGTGATCTATATAACGCACACCCAACAACGCTGCTTCATGGTATGGAACACGAAGCTCGCACGAATCGCACCCATGAAGCAATGTTGCAGTGGCTAGCGGTGGCTTCGAGGCTTTAGCCACTTCAGCTGAACTTCCTCGTGAAGTGCGACAACTTTTACGAGCACACTCCAGCAAGACAAAGTGCTGCGAGCGGCACGTAGCCAGCTGAATTACCCCTTCAAAAGGCCGCAATAATAAAGAAACAACAGATTTGCCTGGAAGATACTGCAATAAAGAAAACTGATTTCTCTGTTTGCCTATTTTAGTGCACGCCTGCCTCCCCCCCCCCCTGTCCCGACAACCTTCATTGTCGAGTTGGTAGCCCTACCCGGGCCGCTAAAGTGCTCCGCACTTAAAAATGAAAAGGAAGTGATGACGAGCTTCTCACAAAGGCCTGCACCTTTGGTCCTTGGCTTTCCAGGGCAAAAGTTTTGCCCATTGGTTCTTCGCCATTCGTCTATCTCCTGTATGCATAGATGGCTCTGAGTAAGTATGAAGCTCGGCAAAGGCTGATAAGACATTTTATTTTGATATTAAAGTCGATTTTCTCGTGGCGCCCCTGACATCAACACTAGCCTGACGTCAGGCTACAGTACTAATCCTGGTGACTTCACGCAGCAGTCTGGCTAGTTGTGGTGACGTCAAGCACCGAAACACAAAAAATGGCAGCTTGCGCGTCGCCTTCTTTAGCCTTCTCGATCGTCTGCTCGCGCCGTGCGGTCGTGCGTTCACTGTCATCCAGTGTACTTGCGAAGGGAGCAAGCGGAGTCTGGAATAGAGTGCGTGCAGGCGAATACAAAATATACGCTTATCAGAGGGCAAGGGAATCGTCTGATTTTGAATTTGTCGTCATGACACCGATATTTTGCCCTGTGAAGTCTTGTGCCAGTGAAAAGGGGGGACAAAAAATTGGGGGACCCTTAAGGTTCGCCTTTAGTGTTGAACGCGATAGCGATATCCTGTCCCTAGTCCGTACTTCAATCCCTTAGTGCACACTATGTAATGCGTAGCATGCTTTAAACCACGAGCAATTATGCGCGGTAAATGCGGGAAATAGGTACACGGCTTTGAACCACAATGTCGTTATGGTATTCACATCTTCTGACGCCCGATGGCTATGCACTCTTGTACCACGCAATATGACTGCGATATTACATGTTGTATTGTGACGCCTGCATACAGGATGCGTGTGTTTGTAAAGCCTGAAAGTTATTTTCACTGCATTTCCAAGCCGAGGGGAAGTTATTTTCAATGTAATCCCAAGCAGAAGCGTGGCTGTGTGGTAGAACACCTGCTTGCCATGCAGGCAGCCTGTGTTCAAGCCTCATTCGGACCCGGAAATTTTTATTATTTATTTTATTTGCATCTTTCTCGATTTTTCGGTCGCAGACAAGATGATGATTTTTTGCTCACAACCAACGATGCCGCCGCCGACACAGGAATTTCTGAGAAACGAGCTCTCTAACGCTATCGCGTTAACATAGCCAAAGCACGAGGCCAACGGAACTGGAGACCTTCTGCACAATAGCAGAGCATGACAACGAGTGATAATTCCCCGTTCTTTCCTGCATGAGTTCTTTGTTCTACTTCCAGGCTTTATAAATCAATGCAATTGTCATGAACAATTCATTTTGTCCTTGACATGTGCCAACTTTGCTCTGTTTAGAATTATATCAATGGCACCTTGTGTAGTGGAAAGATCTGGCTGCTCCATGAAACTAGAGAGTCAATAAGCATGCCTTACATTGTGTGCGTGGATTGGAAAGGGTAGGGAGCTGCGCTTTCTACTTGAATTCCCTAAGAAGTTAACAGCACTGAGCATATTGATTGGTAATGAAATTTTGGTGTTTTATGCTCAAAAACCATATTACGATTATAAGGCACGCCTTAGTGAAAGACTCCTGATTAATTTACCATCTTTCATTATTTTTCATTTCATTATTTATTTTACTTGCATCTTTCTCGATTTTTCGGTCACGGACAAGATGATGATTTTTTGCTCACAACCAACGACGCCTCTGCCGACGCCGACGCCGTCACCGACGCCGACATCGGAATTTCTGCGAAACGAGCTCTTTAACGCTATCGCGTTAATAGGTGCAAGTTCCACTGATTCCCGTCCGATCCGGCGCTGAGACAAGCGTCGGTCGACTTCGTGCGCCGCGGCAGAGGCGGAGACTGGACGCCAACCAAGCGGAGTTTACTCTGTTCACCCCACTTCACTCCGGACGCGTACACGCGCAGCATACAGTTGCTGACCGACTTCAGATTGTCGACGAAGAATCTGCGCCTTAAAAGTGATGCCATCCCAACGTTGTCCCCACTGCCGCAACCGCGCATCACGATGCCTATCAAGGCCGTAGAAAAAAATTTACACCATCTTCCCAAAGGGAACCCTGATGGGATGCGAAGCAGCAGCGTTGCGCACGGGTGGCGTCACGGGTTGAACGGCGCTAACGCGGCAGCTGCGGGCGCTCCGGCGAGCGCGCGGCAGGCGAGGGAGAGAGTGACGTCAGCGCGCACTGCGAGGGGAGCGTGGCGTAAACGCGCAGCTGCGGCGTGACCTACTTGGCACCGCTCCAACACCTGCGGCGAGGGGAGCGCGTTGCGGCGCGTTCATCCGTACGCACGGAGGGACAGCGTTACACAGCCTAGTGAAATAGCTGCTTCGCATCTAAAAGAGACTGCAGGGGCAGCTGCAACTTAAAGCGTGCAGGCGATCCCAAGTTGCGTGCTGCAGTGGAGGTTACACGTGTTGTCGAAATCTTCATGCGTGTTATCGAAATCAGTGTTGTTTTAGATGCGAAGCATCTTATGCTCGGGGCTATGTCCGTCCCTCCCGCGTCCCCCGTCCCGCGTCCGGCCACTTTCATGAAGTAGGGAAGCACCCATTATGCGAACCAGAACACTGTAGTAATATGAAGGCCGTCAACCCTACCACAGTCATCAGAGTCATGGCCGAGAGCACAGAGAGGCTGCTTAGCAATGGCTGGGCAGGTGGTGTCTGTCGCCCAGGTTGACCCCATTCCTTGATCTTGCTTGCATGTGTTTGGAGGGGGCTTAGTCCGTCCCTCCTTCCCGCGTCCCACACCACCACAGCGCATGCGCGTCCCCTCCCCCCTCTGTCTCCTACGCTCACCCCCTTTCTCTCCTCTAGGAATCCTCTACTCTACGGAGCGGCCCCCCGCGTCCCACACCCCCCCACAGCGCGTGCGCGTCCCCTCCC
Organism: Rhipicephalus appendiculatus; assembly: GCA_030522465.1. Lineage (NCBI taxonomy): Eukaryota > Metazoa > Arthropoda > Arachnida > Ixodida > Ixodidae > Rhipicephalus > Rhipicephalus appendiculatus. The sequence continues at coordinate 891,345 of JALIZH010017486.1, forward strand.
CCTATCCCCGCTGCTTAATTATCTCCCCGCTGCTTCGCATCCACACATGGTTCCCTTTAGCGGGAGATGGGGAATTTTTTTGTGCATAGCTATGCCATGTGCTTCAGGAAGACCATTTTCACAGCAGAAGTGCAGGACAAATTTATTTATATAATTACGCAATGGCTTCGTTGGAGGAAAACTTCGCCGCAGTGGTTTGTTTACCAGTATGCAGCCGACAGTGACCACTGTCTAAAGTTGGGGGGGGGGGCGATAGCGCCCCTTGCCCCCCTAGGTGGATACACATGACCATAAGCGTGCGCACGAGGGGGGCCTGCGCAGGCCTGCGCCTTGGTTGGCGTCTCAGGTAACTAGGGGGGGCGCAGCCCCCCCCCCCCTAGTTACCTGAGAGGGGGGGGGGGCGCAGAGTCGGCCCTAAATATTGGCTTATAGGGTAGGGGGGGCGCTGCAACAAACCCCCCCCTCCCCTGAAACGGAACCCTGCGCACGCCTATGCGTATGGCCGTGTAGCTAAGACGAAACTTCTGCCACCGCCGGCCGATAAAAGTAGCCAAATAGACATTTCCTTAAACTGGAGCGCCGCGCTAGCCTCTGGCGGGCGTGCAAGGCTGGGGGGCGGTGGAAGAACGAGCCGCCCTCCGTCCCGTTTCTCCTACCGTGTGTTCGCGTAATATTGTGCATGTGCTCGCGAGTTTTGAATGTATAACTATGCCGTGTGATTTCGTCAAGACGATGATGCGGGCTAACGTGCTGTGTACAGGGTTGTGATAACAACACGATGAAGCATGCACACTTTCGTTCCACTATTTCCGTAAAAACGAGAATATGAAGAGGGAGTGGATGCGGAGAATAAACCGAGGACGAAGAGGACGGTTTACGCTTTGGCAACCTCTTGCGCACGATATTTCGTCCAATTTGGAATTTCTGTAGGCTTAAATGGCAAGTTTGGTTGAACCATGCCTGACTTCGTTGGTTATAGCAAACGCTGGCCTCGGAAAATCTCTCAACTACTTTCTACGGGCATATTTAGAAACCCTTTGAAGCGAACGGGTCGGGGCACTTGCCGAGATATCGCAGCTCCTGTAACGGTCAGAGCAAGAAGAGAAATACTTCAGGGAGAGCAGAAGAGACGAGGGAGACGAAGAAGTTTACAATGGTAAATTCACCCTTTTAGGGTCGATTTTTTTTTCGCGATATGCATTCTGAAAACGTGTATTTTTTTATCGCTGAATTAAATTCTTCAGATGAATCCATTTCAGAAAAAAAATTGTCTAATTTTTTTCTTTTTTGCGTGACCGTAAAGTCAGAAAAAAATCATTTGTGTTGTTACATACATCCGGTTTATTCGTGAGTAACTGCGAGATAAATTCTAAAAAAGACTATACGACTGTTAAAAAACTATACGTTGAAATAAACGTATCTGTAGTTGACAGACGTACAAAAATAAGTGGACGAAGTGGCGTTAAGTGGAAACACGGAGGGAGATAAGCCACTTTTGATCCAGTCAGCATCGTATCACTGCGCACGCTTTTGATATGTGGCTCGCTCCTTAATATCGCTGTAGTAAAATGTAAAAAAAAAAAAAACAACAACAGAGATACATCAGCGCGAGAAAAAAATTATACTTATTCTCGTAGTGTGGAAGCACATTCCAAACGAGGGAAATGATGGGAAAAGGCGCGCGTTTTAAACATGCAGGCAATGACGTACATGTACGTCTTTGACCATCTTGTGGCTGTTAGCGGCCGACGTACATGCGCATCTTTGACCCTCAAAGGGTTAAAAGGTGTGGGAATCGAGCGCGACCTCCCCCTGGGCGCCTCGTTCTCCAGCTAGCGCGGGTGCTGGCCCCGTGCTCCTCGTGCGCCGGGAACCGCCGTTAATCGGCGACATGGTCACCGTGGCTTCGCCGCCAGGCCTTTTTGTCTGGTACAAGCCATGCGTCGGTCTTCCCTGCACGGGGACACATTGCCCAACTTGCCCGGACCAGGCCGTCCCCTTCGCGTCACGGTGCTTCGCCGATCCTTATTGGCCGCCCGTGACAGCCCTCTTTCCCCTTAGCTTGCTTCCGCCCGACGCTCGCGCGCTGTGGCAGATAGTATTGGTCTCGAGGGCCACCACTGGAAACGCCGGCGCCACCATCGGCGTGACGTGCTTGGCAGGATCACGCGGTCTCAGCGGCCGCGTCGGCTGCTTGTGGAGCGCTGCCGCGTGCTTTGTAAACGAGTTTCAAGCCCCACCTGCGCTGCGGTCTGTTCGAAAGCGGAGGTTTTCTCGCATTTTGAACACAACTGAACCTACTGTGATAGGAGTGACTGCATCCGAAAGCGATGAACATGCTGTTCGGTGCCGCAGTGCCGGACGTACGGAACAGAGTCCAGTGTAAGCCTGCACCGGTGCCCGTGGGATAAGAAACTGCGTGAAGAATGGGTTGTAGAGCTAATAACCGGCAAGCAGCCATCGGCTACGAGTCGTGTGTACAACAAACACTTCTGCGACGACGACCTTCGCTACTGCGTCGGTGCTGTGATGTTGTGTAGCAGAAAGCTCGCACTGAGACGATCGTTCGCGCGCGCTTCCCGTAGGCTAACGGTGCTTATCTCCCGTAGGATAGAAAATGCGCTGCCTTTTACCTCGTGCGATACCATCACAGAACGTTCCCGTGCGACCTCTTAATCGTCGGCCCCATGCTCAGCGTCTACAATATGGGCTGCAGATACTTGAGTCATTGTTTAGCTACGTTGGACTTAAAAAAATCACACAGAGTTTCCTTATGCATTCCTTTAACATGACCGGAAGGCGAAAGCCACCTTCTTCTCCTTCTTGTCAGTCTATGTATTGATTTTCTCCACCCCACTGCAAAAACTTTCTGCACCTAACGCGGTTTTGCACTGCCTCCGTGATCGACTCACCGATCACGGAGGCTGTGCAAAGCTACTATGTCGTGTCAGCACGTCATCATGTGACATCACGTTATAAGGCTTCATGACGACGTCATAACGACTTCACAAATTCGGGCAATCTGTGATGTCATGATGACGTGATATGGTGACGTGATAACGTGAAGTCGATTTTTTCGCATTACTCGTGCTGACGCCGCCGACGGGGGACGCCGTCGGTCAATCTTCCCGTTTGACGAAGTATCGAAGGCTTTCACCTTCATAAGCTATGCACGGCGTTTGCTGGTGGATACATAGCGAGCGAGTCAAAATGCTGCGGTTGATGTGTGCTGCATTTATGTTGGCACTAACAATCTTTCTGTCACTCGTGCATTTTCATGACGCAAACACTACGTGCTGAAAAGCCCAAATTTATTTGCGCCACTCTCAAACTCAAGGTTGGCCTCTCCAACCCCATGCATTTTCTTGGAGCCTTACTTATTTATGCTGTTCGGACACGACATACTGACATAATTGCTGGGCAACTCACCAAATAATGCTGGGGATTATAATTTTGAATTTCACTCTTTACGTGTTGTTGTTACCCTGCTTTGCAGCTGCAGGTTGCTGCAATAACTTCTCTTTCTTTCACCGCTTATTGAAGTTCACAGCCGACGTTTGCAGAACAAATCCGGCGAACGTATCTTCTTTCGTTTCCTTGGCGTAGACCACTTCTCCTTCCACCACCAATATCGAAGTGGTGAAGCTTTGCTCCATGAATTTGTCGAGTGCGGCAAGTTCAGTGGAATGCACAATAATTAAGGAGTATATTAAAAAAGTCATCGCATTTTCTCATGCTTTGTGTGGTAACCAAACAAAACGAACACTCTGAAATAACAGAAGCAACGGCAATTGCTCGCTTAGAAGACCGATCAATATGCAGCGCGAGGCAACATGTCAAATGACATTGAAACATACAAGAATTTCGACCGAAAAAAAAAAAAAGTTCAATCGTCGGCACGGGACATCACAAGTTGCCATAGGCGCGCCGTAGTAACAAAATTCTTCTTGAACTGCTCTGATAGTGTCCTCGCAACAATAGTTTTGTGTACTCACAAATTTTTATATTTTGTGGCCTAAAGTTCACGACACGGCGCCAAAACACGCTCGTAGGGAAAGTGAAACCATCAGTACGAACATACATGCAGACGGTCATACATGCAAAACCTCCGTCGGTCGCCGCGAACCTGCTCGATCACCGGCTTGAGGCTTCTTTCTGTTATGCTCCATTTGGTTACACATGCAGTCTACTTTAACAACATATTTCACATAGTTTGCGCTCCGCTACTGACTACATTTCAAGCAACAAGCCGGTTCAGGGGTCTCCGTCGCGGTGACCGCGTGAAGCGGGCGCTCCGTTTTCTGCAAAGAGACAGCGACTGTAAACTATGTTGTGCTTTCTGTTCGTCGAAAATTATTATTTTAACAGTAAAGAACATATTTCGCTTCGAAAGTATGCACAGAAATAACCTGGAGCACTTCCGCGAGGTGTTTTGTAGAGCGCCGACAGCAAATCCTATGGGGAGCGCGCGGCGGTATCCTGCCTAGCACGCAATCGAGGCGCGTCCGATAGAGGGCGACTCCGTAACTCCCCGCGGCCAATAGGTGTTCTGTGCAGTGTTGCCAAGTTAGCGGTTTTCCCGCTAAATTTAGCGGGTTTTTATTATGTTTAGCGGGCGAAATTGTTGCATTGCGGGAGGCGGGATTTTTGGCGGTTTGAAGCCTTGCTAGCTGTTTTAGATGCGAAGCAGCTCTTTGACTAGCCTGTGTAACGCTGTCCCTCCGTGCGTCCGTACGAACGCGCCGCAACGCGCTCCCCTCGCCGCAGGTGTTGGAGTGGTGCCAAGTAGGTCACGGCGTTGACGTCACGCTCCCCTCGCAGTGCGCGCTGACGTCACTCTCTCCCTCGCCTGCCGCGCGCTCGCCGCAGCGCCCGCAGCTGCCGCCTCGTCCGTTCGCCCGCAACACCTGCCGCTACCGCCGCTCGCTACACCGCCGACTCGTCGGTTCACGCGCAAAAAATTAACACCATCTTCCCAAAGGGAACCCTGATGGGATGCGAAGCAGCAGCGTTGCGCACGGGTGGCGTCACGGGTTGAAAGGCGCTAACGCAGTTGCTGCGGTGAGCGCTGGAAGATTCGTTTGAAGCGATGGCTGGCGTAGGTCTTGTCGTTTCTTCAGAGTGGACACGGGCGCTGGACCGGAGCGGGCGCGTTAGCGCCGTTCAACCCGTGACGCCACCCGTGCGCAACGCTGCTGCTTCGCATCCCATCAGGGTTCCCTTTGGGAAGATGGTGTTAATTTTTTTCCGGCGGTTTTCTTTCCTGCAAGAAAAACATGCCTGTGCCCACATAACTTCACTGAAGCGAACGTGACCGAAGACACGAAAGTAAAGCAGTTTTCACCAAGCTCCAACGGAAGGGCAATCTGCATTACATGCAAAAAATCACTCAGGCAACAAGAAAGAAATATAATTTCGTAGAAAGGCCCTTGGGTATGGACCTGCCAACGCACCTAGAAACAAATATTTCGATCTTCTCCGCCAGTGAGGCCACCGGCAAGATTTTATAGAAAGAAGGCGATCACTTACAAACCAACGAATGTCGGAAAGTGTGTGTATATATATATATATATATATATATATATATATATATATATATATATATATATATATATATATATATATATATATATATATATATATATATATATATATATATATATATATACATGGACCTCGTGTCACAACAGAAGGAGTCCAAGGACCTTGTTTTTCTCCTATTCACTGTGGCTCCCCGACGTGGGGGGATTGACCCATACTGCGTGGTTTTTCTTACACTCTAAGAAAAAGTCGAGTATTTTGGGAGTATTTCTGCTACACAACAATAATCGTCATCTGGCTTGCTCACGTTTCCTCTCTTGAAAATCCGGCTCTCGGCACATTCCTATCAAGAATGCTATGTCACGCCGATAACGCGCGCGGCGTTCGTGACCGGTAAGTGCCGGGACGGCGGTGATAACGCCAGGAAAGTACGCGGTGTAGATGACGATTATAGTTGTGTAGCAAAAAGACACACCAGTCGGTATCAGTCACCCGACAACTCAGAAGGAAGTATTAACTGTTGTCCTGGCTCTTAAATATTTCAGAACGTAGTACCCAGTCAGAAGACACTTCAAGCTTTTCACGGAAAACCAAGCCTTGATCAATATACGCAGTCTATCGGAGCCCGGAGGATGGGCTTGCTGAATGGGTCGGGGAGATACAACAATTTACATTCGATGTTGCTCATAGGCATAGGCGTGCGAAGGGTTCTCCTTCAGGGAGGGCGAAGGTTCGTAGCAGCACCCCCCCCCCCTCAGTATTATGTCACCGTGTGGGGCTGACTTTGCGACCCCCCTGTTAGGTGACTAGAGGGGGGCGGCCACCCTCTCTGATCCCCCCCCCCCTCCGTGCGCATGCCTATGTTCCAAGGTCACGAACCAAGCTACCGGACGCAGATGAGATGTCAAAACTGCTTCGACCAGTTTCTCTGGGATGGTACCTTAGTAATGACTTTCAAGAATGGTGGGATGCAGGTACCTAAGACGAGTGTCACAAGAACCTTACAGCTTTATCATGGCTTTCCATACCAGCGACCACGATGGTTTCTGAAGGACATACCGGAAAATCAAGCAAAGGTTTTATTGGAACACATTGAAGCAAGATATTTCAGAATATGGCAGATCTTGTCACCGGTGTCAAATATGCAAAGCAAAATGTAATCCCCGCAGGAGTGAAATGACCTCGACAGAGCATTCAAACAGGCCGTTCGAAATAGTGCACCTTCATTTCGCGGAGCTCAGAAAACAAAAAAAGAGAGGGAGTGAGAACAACACCGGCTTTAATTTTGGCTGTAGATGAATGTACACGAATGGTGGGATGTAAGAATGGAAAAGACGACGATAACAGTGTTGTATCACTCCTAGATCGGGAAATGTTCAAAGATATTAATGTTATCGTTGCTGACAGTGGCCCCGCTTTCAGAAGCGAATATTTGAAGGAATGGGTGGAACAGCGAAATATAGAACTATGTTTCGCAGCTCCATTCATCCTACCATCCTTAAGCTAACGGTATAGCCGAAAGAGCCACAAGAGACATCAAGCCGTTCGTATCACTCTATCCAGACTTCCCAGGTGGTTGTAAATATGCACTTGAAGCTGCTCTTAGTCATCACAATCATTTCCTTACAGCTGCTTGGGGGCGTAGCCCGTACTACGCTTACCATGGGAACTCAGACTAGCTTCCAGCTGGTCATCTTGGCCTCACACTTCTGTTAGTACTTCACGAATGCAAGAAATCAGTAGAATGAAATGAAAAGTTCAAGGTGGCCATGAAAAGGAGCTACGATCGCGTTCATTCCACAATAAGGACGCCTAACATAAGCGTTGTAGATTTCGTCCTGTTGCGAAGAGGACTGCAAGGCTCAAAAACTCCTTTCACCCGACCTCAGTGAAGACAGAACACCAACAGGCAGTTCTGAAGTCCATTTGGTACAGCGGACAAAACAAAACAACTGAAATGGCATCTGTCAAGAACGCATAGGTCCGCAAACTCACTCGGACTCACATCTGACTGTAAGTATAAGTGTGGGTGAGTCCAGGTGAGTAACATTTTGGTGAGTTTGAGTGCGAGTGAGTCCGGTTGAGAAAAGAAATTTAGTGAATCTGAGTCCGAATGAGTCCGGTTGAGGAAAATATTTGTGAATCTGATTCCGAGGGAGCCGTGAGCTCAAACTATATTTCTTGAGTAAGTCTGAGTGAGCTCCACCTTTTATTGGCGACCTATGGTCCTATCTACTCAACTTCAGCATTCCTATCAGCCTTATACAGGCTTACGTTTACACTCATGTCTATTCGCACATATCTGAACGCGCTAGCGTTCATGCGCCACCTCAATATTTATTGATCAGAGACATGAGTTAAAGGGGGGGGGGGGGGATACGACCGCCGCCCGCCAACTCTGTCAAGGGAAGTTCTTGATAGAAATATCCCGTGTGAGTCGCGTATTTCATAAAAACTTCCTTACTGGATTGAAACCACTGATAACTCGTATTTGAAGGTACAGGATCAAGAGGCGTATCCTAGAGCGCCGATTACGTGAGATATTGGCGTTAAAGAGCATTAACACCATTATCAAACCAGCTAATTTTACGGTAACGGACTCATAAGTTCACTCACTCAGGCTCACCCAGACTCAGGTCAAACCATGATTCTGAGTCTGAGTGAGTCCGGATGAGCAATATGTTGGTGAGTTGGAGTCCGAGTGAGTCCGGTTGAGAAAACTTTTAGTGAGTCTGAGTCCGAGTGAATCCAGTTGAGGATAACTTCAACTTCACTGAGTCTGAGTCCGAGTGAACATTCAAAGCAAAATACATTTCTTGAATGAGTTTGCGGGAGCACCCATTTTTTTTGCCGACCCATGCAAGAACGTGGTGCCTTATCAACCCAGGAGGGTTGACGATAAATGGGGGGGCTTGTGTAACGGTCAGAGGAAGAACAGAAATAACTTCGGCAGAGCAGAAGAGACGAAGGAGACGAAGTAGAAGTCTGGTTAGTCTGGATGCGGTGGCTGATGACGATGAAGAATTATGGCTGAGCCCTTTGTAATGGGTTGGAAGAGTTAAACGACCCACTAATCACGTCATTCGTGTTGTGTGACGCACGATTATTATTTTACTATCATACCGTACGTTAACGAGAGAGAGAGAGAGAGAGATAAATTTATGAGGTCCTGAGGAAACGGATCATGGAGGCCTTATGGGCTTCATTCGCAACTAATACAAGTACACTTGCGAGGTATACACTACGCTATAAATCATCATAATGTTTGTGAAGTAGGGAAGAATCCAACATGCCTTTATTCGTCATTTTGGGAGAAGCGTGGCACCTGCGACACACCTGTAAGGCATTATGTTCACTTTTGTTGATGCTGTGGCTGATGACAATGAAGAATAATGGCTGAGACTTTTGTAATGGGTTGGAAGCATTCAACGACCCACTAGTCGCATTGTATGACGCCTGGTTGTCATTTTACTCTTCTACCACTCTATATTACATATGCTACGTCATTCTTTCCCGACATGAAGCCTGTATAGGGTCTTTTTACGGAGTAGTTTCGAGCGCCGGCATGGCTCAGTGGTAGAATACTAGGCTGGCACGGAGAGGACCCAGGTTCAAACCCCGTTCCATCCTGGATATTTCTTTCATTCCGTTTTTTTCCTTCTTTCGTGCGATAGCGGTTACGGACACCGGCGGCGGCGGACAACTACGGCACCCTTGTTGTGATCTCATAACAGCTTTCGCTGTAAAACGTGGAAACCCAACGTCTAGAGGTCCCAGGCACAAAAACTCCCTAATATCGCGCGAGTGTTGCGCGCTGGAGGTGCTGCCTAATATCGGCGAGTAGTAAAGAATGCACGCTAGGAAAGACGTGCTCGCGAATCGTGTCCAAAACTAGCACGCCGACGACTGAAATTCATTCTCAACTTCTGGTGGCCACGTATCTGAGAAAACAACACATTTTGCGCAGAAAGACATAGGATATGTGACTTAATTGTGTTAATGCGTTACATCAAAACGGCAGCCTTGGGCCACACCGCAACCCATCCCGCAGAGGCATATACTTATTAAGCGTGTGTGAATAGCAAAATTTTGCACCGAACCAAATACGATTGCGAATCGAATAATATTCGAATAGCTTTCGAACAGTAGGGCAGCCATATTCAAAGTAGTCCTTGATTGGAAATGTAACAATTTCTGAAACAGCTCGAGAATTCTACAACATTTTATGTGACACAAGCATTCACGAGATTTAGCAAAGGAATATACGATTACTTTTAACCATATAGCACATCTAAAAACGCATGTCAGCTATGTAAATTGAGGCAAGCTCGTATACAGCAGCAGCTAGAGCAGTGATTCTTAGCCATGTTTGTTTCGGGGACCCCTTGTGGAATGGTGGAAGCGATGAGGGACCCCTTGTAGTGAGAGGGGGAAAAAATAGCGAGGAGGGGGCTCATAATTTAACACAACATGCAGCGTGAAGTAGGGGCCTTTTATTTCTCCCTCGCAAATAAGGGTCACACTAAAGAGCCACACCAATTCGATCTCAACAGCTGGTGCATTAATTGTGCGGTCTGCATCTATGTTCAACCTGTTTCTAGACATGTTTGCTCTTCAAATATGTAAGCCCAGAAAAAGCATGCTCGCATGCATATGTCATAGAAAACTGCAGAAGTCAGCTCCACCGCAATGCAAAACTGCTATGTGGTAAAGCATACAAAAATAAAATCAGAAGGGGCCACTGTCACGGGACAAAGTGTGCCTGGTGTGCCTCCAAAAAAAAAAAACGCACTTTTTTTTTATCTAGGTAGGGCTTGAATCTAGGCAGGGACTGAGTAAAGATACTTTTGAAATTGTATCGCGATACGATACGAGATACTGAGACAAGAAGTACTTGAAATACAGATGCAAGATACTACTGAAATAATTGTATCCAATACGATACTTGGCAATTGTATATTAAATACTTCTATACATTCCGAACTTTTGTTATTACAGATCCACGTAATGTAGCAGCGAACGCCTATGCACAAAAATGTCTCCTTGAAAAATTTTTAAATGGGATACCAATTTTGTTTCATTTGAATGAAATGTCCGCTGGTATCTCAAAAGTTGTTTTACAGCAGAGCTGTTATAGTCGATGTTTGCTGTGTGTCGTAGATGTAGATAAAAATGATCATCATCGTCAACCGGCACGCGCTCAATCATCTTCAAAGCACTGGGTACAAAAGGTTATCAAGAGAAGATACTAGGTGTGGCTCCTAATCGGTGTTTTCCGCCCGTGTTTTCCCTTTTTAAAATTTAGTGAACCGGAGTGGTGAGTAGTGGCACATGCGTGCTATCGGTGTTTTATAACAGAGCTGTTATAGCCGAGGTTTGCTTGTGTCGCAGATAGAAAGAGAGAGAAAAAAAGAGAAAGAGAGAAATAGGTAGAAAGAAGAAGAAGAAAGACGGGAAGAGAAAGGCAGAGAAACAAACAGAGATAGAGAGAAAGAGATAGAAAGACAAAGACTAAAAAAGATAAAAAAAGGGAGCAAGCATAGCCATGCATAGTGTAGTACAGCAAGGGGTGGGAAAGAGACAGGTGAAAGGGTAAAAGCCTAGGCAAGCCAGGACCAGCTATATAGGTGCCCACCAGCTCTGCGGTGACCCAGCCTCGCGCGACTTAGTGCAAGCCACGTTCCACCCTCCCCCCCCCCCCCCCTTTTTTTTTTTGCACGGCTACTTCGAAGAAGTCGTTGTGGTTCTAGGCACAGGGAGCACCATTCCAGCTGACGAAGTTTGCAAACAAATCATGAATAAAGCGCTCGATGACTTCTACCTTTTGTTTACAGCAGTTCCTGCATGTACCACCCTCGCTCAGCACTGCGTTGACACAGGGGTAGTGCATCTGTGAGACGCAAGCTGCGTCCACTAAATGCTGAAAAGCAAAATATCATTGAAGACTATGTGAATTACCCTCTTAGAGCAAGGCCTCATAAAACAAAGCACCAGCCCTTGGTCTAGCGCCCCAGTGCTCATGGCCAAGAAGTCTAGGGGGCTACCGGCTTGCTGTAGTCTACCTGCCATTGAACGCACGCACCAGGGTACCTGGCTATCCTATGCATCGAACAGACTGGCTGCTATTCTCGAGTTTCGATCTCTCCCAAGGGCAGAGTCGGCTAACTACCTCATGAGTCAACTGACTCATAGTCACTCAGACTAATTTCAAGCCGTGAGTCTGAGTCTGAGTGAGTCCGGGTGAGTAATATCTTGTTGAGTTGGAGTCCGAGTGAGTACGGTTGAGAAAAAAATTAGTGAGTCTGAGTCTGAGTGAGTCCGGTTGAGTAAAAGTTTGGTGAGTCTGAGTCCGAGTGAGCCCGATCGAAGCGCAAAATATATTTCTTGAGTGAGTCTGAGTGAGCTCCACATTTTCGGTCGACCTGCGGTCCTATCTACTAAACTACAGCATTACTAAGAGACCCATGTCGGCTCACGTTTTTGCTCACGCCTACCTACACCTACTTCAACGCGCTAGCGTCCATACGCCAGCTCCGTATTTATTGATCGGAGGCAACGAGTTACGAAAGAAGGGGGTGAGAAGTGCCTTCACCTCCGCACGCAAACCATTTCACGGGAATTTCTTCATAAAATATATCATACGAGTCATCTCTTTCTGTATAAATGTCCTTTCTGGAATGGAACAACTGGTAACTCGTATATAAAGGCACGAGATCGAAAAGGTGCCAAGTAGAGCAAAGATTGTGCCAGATATTGTGCCCGTTAAAGAGCATTGGCTCTATGGTCGAAAAATCTATTTATACGCTAGCGGCCTCATGAGTCGACTTATTCGGACTCCTTGAGCCGTGAGTCTGAGTCTGAGTAGTCGACTCACTCAGACTCATATTGAGCCGTCAGTCTGAGTCCGAGTCCCGGTGAGTAATATCTTGGTGAGCTTGAGTCTGAGTGAGTCCGGTTGAGGAAAATTTTGGTCAGATTGAGTCCGAGTGAGCCCTAAGAGCAAAATATATTTCTTTAGTGAGTCTGAGTGAGCTCCACATTTTTTGCCGACCTAAGCCCAAGGGTTTCTTCGAATCCCTGTTTCTGATGCCGACGTAATGAAACTGGCCTTCATCTGCCATCAGGGTATATTTGAGTTTACGAGGATGCCCTCCTGGGTGGCAGGTAGCCGGGCAACTTTTCAAACCTTGATGGCCCACGTGTGGCAAGGAATAAATCATAACTTTGCTATGGCGTCTCAGGACGATGTCCTCGTCTACTCGGAGAATCTTGAGAGCCATGTTGAGCATGTCAGGGAAGTGTTGCAGCGCACTGAGAATGCTGGCCTTACAATTAACCCTGATAAAATGCAGGTCTGTCGTCAATCCCTTCGCTGTTCTTCTGAAAAAAGAAAGAGCCATAGTAGTAGGAAGAGCGCCAGGAGCTGGCTTTCACTGTACTTAAGCAGTCCTTAGCTCAGGATGCAGTTACGAGCCTTCTACATCTAAATCAATTCTATGTGGTTGAAACGGTTGTAAGCGGCATTGGCATTGCAGCTGTGGTACTGCAGGCTGGCCCTGAGAGACTGTAGCCCGTTTCCTTCATTAGCAGGGTTCTTACGAAGGCCGAAAGCCACTATATTGTCTAGGAGTGGGAATACCTTACAGTGGTGCGGGCAGTGGACAAATTCGGGGTGTATCTTGAGTACAGAGTTTGATATGCACTGTGACCACTCCTTCCTGTCATGGATGCTTAGCACCGACCAAGCTTCGCTCACGGTCAAGCGTTGGTACCTCCGGCTGCAGGGTTTATATTGCCTAATCAAGCACAGATGGCCGCGGGCTGGAAAATATACCCTCAGATACCTTGAGTAGAGCGCCTTTTCAATGTGTAGACGACCAAGTGACGGCCTGTAAGAGACACTATTTCCCATTGCTGCCCCAGAACCTGAAGGGAAAATTACATTTGAACAAGTAACATTTGCCTTGGAGGAGTATACTACGCCCTTAAAGGGACCGACAACTGCCCAGAACATGAAATGAGATAACTCCACTGATGGAGATTGTCCGTCGCATTGACTCAAACCAACCCTGTTTTTTCGTGAGAGGTGGATTTATATTTTTATTTCTTCATTGAAAGTCCAGTGGCGCCTCTGGCGCCTCTGTTCATTTTTTCTGGGTTACAATGTTACTAGACTCCGGGCCACGTGACCGTTGATTGGTGTACGCGGTCGACGATCTTTTTGTTAGTATTGAAATATTGTTGGTTTCTTTATATTAAAAGATATTACTCCATAAAAATGCACATAGGCCTGCGTTAGTAGTATGCATTAAAGTGGCGCTGCCTTCGCGTGACGTAATGATCCCATGCTCGTCAGCGCGTCTTGAGCAACTTTTCAGTGTGCTCATGCAACCATGCACGGGGTTTCCATGTCGCTAAGATTTTGGAGCGACGTAGTTTTGACCCACACTTCGTCTCAGAAATGACGTGCACTGCTACTCGGCGCTGCCGTGCATATGCGTAGTGACGTTTTCGGTGACTTGGCTTGGCTCGTGTATAGAGAGAGTAACGACACCGGCACAAGCCACCCATGACTCAGGCGCAGGCAACCTTGGGTGCAGGCGCACACAACGCGGTACAAATACAGGGAAGGTGTATAATGCCACATCACCTCATTGTAACAGCTTCTTATTTTCAAGAATAGTCGAAAAGTTCAAAATAAAGGTGGTTAAGCATAGTTACAGGAACTCCTGCGAAAGCAGAACGACAAGCTTTCACAAATCGCGAGAAGGGCTGGCGGCATCGCTAGCAATTCTCAGCGTTGCTGGAGGAAAGGTACATCTGTGTTTAGAGGCTTTCAGATCGAAAAATACTGCTTGCAAAATAACTACGTGCTTTTTGGATTAACTACTGCAGCTACAAACACTGCGAAGGGTGAGCTTTCTGTCGCGCCGCAAAAAAATGGGTCGGGAAAAATCAGTTGTCGGTCCCTTTAAGTGATACCATAAAAACCCATATAAGAGCAGGCTCGTGACAGCCATCTGTAAAACTGAAAACCGTGATCCAAAGGGCTATGCTTCCAAATTTAGACGCTGATCATCGCCGTTTTCATGATCTGGCAGAAACAACAGAACTGGAGCCAAGCAGACTGATTATAAAGCGAAGAGGCACCAAGAAGGCACCATGGCTACCTTCTCACCTCTGGCACCTGGAGTTGAAAATGGCGCACAAACACCCCACCGCAGCCCATGCTGGATTTTTCAAAACACTGAGACGTGTTGCAGCACGGTTCGTCCATGGCATGTGTATGTGGGCGGAGATATCAAGTATGTGCAGTGCTGTACTGTATGCCAGCACAAAACTCGGCACAAGAAGCCTGAAGACTTGATGAGCAGTCAGTGGGCAACAACACCGATGGACGAGCTCAGTTATTAGGCCCATTCCAACTGCTTCATCTACGTCACAAATACCTATTAGTAGTGAATGACAAGTATACAAAGTTTCCAGAACTGTTTCATCTACGAGCAGTGACCAGAGCAAAAATACTGAAGTGCATGGTGCGAGTTTTCTGCCGCCATGGGACAGCTGTGGCCAACACCACTGACAACGGGAATCCTTTCGTTAGCACACGATGTTGCATCCTCCTGAAACTCTGGGGAATCGGTTGAGGATCGACATACAGTGCCTTAAAGGCCGGCTGAACAAATGGTTGAGCATCACAGTGGCACGGTTAACCAGTGTCTCTGAGCATACTGATCTAACCACAAAGACCCGAGATCGGCCTTGCCATGCGTACTGCACAGTGCGGGGTCACCGGATATAGCAGCATATTGGGTACAGCGCGAAAACGACCAAGACGGAAGACAGAAGGGACACAGACGAGCGCTCGTATGTGTCCCTTCTGTCTTCCGTCTTGGTCATTTTCGCGCTGTACCCAATTTGCTGCCGTACCAACTAGCCCAACTTTCAATACTTTTGCAATACATTTCTTGTACACAGGGCTCTGTTCAATGTAATAAAAAAACAGCGCTCGTCTGTGTCCCTTCTGTCTTCCGTCTTGGTCGTTTTCGCGCTGTACCCAATATGCTGCCGTACCAACTAGCCCAACTTTCAATACTTTCACCGGATATACTTCGGCGTTGCCTTGCTACAGCAGGGAGTTTTTGTGAAAGTTCATGGGAAACTGCAGGTGACAAGGAGGACACGGAGCCTCCAGAAGCAGCGCACCATGCCTTCGCTGCAGAACTCCGGCAGTGCCTTGGAGAAGCCCTGAAGTATGCTATAAGACATCAAGCCGTTGCCTGGCACGCCCGGAAGTCAAATTATGACTTTCATCGGTAGCCAACAGCCAACAACCATCAAAGACGGTGACCTCGTGCTCTTGGACACTCACGCCTTCAGTGATGTGGCATTTCGGCCAAATTGGCACCGCGGTAAGGTGTACCTTATCACGCGTGGTCAATCGGCTTGGTGAATATGACTTCATCTTGAGAGACCCAACTAAGGGACGTCGTCGAACTATCGCTCATGCCGATTAGATTGTGCTGTACCACAAACCCAGCGAGAAACATTGCCACAAACTATTACTTCTTCCTTCCTTGTACGAGTTGAGCGCATAAAAGGACACGGACAAAATGAAGAGACATACACACGCTGGCTCTTCCTTCCGCCCAGTGGCGTAGCCAGGGGGTGGCACACCGGGCACGTGCCCCCCCCCCCCCCCTTCCGAAAAAATTTCTGGCTACGCCCCTGCTTCCGCCTCGGCTTTCCCGATTCAAGGATGGGGGGATAGTGGAGAGGAGAGTTCGAGGGAAGGGGGAGAGCGCTCGTAAGCGGACCAATACCACTAGGGTGGTATGAAAGGGAGTGAATGCACATGCGTTAAAGGGACCCTGAAACGGTCATTTGAAGCTTTGTCAGTGTTTAGGGTAGAGCATCATCAAACCATTGGCACCACACATACCACGTGACTCGCGCATTCGCGCGCAGCGACCGTGCTGCTCTCAGCCGTGGTTTGAGCGAACAAAATCAGCTGCGGTGACGAACCGCCGGCTCCTTTGCAGCGGTAGGCCGATAAGTTGGCGGTGGTTTCTTGGCCCGTTGCCAGCCAGTTGGCGCGCGTGACTGTGCAAGTTGTAGCGAGCGCGGGCGAAGAAACCACGGTAAACTTATCGGCCTACTGCTGCAACGCAGCCGGCGGGTCGTGGTCGCAGCTGATTTTGTTCGCTCAAACCACGGCTGAGAGCAGCACGGTCGCGGCGCGCGAGTGCGCTAGTCACGTGCTATTTTTTGTATTTCGCGGGCTTTCTTTGCAGCACGGAAAAAAATGGTACACGTAAAACTTTCTTTATCGCAAATAATGCGATGGGGGGTTTCTGAAGACGCTATCGAACTTCGCAAGTCCCATTTCTTGCGTAATGTCAATATTTATTAACTTAGTTAAATAATCCTGATTAACAAATTGATTAATTACAAAACAAAAAATTGCCTGTAGTGCGCAAGCTGACTGTCAGCAATATGCAACTGCTTTCAATCGCCTGCCTCTAATATTGCATTTTTTTAAACCATGGCTAAAGATAGCTGGGACACCCGGTATATTCTAGGCACTATAGCTGTACCCTTTAGATCGGGCGGCGGCTCGGCGGCTCACGCCACTGCGCCACCATGCGGCGAGGGCGCGTGCCAGTGGGGTTTCGATAAAGTGGTGATAGTTTCAATAAGCGAAGTGATTCCGACTGTCAACGTGAAGTGCCTCCGCGTCGACATGTGCACGGACGGCTACGCGCACTGGTGAATCGCCAGCAGGCGCGTAGCCCAAGGGGGGAGGGGGTTCAACACCCCCCCTCCCCCCCCCGAAATTTTCCACTTTTGCTTGCGTATATACACACGCACACATACAAACACATGCACGAACATACATACAGTATGGCTGAACCCCCCCTACCCCCCGAAAAGAATTCCTGGCTACGCCCCTGATCGCCAGCTTACAGCCAGGCAACAAATACGACGTGGATCGTCGACAGGAAAACCCGAAATCCAAAGCGGTAAGTTTGCATGTTGCCCGTTTCCTTCACAAGTGGCGAAGAGGCAAGTCTAATAACATTTTATGATATCGATGATCATTACGAAGCCACACTAGTGCTACCAAACGAAGAACGGTCATATTAGCCTCGACGTCGACCACCTAGTTCATGTTTACGTGGAGCTACTGCGGGTTGTGAAATACATGTGGATTATTTACTTACAGGACAGACATGCTGCCTGCTCACTCATCGTATTGAAAGGCACGACGCTGTGCTTGTGATTGAATGCTGCCATAATAATGTGCACTTAGAAAGGAAAGGTGCAGAAAGTGTGCGGCGAGGCGTGGGTGCTTCTGTACGATGCAACAGCCGTTGAGACTCCGTGGGTTCCTCCGTGCATGCGTGTGTTTGTAAACGCGCGCGCGCGCTCAGCCACGTGACCTCAAGAGAGGAACCAATAGCGCGCAAGCAATCCTGTTGGAGCCGCTGGCTCCCTCCAACTCTCTTTCTTTTCTCTCTCCCGTGTACTGCAGCACCAGCAATTCAAAATACGTGGGCGGACATCTGTGCGTGGTAATCGCGGGAGGAGGGCAGAGAGGGACGCGCGGAGCTGGACATGAGGCGCGTGGAAAAAAGTCACGCCATATCCACGAAGTGAATGACGATCCACAAGCGAAAACCGGCTTGCTGGCATGGCACTAAAATGTAAGGACTAAATCAATAAAAAGCGAACATTTGTGTTACTGATGTCTAGCTTTATGGGAAGTGGCCCCCCAAAAAAATCGTGAATCTTAGTTTGATCGCGACAATCGCAAGGAAGCGCTAAATGTGGGGCATTTTGTGATAAAATCATGAAAGTTGGCAGCTACGCACGATAGGATTTGGGCTCAGGAATGTAGCCCCTTCAGTCACGGCGTACACAATTGTGTACGCGAACTTCGAAGGCGCGTCACACACCGCGTGTTTCTTCAAATGGCCTGAAACTCGGTGTGCACATTCCTGCAGGCTTCCTGAGTGGACAACTAGTGGTCATTTTACTTCATTGTGCTGCGTATTGCCGCAGAGGATCACTTTGCAGGAGACACCACTATGTTTGACGATCGTTCGACGTGCCGCGTTTCAGGACTAAAGTGAAAAGTATTTTTTTCTCCGCTGGAAACGAATACAACCAAAAAACAAACTGTGCATGCAATTCTGGCCTAATAGTTTATTCTTTTTATGCAAGTACTGAAGCTGACTGGTGGCAGAATAATTAGATAATTAGTTAAGCACTCATTAACTGTAATTACTGAAACTCACACGAAACAACAAATTCCTTCATTTTCTTTCTTGAAATGTTATACTGAGTGCCTTGGAATCATGCCATGCGGATTTGACGCGTTTCTGACAGTGCATCATAATTCGTGACTGAAGGGGGTAGTAGGTTTGCGCACGTAGAACACACTTACCAAGAAGTCGATCTGTTTAGGGTAAGGCGGGGCAAAACGAGACGTGGGGCAAAACGCGACATTTTGAATTTGCCGAGCACTATAGAGAATAGCAAAAGTACTTTTCTTTGTTTCTCTATTTCAGCGATAGCTGCTGTTAGTTGTCTATCTTTTTATGTGTAAAAGTTGATGATCGCTCAAAGCTTTCGCGCAGGAAAAATTACGCGGCTGGTGTCAGTGTGTTCGCGACCCGTCAAAAAGGGGCGAAATTCTGCTCGGCCGAATTTTCGGATGCGTGCATGAAGCTACTCCAGCATCAGTGCAACAACCTAATCATTTATTTTGTTACTTTAGACAACTAGCTACATGCCACGAAAAGTTTGGTTGATTTGGTGCCCGGGAACAAAGCAGAAATTTTTTTCAATTCGGGCATGCGAGAGGGGCAAAACGCGACAAAAAGGCATCAAATTGCCTTAAAGAGTGTCTTATTAATGGAACCATTTATTTACACCCACTATATATTACATTTCTTTGTTTAGGAGGTTTTGTACGTACAAGAGAATATCATATAGAGCTTCTTGGGACGAAAACGACAGGAAAAAGCACTGATTGCTGTTCAGGACATGACTCCCTACATTCGCGCTGCATCGAGGTTGTTCTGTGTTCTCAAGGATGCTCTCCAGAGGCGCCTGAAAAAATTGACAGAATCTCCAAGTGAAGTCGTTCACAAACACGTCTTGGGATCGAGTTTTAATGACATTTCACCAATACCGAAATTTAAAAAAAAAGAAGCGCTAGAAAATCCGAATGTAACACAGTTTTAAATTCATTGCCTCACAAAGCCCGGCTGACGAAGTTAAAAACCACGCAACGCCGGAGCAGTTCTGCATCAAAACGGCAAAAAGAGGCTATGAAGATACGTCAGAACATATCTAGCCTCCAATCGTTGAATAATCCAATGAAGTGCAAGCGTTCAACGAAAGACAACATTAGCAAAAAGAAAGACTGGCGCTGTTTTATCTGCAAGGAGTTTCGGAGCAACACAGTCCCGGGATCTGTCTGGATTTAATGCTTGGAGTGCAAGGACTGGGCTCATTAAGACTGCGTAAAGGTCCACGGAGTGAATTGCAAGTTCTTCTGCTGCAAAAACTGAACGGATGAATTTTTTTCACACTGTCTCGTTTTGCCCCACGCAGCGTCTCGTTTTTCCCCGCAGGTTGGGGAAAAATGAGACCTCTGGGGCATTTCTTATTTATTTTTAAAATAAACTTTTGAACGGTGGCAACATGGTCATATTTATGTAGCACATACCTTGTACCCAAAGGAAAGTTTCTGCATTGATGTTTAATGGTAACGAGTGAAATAAAAATAAATATTCACTATTTTCACATTTTTGTCGCATTTTGCCCCACCTTACCCTACAGACGAAAAAATAACATAACGTAACATGACAACATCTAATAAATAAAGTGGAAAATAAGTATATATGCCATTCGATAAGTTTGGTATGGTGCCATGATTCGCTGTAATGCGGGTTGTTAACACGTGCTCCCACATATACAAGAAAATAGAAGAAATCTAAGTAGGGCGTAATTAAATACCCTCAAAAGATGTGCTGAGAATGTGGCGACCTCGCAAGCTTCTCTGCCCGAGTATATATGATATCAAGATTTCAAAACAATTTAAATTTTCGAAAGGGTGGCCTAGCATGCCTTGATGTTCGGGGAGCGGGAGCTGCTGCATTATGGAAACCAACAGAAAGCTATTTGGGCACATGCCAAATAGCCTAAGATGTGTTTCACTAGCATGAGAGCAGTAGCAACAAATCGGGGGGAAGAGGCTCACTTAAAATAGACGAATCGTATATAATGGATTGATCTTACAGTGAATCCCTTCCAGAAAGCACATATGAAGTAGACAATACTTTATCTTACAGTACATATACGTTGTAAATTCCTTGCAATTTCAAGATCATGAAGCAAACCAAAAAAATGAACATGACAGTCACGTTCACAAGGTTTCCAAAGCATGAGTAAGAACTGATGAAAAAATTGGGGGACCCTTAAGCTTCGCCTTGAGTTGAACGCGATAGCAATATCCTGTCTCTAGTGCGTACTTCAATCACTTAGTGCATACTATGTAATGGGTAGCATGCTTTAAACCACGAGCAAATATGCGCGGGAAATGGGGGGAAATGTTTTCGAACTTGCTATGCACCCACTACGTGGTCTCAAGGGAATACGCGCACTAACGTGTGTGCCTTTTGTTATGGGTGGACGGCTTTGAACCACAATGTCGTTATGATATTCACAACTTCTGACGCCCGATGGCAATGTAAGCTTGTACCACGCAGTATTACTGCGACAAAATAGCTAGTTGGGCGAGTTGGTGCGTATTCATATTTGAAGAAAAAAACAGCGCACTGGAAAAACGAAGACAAGGAAGAGATGGAACACACACAGCGCTGCAGTCCCAACTGGAAGTTTATTCAAAGGAAACAAGCGCTTAAAAGTGAAAAAACGCGCATGACGTGTGGGTGTACACCTGTTCTTTCTAACACAGTTATTATTTTCAAACACCACGACCAGTTCACTCGTGAAGTCTCTGAAGCATTTCATAGTAACAAGTCACGTGATGCCTGCGTAAGCCAAACCTCGGTGACATTGCACAAAAAAGAATTTACTTTTATTGACGAGCGTATCACCTATAATCACCTTGTACCTCACTTGTCACGCGCGTTTTTTTTTTTTTTTTCACTTTTAAGCGCTTGTTTCCTTTGAATAAACTTCCAGTTGTGAGTGCAGCGCTGTGTGTGTTCCATCTCTTCCTTGTCTTCGTTTTTTCAGTGCGCTGTTTTTTTCTTCAAATATGAATATTACTGCGATATTACATGTTTTATTTTGACGCCTGTGTACAGGACGCGTGTGTTTGTAAAGCACGAAGGTTATTTTCACTGCATTTCCAAGCAGAGGAAGTTATTTTATACGTAATCCCAAGCAGAAGCGTGGCTGTGTGCAATAAAGAAAAAAAAAAAAGAAGCGTGGCTGTGTGGTACAACGCCTGCTTGCCACGCAGATGGCCTGGGTTCGATCCTCAGTCGGACCCGTAAATTGTTATTATTTATTTTATTTGCATCTTTCTCGATTTTTCGGTCACAGACAAGATGATTTTTCGCTCACAACCAACGAGGCCGACACCGACGCCGGAATTTCTGCGAAACGAGCTCTCTAACGCTATCGCGTTATAACAATCTATTATCCCGACGAGATTCCCTTTAATGAAAATGAGTTCTGCGGAATCCCACAAGGTGGCGGAAGGGTTAAGAAAGGGAAAATAGACAACCACCCGTTTGTAGCACGAAGCCACAAGGAAATCCATACGGATTTCTCAGAAAGAAAAGCTTCTAGCTGCCGAAAAATTCGTCCTGGTCCAGGGTTTGAACCCGGGACCAACGCATTTTCGGGGTGGTCGCTCTACCAATTGAGCTAACCAGGAAGCTAGCAATAGGCAGCGCGAGGGCGAATTCATCGACAACTCGAAGCATATGGACCCAAGGAATGAATATGAGTCCTGCGGAATCCCGCAAGGTGGCGGAAGGGTTAAGAAAGAGAAAATAGACAGCCGCCCGTTTGTAGTACGAAGCCACAAGGAATTTCCTTTGTGTACGTAGTGACCCTAAAACGTGTACTAATTCGTCCCCTTTGAACACATTTTATTCATTAGCTCCACCTCACTTATCACGTTTAATACATTTAGCCACTGTGTAACTCTTAATGACGTAGATGACTTCATTAAGATGATAAACCAGTATTCTTAGCCTTATAAGTCGCCAGGAACTCGTGAGCGACCCGACTTTGGCCAGGTCGCTCATAGCCTTTAGTGGGTAGGGGTCTTGAGTTGGTGAAAACAAAGAAAAAATGCGCGGTCTTAGCGCGAGCTGCGCGTTCTCCTCGTGGTTGATATGTTCGAGATCAACCGTCAGAATCGAGCTGCCGCAACCAGCGTCCCAGGTGCTTCGCCTACTCCATCAGAGCCTGGCCAGCTTCAAGACATGTCAACCGTAGCAGTTCCAAAGCACAGTAGCCGGAGGAAACAGAAGTCGAAGCTGTCTGACGACTTCGGCTCGGTGAGCAGTGGACCGAGTCACCTACAGTCCAACGGGGATGTCATCTTTCAGCGACTTCTTACCTTTTTCACAATGCATCAGAACGTAAATCAAGGTGAGCGTCAACATGCCGTTGGTGGCGACCACTCCAAGAGTGAAACTGCTTCCAAGTGCGGTTCGAAAGGTGAAGATTTCCCGGCTCCATCGACGACGCCCAATAAGTGTAAAACTAATATAACGTCGCACAACAACGAGCATTGGAGCAGGACGCAGTGCAATATAAACGCGTCTAAATTTGCTGAAGATCAAGCCGGTTCCGTCGCAGAAGAACCCATCGTGCATCTCAAACCGGAGCAAACGCCTCTCACCGAGTTCGACGTGGTAGACATAGTGAGACAGCTACGAGATATACTACGAAAGAACGGTCCTTCCCAGGAGGATGACCTGCTGGAAGCGTTGACTACTTCGCAGGCACAGATCATCATCAATGTGTACGGCACAATCACGGCCTTTCTGGACCGGCGGCCAGGGTTTGAGGTGATCTATGAAAGCTTGTACACTTTTGTCTACTACAAGTATACCGACGACGAAGACGACGTCCTGGATGAGGGTACTGCCGTGTCACGTACCCGCTGCTCCAACGAAAGTGGCTTCCAGTATTCGGTTGCTGGTGGTGATGGACGTAGGCGAACAAGGATAATTTCTTCGGACAGCCCCTCTTACACATCCGTCATGGATGGAGGAGGCGATAAAGAAGAAAAGTTCCGAATGAGGCGTGGATTGTGCCAAGATCCTTGGCTTCCGCCTTACAACTCACAAGCCCTGCAGGCTGTTGAGCCAACACGTGAACCTGAGGTCCAGAACGACCGATGTTACACTGCAATTAAGTCCACGCTGCACAAGCGCGACTTACAATCTTCGGAGTTCAAGGAGAAGCTCAACACCACCCGAGAGAGCCAAGCTTGCGAGGCGCATCAGCTTCGTGAAAAGATCGAGCTGAAGAAGCTGTCATCACCAGCACCACCGCGAGGTGCAGTAAAAGCCACTAACTGCTCATCCAAGAATGAGCAGAGACGCACTCAAACGTATGAGACACGATCCAAGGCAAGCTCGCCGCCGCCTCACCCACACCCAACGCCATCACTACGTCGACGATCACCACCACGTCGACCTAAGGCAGAGGAAAACATACGCGCGTTTCCCTTTGCCCCAAAGCAGTCGCAAGTGTCCACGCAGCGTTGGAGAGCAACGTCACCTTGCCCCAAGGCCAGGTCGACACCTCGAGTTCTTCCTCTTGGACCAATACCCCGGCTAGTGCACCCACCTCGCCGAAGGGCACCATCGCCGCGGCCAAAGCCAGAGGGAAAGCCACGTGCGCGTGCTATTGGACCAATGGCCCGCCCAGCGCCCCGACAGCGTCGGAGACCACCCCCCTATACCGAAGGTGCAAGAAAAGTCACGTGCGCTTCCTCTTGAACCAATGGCCCGACGAACGTCCACGAAACGTCGGAGACCACCACCTCAGCCCAAGGCGGAAGAAAAGTCACGTATGCCTCCTCTTGAACCAATGGCCCGGCCAGCGAAGCCGCAGCGTCGAAGACCACCACCTCAACCCAAAGTGGAAGAAAAGTCACGTGCGCTTCCTCTTGAACCAGTGGCCCGACCAGCGCCCACGAAGCGTCAGAGACCTCCACCTCAATCCAAAGTGGAAGAAAAGTCACGTGCGCTTCCTCTTGAACCAGTGGCCCGACCAGCGCCCACGAAGCGTCAGAGACCTCCACCTCAACCCAAAGTGGAGGAAAAGTCACGTGCGCTTCCTCTTGAGCCAGTGGCCCGACCAGCGTCCCTGCAGCGTTGGAGAGCATCGCCTCAATCCAAGGAAGAAAAGTCACGTGCGCTTCCTCTTGAACCAATTCCCCGACCAGCGCCCCCCACAGCGTCGGAGATCCTCACCTCATCCCAAGGTGGAAGAAAAGTCGCGTGCGTTTAGTTTTGAACCCACGGACCGACCAGCGCCCCCGCGGCGTCGGGGAGCATCGCCCCAACTCAAGGTGAAAGAACCCAAGATGAAAGAACCCAAGGTGGAAGAACCCAAGGTGGAAGAACCCAAGGTGGAAGAAAAGTCCCGTGCGCGTCCTCTTGAACCAATGACCCGACCGGCGCCCCCGCAGCGTCGGAGAACATCACCTCAGTCCAAGGCGGAAGAAAAGTCACGTGCGCGTCCTCTTGAACCAATTCCCCGACCAGCGCTTCCGCAACGTCGAAGAGGATCACCTCAACCCAAGTGGGAAGAAAAGTCACGTGCGCTTCCTCTTGAACCAATGCCCCGACCAGCGCCTCCGCAACGTCGAAGAGGATCACCTCAACCCAAGGTCGAAGAAAAGTCACGTGTGCTTCCTCTTGCACCAATGCCACGACCAGCGTCCCTGCAGCGAATGAGAGCATCACCTCAACCCAAGGAGGTGGAAGAAAAGTCACGTGCGCTTCCTCTTGAACCAACGGCCGGACCAGCGCCTACGAAGCGTCGAAGAGCACCCCCGTTCCCTCGACCTAAGGCCGAGGAGAACCCACGTCCGTTTTCAGATGTCCGAACGTCCCGGCCAACTCCACCGATTGACGACAAGTTCGTAAGGCCCGCAAAGCAGCCGGCAATGTCAGAGTGTCATGAGCTTTCCCGCCATCGGAAGCAGGTTGCCGCTGCCTGCTCGGACGTCGAATGCATGCCGTCCAGTCAAGTAACATCGCCTGTGAAAAGCACGGCCGAGAAACAGATGTCAAAGTTAGTGCAGATGGTAAAGAAGAACAAGCCAGAATACACGGAACAGGAGATCCGCTTGCGCTTGGGCGACTTACGTCGCTCACAGGGCGGCTTCTCACGTATGACGCTGAAAGCAATCGTCGCTCTGATGCAAGACCGGCTTGAAACAGAAGAAAAGCAGTACAGGCATGGGGAGGATGGTGTGTCCAGCAAAGAAAAAGCCGGCAACGTTTTTTTCCTTCGTGTTGCCTAATTTTGTCGATATTTAAAAGTACAGCTAAATATGGACTCTCTCACTTTTCATGTTTGTAATAAAACTTTTTTCTGCTTCTAGTGCACTATGTAACTGCTGTCATTGCACGGCTAGAAAATTAGCGTGGACGTCAGGTACCATATTGGAATTGTGAATGTTTAGTCTACCGCGGGAACGCGTTGGCAGGAAACACCACGCTCTGCAAAGGGCGAAGGAAGATGCGTCGAAAGGGGCATAAAGTCGTCATTTTTGCTAAGCAGGCATGATTTCACGACTTCTAGGCCTCGATTCCCTATTTGTTACGTGCGCCCTAATATGAATAATTTTTAAAAATCTGGCAGATCCCGCGCATTGTGGGAATCAATTTCATTCGAAGCAGTTTACGAGTAGCAGCCTATGTGTCGGACTTTTTGCTTTGAGCCAAGCGCTACGAGGTGGATCGATGTCTTTCTGTTTATTGAGTATAGTTGTGCGCATACCGCTGGATTAACGGCACGCCGAATGCTCTGTCGTGTAAAGGGTAGCTCATGTTCATTGAAGCCATAGCGCTGAAAAGACAGGGACCACAGAAAGAGGACGGGACGTGCGCTCTTTCTGTGGTCCCTGTCTTTTCAGCGCTATGGCTTCAATGAACGTAACAAACCAACTAGCCCAAAAGTCTGTTCTGTTGGTAGCTCATGCACTGTAAGCAAAAACTATCCAAGATTGGGGTTTTTGCGGCTCATGACCTCTGAAAACTCCCTCGCGTTTAAAATTACTACCTCATGTTGGAGTAAAAGGCGGTACATGACATAGTTTTACCACCACCTCTCAGGGACGTAGTAAAAGGATGTCACAATCCAGTTTTACTACGTGGGGAGTTTTCTGTCACGTGACTTTTAACCACGATGTGAGAGTTTATTATCACGTGACTGGAAGCTGCAGCTGCTTCGGCGGCTTTTTCCCCCCACCGAGTGACGCTCTCAGTTCCAGTGAAGGTATGCGAACCCCGCAAATGGCTTTTTTTTTTTTTTTCAAAGATTGGTATGGCATTGTCGCGCTTCGTGGTTGACCCCCAGTGCACGGCCGCTCGATCTCCCCCCCTTTGGTGCCCAGTGCATGCACTTTCACTGGAACTGGGTGCTGCTGAAGCAAAACGAGCGAGGAAAGCATTCTGTGAACGAAAGGGCGTGCTCGAAGAAAAAAAAACTGCTGGAAAGCCGTCTTGCAGATTTTCGCAAATCGTTGGCGTATGTTGTTTAGTGGTCCTGGAGACTGGCAAGTGTCAGAAGCTCGCGCTGTATGTGTCTCGTTGCGCTGATGGCAAGCTCAACTGGATCTCACGTGTTTCTTCTATCATCGAGCGGCCGTGCGCGTACGAGCGCGAGCCTCCGAACCTGGACGTCGCGGATACCTCGCGTCCGTGCTGAATCGCGAAGAGCTACGAAGAACACTGCCAGCGGTAACAACATCAAGCTGGTGTGATCGTCCGTAGTTGCTTCCTGGAGAGTGACCGGTTACAATTTCGAAGCGATAGGAAAAACGCTTCGCTACGTCGTCGGCACCGAGCCGACCAGAGGCCAGTGTGAGTGCGTCGCCGGAGCAGGTGAAACAAGCGTCGCATAGATTTTGTTTCACAGAAAACAATGTCTGCTGGAGTAAAGTACAGCCGGAATTGTCCGCAGCATGCGCCAACCGTTGTCAAACATCTCGATCGAAGGTGGGCACCGATACAAGGCATACGGAACCAGCTTTGACCACCGTTGAGCACGGAGAAAACCCGGACGGTGAGCCGTCTCGTTCGTTGTGAGTACATCGCTCCGTAAGACGCCGCGAATAGCGGATACGTATTTTTCATTGCTGTCTAAAATAACGACGACAAAAATTGCACAGGAGGTGCATTCTGTGATCGCCAGCTGTCTTTCATCGCATAGCCGTGCTCCTCGAAAAGGCCTAGCGACGCCGTTGGTCTGAGGCCGGTACAGGCGCGGCACCGCTCTTCTTCGTCGGCGTTCCTGAATATGTGCTGCTACTGTGTTTGTGTACTGCCACTCAATGAAAATTATTGAGCTGCCATGGTTTGTGTGTGCTTAGGTATATTTTGTGGAGTTGTGCGTGAGCACTGCTAACGCGTGTGGGCCAACAGGCTGCAGTGCCAGCTAATAATTGGATAATCAAAAAAGGTAAGATCGGGTGGGTTTATGCTAAGAGGTCGGTGTGACTCATGGTGACTTGCAACCCACCTTAAGTTTGCGCGTGCGCTATGAAACTTTATTGTTCAACGATGCCAAAAAGTAGCTCTCCCACCGGCACTACATGGCGGGTCAAATGCGGTGCCTATATATACCGGGTGGTCGAAGTACGGTTGAGTAACGCGAGCGGTCCGTTCAGGTGATGTTTTATTCTGCATTGGTTGTGTGTGTGTGTGTGTGTGTGTGCGTGTGTTTGTGAATATGTTAATCTCTGTATATGTCATCAATTCCGCGTCATTTGATGTTTAATAAATGCGTTGGCTCATGGTCCGATCACAGCCGTCACTTTTTTTTTTTTGTACCACTAGAAATAACTCTCAGAAATCACCCTAAAAACCTTGTAACGGCAGTAAAAAATTACTCCAACTATGCTCGCTGAAAACCTCGGCGGGGTAAATAATTACTACCGTTTCTACGCTCAAAAACTCGACTAGCGTGAGAGTAAATTTTTACCTCGACTGGTACGTAGTAAAAAAAAAACCCAGAAAAGGTAGTGCGCTAGAGGACAAGCAGTTTACTCCAGTTTTTGGGTTTTTTCTGGTTATTTTTGTTTAGTGTGTGGTCTGACGCAACCTCGGCACTCACTTTGCAGCAGAGACTTCAGTTTTGTCTCCACCAAGTCAGTGGCGTAGCCAGGGGGGCGGCACACCATGCCCGTCCCCCCCCCCCCCCCCCCCCACCGAATTTTTTTTCGCTATGGCATACAGGGCGAAAAATGACTTTTTCAAGGAGGTGCCCCCCCCCCCCCCCCCCCCGAAATCAAGGAGGTGCCCTCCCCCCAAAAAATTTCTGGCTACGCCCCTGCACCAAGTGCATATTGCGATGCGATAATATGCATAAGTAGCAGTCGTAGGCGTATTCGCTCAATGCTTCACTATAGCTCGTAGAGTCATCGGTGTACATACGTAATGTTTAGCGTATTGATATAAAAGCTCATAGCCAACACTGCAATTGCAACTCCGTTGTCCTGACATGACGCTTGTACTCGAACGTTTGAGCGCAACGGGGTCGAGCGGGGTGCGGGAGCCAGCGTGCTCCAAACTCCTTTGTCCAATAAAGCTTTTCTTCTCCTCCTCCTTGTAACGAGTCTTTTCCGAAGCAGTTTGATGAACTAACGTGGCTCTGTGGTAATACTTGACCGCCATGCAGAATGCCTGGGTTCGATTCCAGCTCGAGTCCTGACCTTTTAGGGGCGAAGCTCCTTAGGGTGTGGGTCTGTCCCTCCTCTGTAGAAGTAGTAGTAGTAGGTAGGTAGGTAGGTAGCCACGTGTAGTGGAATGTACCCACTCCACGTGATAAAGATGACGATGACGCAGTATAGTGGAATGTACCCACTACACGTGATAACGATGAAGTATAAGCGCGTTCCAGTATAGTGGAATGTACCCACTACACGTGATAACGATGACGATGACGCTGATGATCATGAAGTATAAGCGCGTTCCAGACCACACATTCTCTTTCTGCCATGGATGAAAACGATCGAGCTTCGCCCACTCATCATCATTCACTTCGTGGATATGGCGTGATTTTTTTTTTTTTTACAGTGAAAGCTGTTGTGAGATCACAACAAGGGTGCCTTAGTTGTCCGCCGCCGCCGCTGTCCGCAACCGCTATCGCACGAAATAAGAAAAAACAAAGACGAAATAAGAAAACATACCCAGGACTGAACGGGGTTCGAACCTGGGTCCTCTCCCTGCCAGCCCAGTATTCTACCTCTGAGCCATTTTTTTCTTTTTTTTTTATTGAATACTGAGCCATGCCGGTGCTCGAAATTCCTGTGAACGAAAACCCCATACAAGCGTTACGTCGGGAAGGAACCGCGTTAAGTATATACGCAATATAAAGTGGTAGAAGAGTAAAATAACAACCAGGCGTCACAGAATGCGAATTGTGTAACCAGGCGTCACACAATATGAATTGAATTACGAGTGGGTCGTTGAATACGTCCAACCCATTACAAAGGGCTCCGCCATAATTATTCATCGTCATAAGCCACCGAATCAATTAATGTAGTAGTGGGTACTTTGAAAGCACACGTGTACTTGTAGCCCCAAGAGAGTTTGCAACTGGTTCTAGAAATGGCGCTCTTCCAGCTTTCGCTGTGACTGTGCTGCGCTTTCCGCGCATGCCTCGCGTTTTTAGGAGCGGAACTCCAGGCTCTCACTATGTCCGTTGACGCCGTCGTTGTAGTAGCTTCCCGTCGCACCGAAACACAGGTGTTACATATACCGTACATAGAGTGTTCATAGCGCGCATATAGGCTTAAAATAGACCGTACTCCGTCCGTGCATCTGTCCGTCCGTCCGTCCGTCCGTCCCTCCATGGACGGACGCACGGACGGACAGATGGATTTCATAAACATTCTTTATATCGATCGTTTATCATTTCATCAATGGAGCTTCGCTCCATCATCAGCATTCATTTCGTGGATCTGCAGCAATTCTTTCTTTGCTTACATCGGGATATTTCACCCATCGAAAACGCCACCGACGCGGACACCGCATTTTCTGGGAAACGGGCTCCTTGACACTGTCGCGTTACGATTTACAGTCTGGTTTGATATCGACTGTGAATCACATGTGGCGCATACCCGTATACCACGGGCCACAGTATGCGGGTGTGGGCCACACGTGACTTGTGAAAAGGATTTCGGGACGTATACGACAAGGAAGTCACGTTGTTCATCTCATGACATGCTAATTGTGTTCGTCATATTATGCCAATTTTGGTATATACCAAGTTCAGGAGATGACCACGAGACCTTGAAAAGCGGCCCAGAACGTATTGCCAGTGACATCAACAAGGGGAGCTATGGGTGCGGCGAGTGAAGCGCGTCGAGGTGTGGAGGGAACAAACACTAATAGCGGAAAAGTAAGTTTTATTCAAAGGCGAAGAAATCTTTGTTTCACAAATGACATTTTTTCCCCGAAAAACGTTATGTAGGTGCAAGGTGCAAATAATTTATGACAGTGTTCAATTATTACGAAAATCGTTTTTCTTAATGCCCTCTGAAGCGAAGCGCAAGCCATTATTACCCAATGCAGCTCTTGTGGTGTTGTAACCCTTGCAGCCCTTGCGACGTACACTTTTTTTTCTTCCTCCATGCCTTGCGGCGTCGCTCTCGCAAAGTTCGTCTGGGACACGCTCCCCGACGTATTTTGGCGTTTCGAACTTTCATACGTTGTCTGAATTATTGTGGCGAGATTTTAATTTTTGCTGTGTGCAAAGTTGCGACATGAGTTTGATCGTTGGTGAATGTGCTGAGTGTGGTGTCCAATGGGCAACGGGACGATGCGGCTAACATTTAACGCAGAACGCTTTTCTCGGAAGCCGCGGAAACGATGTGCTATGCAAGGATGCAATAACAGCACACGTACTACGCCTGGCGGTTCATGTCTTCTAGATAAAACAACGGACAATGGCTCGGAGTAGAGTGCTCACTGGATTTTCATGAATCAGTATTCCTGCTGTCCGGTTTCTTTCGTGAACACGCAGTGCCTGCTATATTTCCTGTTGTCGGTGAGCAGTTCGCAGACTTATTTATCGCGCTACATTTGGCATGCCTGCATACATTACATGTAAGGTTAATTTATTGGAGCATAAGACAAATGATAGTGCACGTAGTGTCCACGCACTTTTTGTAGCTATTACCATACTTGGTGCTCATTGTGTACAGTGAATTGAAAAGGCTTTTTGCGACCAATTGAATAAAATTGAAATGTCATAATTCTGGTGTGACAAAAGGCGATAGTCCTGCTTGTTAGAACTCAAGCACACAAGCAATTCGCACTTTAAGGGGACCTGCATATGTGCGAAACAAATAAGCAACGCTGCAAATATGAGATGTGCACTGCTGCTTGCTTTAATCTATTTGCGGGCCGTTATCTGCTCGGCCGTTTCTTCTTTACCATAATGCGCTATACCAGTTCAAGTACGACGAACCAACTCGCCCAGTCTTCAACACTTGTTGCGTACATTTTTTTTTTTTTGTGAGCCCCCCCCCCCCCCCTATTCTGCAATTTTAGTGAGACAATGGTTCGGAGGCTGTGTTTATAGTAACGCTTTCGTTGAGTAACCTCACGTTGAGACCTCACGTGGGGCTGTCGCAGTGTCCCGTTTCCGGCGATGTGGCCCCCGACATCGAGAATGCCCCTTTGAACGGGCTCAAATGCCACCGTAATAAAACTATGCATGCGAGTCCCGATTTGCTTGTAGGGGCCACAGCTACTGCGGCTTTATGACAAAAACTCCGATGGTTGCAAACTCCTAATGTCGAGGTAGTCGACAAGGTTGAGGATTTGACCGTCCCAGCATCTTATCTATAAGCGCAGTTTTTCTCGCCGCCTGATGAGACCAAAGTGTTGCTTATGCATGTGTTCACCAGCGAACAAAATCACGTGTACCGATTGGGTACTAGTCTCTGGCGTCACACTGCCAGAGCGATTTTCTTCCTGTGGTACGAACAGTCTTTTCGCTAGCCAGGTGAACATTTTAGAAGGGTGGCAATTTGGGAGAGTTAGTTCATTTTGATTAAGATACACAGAACGAAAACAAAGGGGGGAGGGGGGTGCGAAAGGATGAGGAAGCGCATCATGCGTCACCGTTCTCGTATTTTTATCCTCGTTCCTTCGTGCGCTACTGGCTCCAGAGTCTAGAAAACCATCTAGCTATCACAATAATACGTTGAAGGTTTTCAGTTCTATAGTCAATTGTAGATGTACTGGAGAAACCAAATCTTTATTACAAAATTGTGAGAGAATAGGGCAGTCTGATCTTGTGGAAATCAGGGCATTCAGCGTTCTGCCTAGTACTCCTCGCCCTCGTCGGCACCCTCGTTGGAGTCCATGCCAACCTCCTCGTAGTCCTTTTCGAGGGCGGCCATGTCTTCACGGGCCTCTGAGAACTCGCCTTCCTCCATGCCTTCGCCCACGTACCAGTGCACGAAAGCGCGCTTGGCGTACATAAGGTCGAACTTGTGGTCCAAACGTGCCCAGGCTTCGGCGATGGCTGTAGTGTTGGACAACATGCAGACAGCGCGCGGAACCTTGGCCAGGTCTCCGCCGGGCACCACAGTTGGCGGCTGGTAGTTGATGCCCACCTTGAACCCTGTGGGACACCAGTCCACAAACTGGATGGTGCGCTTGGTCTTGATTGCCGCGATGGCAGCGTTGACGTCCTTAGGTACCACGTCACCACGGTACAGCATACAACAGGCCATGTACTTTCCGTGACGCGGATCGCACTTGACCATTTGGTTGGCAGGCTCGAAACATGCGTTGGTGATCTCGGCTACGGTGATCTGCTCATGGTAGGCCTTCTCGGCGGAGATCACAGGAGCGTATGTCACCAGCGGGAAGTGGATCCTGCGGCCAGGAAAGGTAGGCGAAGGTGATCTTTACTAACATGCAGCTAAATAAATTGTTTAGGGGAGAATGAAATGGCAGACTAGAACGTCCCCAGTATGCAGTGCCACTTCCCAGGAAGACGTTTCACGCGAAACAATCGAGAGCATTATTATAACGAGACTAATTAGAGGCATCGTAGGGCAGGAGATGTCGATTGTGTGACTAATTTACTAAGTGGGTATGCGTGCAGTGTGGAATAGTAGGTTAGAAAATCCCAAGTGCAGAATAGAGGTGATAAAAAAGCAAAGAAATATACAAACCTTGGGTAAGGAACCAAGTTGGTCTGGAACTCTGTCAAGTCAACATTGAGCGCACCATCGAAGCGCAGGGAAGCGGTGATTGAGGACACGATTTGACTTATGAGCCTGTTCAGGTTGGTGTATGTTGGCCGGTCGATATCTAGATTGCGCCGACAGATGTCGTAGATGGCTTCGTTGTCAACCATGAATGCGCAGTCCGAGTGCTCCAGTGTCGTGTGAGTGGTCAAGATTGAGTTGTAGGGTTCGACAACAGCAGTCGAGACCTGCGCATGTCCAACAGAGCAACAGAGTTTTTAAGTATACCAAAGATCCAAGCCCTCCTTCAGTTCTTATGCAACCCGGCGGTATGAGTCACGAAATATTGGCCAAAAAACAAGACCTCTTGTTCCTCGATGCCGATCAAGTAAACCTGTCGGATTCGTAATCTATGGGCACCCACACTAATAACGGGAACATCGCAAGTAACAAAAATGAACAGTGCATTCCTTTCATCCCGTTCCATGCACTGGTTTTGATAGCGTGCGCTATGTAAATTAGCCTAACAACAAACAACAGCCTCCATCAAAGGTTAATTAGGCACTTGTACTTGCACGCAGACTTGTGCTAGCTGAGAACAAGTTGGGCAGTCACAGCGCAGGTCCGTCGCACAGGCGATTAAGCTCATCGATAACATTCGCTATGTGGTGTTGAGTATTAGTACTTAACTCTGGAAGAGGACATTTGGGGCTTTCTTGGGCTTGTGCATTTGGAAATTTTATCTACAGACAGGTTTAGCTCTTTGGCGACTGCTTGTACACAAGAATGTACACAAGAATGTGGGACAGTTGAGCCGGTCATGTACACAAGAATGTGGGACAGTTGAGTCTACGAAAACGCCAACTCGTGCTAATTTGTTAGCCTGCTGCGAATTGCAAGTATTTTGCAAACTGTCTTCCCCAAGGTGCGTCATTACTCAGGTGTAGCAAAGGCTGTTAGACAATGCGTACCTGTGGCGCTGGGTAGATAGAGAACTCGAGCTTCGACTTTTTGCCGTAGTCGACGGAAAGGCGCTCCATGAGAAGCGACGTGAATCCGGAGCCTGTGCCACCGCCGAAGCTGTGAAACACGAGGAAGCCTTGGAGACCCGTGCACTGGTCGGCCAGCTTCCGGATGCGGTCAAGCACGAGGTCGACGATCTCCTTGCCGATGGTGTAGTGACCGCGCGCGTAGTTGTTGGCAGCGTCCTCCTTGCCAGAGATTAGCTGCTCCGGGTGGTAGAGCTGCCGGTAGGCACCAGAGCGAACCTCGTCGACAACAGTCGGCTCGAGATCAACGAATACGGCACGTGGCACATGGCGGCCGGCGCCCGTTTCGGCGAAGAAAGTGTTGAAAGAGTCGTCAATGCCTCCGGACACCTTGTCGCTTGGCATCTGGCCATCCTGCTGAATGCCATGCTCGAGACAGTAGAGTTCCCAGCAGGCGTTTCCAATCTGCACTCCGGCCTGGCCGATGTGGACGCTGATGCACTCCCTCTGAAATAAGCAAGAGGCCGCATGAACAAGGAAAATAACTTTTTAATAGCGAAAAAAAAAGTGAAAAAAAAGGCCAAATATTCAGAGTTGAACGTAAGGAAGCATGCTGTCCATTTGCGTGGGTTGCATTAGGCTATTGTAGAAAATACGAGATTTCATTAAAAGGGACATGAGACACCGTCGTAAGTTACTGCATAATAGCGTCACTATTTGACAACTCTGCTTCACGAATCTGCTTTTTTTTTGAAATCCCTCACGCATTGCACGATCGTTACCGCATTAGACAATGCACATTAAGCATTTAGCAAAGCGTTATACGGCAATGAAATACGGCCGACGCAGCCCAGACATTCTGTTTAACCCCCCACTTGGGGCTCCGCGAGAGGAAAATCATGCACACGAATAACTAATAATGCATTGATTGCAGTTACATTAATATTGTGAGTGGAAACGCTACGATATATCTTATGCCAATAATTAGCGGAAATGTGAATGGCTTGACGGCGACTCGAGCACACTCCGTCGGCGTTGAGAAATCAAGCGTTTCTGCGCACTGTATTGAGAGATGCAAAATCTTGAGTTAACCATTTACGTTGCGAAAACGCGCCAGATGTCTGAAACGCGCTTGCTTGCAAGCGGCCTTGAATGCATTCTATTTTTCTCGAAAAGGCATGCGCCCGTGGCGCCGCATCTTGCGCATTAGCTGCTCGCTCGGGCACGACAGACCCGGACTCCGAATACCGCCTTTAGAACATTAGCTACTTTGTTTATCCGTTATACATGTGCGCTGACGTCACACGGAAGCTGCACCATCCCCCGTTAATATTCTGCTCAGCCAGACTCTCAGGGTCAGACTTAATGAGTCGGGGTGAGCCTGCCGCGAGTCGATTCCAGAGTTTGCCGATCTATGCTCGGTAAAACGTGTAAATGAACGGTAGTCTCGGGACGAGCCGGTGAGTAGGCGGGTGTAAATAAAAATGGGAGCGATTTCCGACGACTGCTGCTGCGCGGACGAGAGTTGGAAAAGTAGCTGCTTTAGTCGAGCGCCCACTCGCGTCACTTGAAAACGAGTGACCCGATAATTGATGGCTTTACCTGTGACCAAACGTTTGATAACCCTTCTTGAAACTTCGCATTCGTATGAGTAACAAGTGTCCTACGCCCGCAGAGGCAGTTGAAAGAATCAAAGGGTGTGCTAGATCGTTAACTCATGGCAAATTCGACACGGCGTCACAAAGCTACTATGGCGGGCCGGACGGAGGCGGTAAGGAATATATTTGAAGGCTTCATCATCACAACCGCACAAGCCTCCGTGCCGAGAAAATGCCCATGAATAGTTTGAAAGTGTTGGCGAGAAAGAGCAGTTGCAAAGATTCGCTCGCAAACAAATTTCTTCCAAGGGCTCACTCGCATTAATGCTCTCCAGAATTATAGTCTGCCGGGCCCACTCCGACTCGGGCTCGCAGGTCGGCCTCTTAGTCAACTCACGAGTGAGCTGGCAGACCTATAGGCACGCAAAGCTGTGCGCGATGAGACCGCCCTGTTTCCTGTATACACTCAAAATCACTGATTCACTGGAATCTTTGAGCTCGTATTTTCTGTATTCAGATTATATTCATTGATCATCAGTCGTGCGGAGTGGACGACCTTTCCACTATAACAGTGAGTGGCTCCGTACGAACAACAGACAAAATGAAAATTTACTAAATGGGACCTCAATTTCCCCCGTCTTCATTTACGGTTATCACACGCATAGCACGGCTGCTTCCTGATATAATGCATCCTTATGCAGCCTGCTATTCCTAGTGCCACACCCGAAATGCCAGTTTCCGAATTACTGCTTTGGCCTAAGTCACCCGAGACGGATGCTTATATTAATTACGCAACTAAACTGCTTTCCACTACCATTCGCGGTACGACTCATGTATGGACAGTAGCCTTCAACGTCGCGACAACGCCGTTAACGACCGCTTTCTAAGGGCAGATAACTGGGCACGGGTTTGCTGTGTCCAGTTATCGCTGCGAAAACGTAACTCAACAACAAACCATGAGAGACCACAGTAGAGTTCATAATGTTCACGTAAAAAAAAAAAAAGAAAAAAAAAGAAAAAAAAAACTTATGCTGCACCTATTCAACACGCAAATTTGCTACACGTGTCGACCTCGAGGCGTGCCATACGCTTCCAGTAACTAATCACTTCGCTGTGAAGTAATTATTCATACTAGCCAACTGCGGCCAAGGACAGCCGTTGATAAGAGAAATTCTGAGGAATATCGCACACGTTTCGCAGCCCGCAAAGACGGTACTTACAACGTACGAAAAACCTTGGAATAACAATGAATGCATCAGCGATTAATCCTCGTATAATGGCTGTGATCATACGAAGGAAATACACAAAGTACAGACAGAAAAGGAAAGGGAGGGTAATACCGTAGCGGCGTGCGAAAACACTTCATGCCTAGTCCGAGTTAACTGCATACAGCCTATACGCTTCTCACGACTGCTGGCGTAGGCGAAGCCAAAGCGTTCACGGCTGGGGTGCGCAATGAATATGCGCACATTTGCATAAAATCGTGCCAAGGAGTAACAAACCGCTAGAGAAGGCAAGTAGTTAATAGAGGGAGAGCTCACGCGTCTATCGTTCGTAAAAGGGCGACGATAAAAGCGGCTGTGTTGCACACGCACTGTGCGTTCATGATCTAAGACTCAATTTAAGGCGCGTAGAAGCAGTAGCAGTCAATGAAGCACGACTGAACGGATAATGTCGAACGGTGTTTTACCGATGCAGAAGCAATGGTAATACGCAAAAGGCTACAAAGATGCGCACACAAATGCTCCCCCAACTCTTGATGTGAAATGTTTGGATTTGAGCCTACAGCCATCATAGGCGTGGGCAGGGGTCCCCATCAGGGGGGGTGGGGGAAGGTTTATCGCACGCCCTCCCTTTACTAAGCCAAAGTATGGGGCAGATTTCGCCCCCCCCCACCCCCATCCATAGGTGACTGGGGGGGGGGGGGGGACGTGCGCACGCCTATGACCATCAGATCCTTTTGTGCTTCGAGGGCACCTTAGTTTCGTACGGACTCACGTTCTATTATCCGCTCCCTAACAAAGAGGGAAAGACTGAACACGGAAATAGTACCTTGGCCATTTTATGAGCAGGATAAGTTCCGAATAGTTACGTGCTCTGAAATCGTTGATCACGGATTACGATGACGTGAGACGCAATGTCTAAACATAAATTTGCGTTTCCGTTGTTTTCGCGCTGGTATTTTTAATATGCATTGGTTACAACTTGACAATCTTCACAACTTACTCGAAAAAAAAGATTGGGGCGTGGCTTCATAGAACAAACCGATTTCGTAAGGATCATGGAATTTGACCTTAGGCAGAGGGAGAGAATCATCTGTGCTCATGAGTGAAAGCCATGCTGTGACTGGCAAAAGAATAGCCGTCCCGAATCTCGCACGTCGTTCAAGGATTGCTGCTAAAACATACGAATTAACATGCATATTAAATGTAAGAAGTTCCTTAGAAATCTCGTAATCGTTGAAACTTTTCTGACTCGAGTCCATCTGATGGCGAAGAATAAGTTACCGGAGATGCTAGAGTTGCATGCTCTGTTAATGTACAGTGCCGTCCACTGTTAGGGTGAACACGGCTCAGCGTGGCCGCGCTCCGCGCAGCGCCATGCAGGCGCGGCTGCGCATCGAAGCGTAGCCGCGCATGCGCGCACGGGAGATGCCTTATATCGTCTGCTACATCGCTCAAGCGTGTCGTTCCGTAGCATCCAGGCGCCGGCCTTGCTTGTCTGTAGTAACGCAAGAGCGGCGCGCTTGTGTGCGCCTGCGCCACTTCGATTCGATGCGCGGCCGCGCCGGCTGTACTGGCGCTCCGCAGAGCACTGCCACGCTGAGCCGTGTTCACCCTAACAGTGGACGGCACTGTACACCTTGAGGGAAATATTCCGAATAAAAAGGAATAGACGGCTCAGTGTGCGCTCAGCAATATCGGCGCTTGCGCAGAAGTGAAGTTTCTGGCTCCTGTCAGACTGCTGTTACACAACCGGAGAGTAACGAAGCAAAAACTAGTTTCCTTTTTACCTTATTTTAAACGCGATTTGTACGCAGTTCAGCGTGCGCATGCTGCGCGCTCTTTGGCTCCCCACAGAGAAAGAAATGCAAAATAAGCTAGTCCGCGTGAAGTTAGGTACTGTTACCGAAAGCTACGTGCGCGCCCATACCGATTCAGACACACATAACGAGAAGAAACACCCGAAAGGCGACTACTTGGAACGAAGACCGATAAAGACGGAAGAGGATATTGCCTTTGTTTTAATGACCCGATATCTGCATTGCGCGCACTGTAGTAGTCGCACTTATCTTTTACACGCGAGGCGCTTAATCAGTGGCCGTAAAGATATCTACTGCCATCCGGGGATTTCTCTTCCAACAAATACGGCAGCTAACGTCCAGCAAAGCGAGCTAGCGTCGGCAATCGTTTTTGGTCAGAGCGATTCGCAACCCGCCTCCAGAACTCAGCTCCATTGCTGCAGAAAATGTGCATACGCGCCTTGGATTAGGCTGCGATACCGTCGGTTGTGAAAGCGGGACGCAGTCAAAAGGACAGCCTCACGCTGCTATGTGCGGGTGAGGCTGCCCCTTTTCATCGCGTTAGAACTTTCCGCGTTCGGCGTCGCAATCGTCGAGTCTTGTGGCTGTGCCAAGTTACTCCGTAAATGAAACTATATATGGTTCACGCGGAATATGACAGCTGCAGCGCGTGCCCATGGGAGCTCGAATGAAAGCTATAGGAAAGGTGAGTGTTGCTCGACATTTTCGCCAAGTAAGAAGTCCTTAAAAGCTGAGAAATTAAGGAGCGATGGGACGGTAAACCGAAAATTGCAGTAAGGCGCGCGGCCAGACGGCACGTGTTGCCAAAACAGAAGAGATAGCGTAAAAATGTTGCCAGCCAGTACGCACACCGACGCGCACCCCACCCGCAACGCGGCGGTCTCGGCGCCTCATTTCACCGGAAAAGGACAGCGCGCATCGTAGCGAAACCTTACCATTTTTGGTGGTGCCGGAAGAACTGCTCTTCTTACTCCGCACTGAACAACAACGCGCTCGCAGCGGACGTAAGTACGTAAGTGACGCGCCGAGCCTCCGCTGCTCCCCTTTATAGACGCGGCGGCGCGCGGTCACGTGAAGGGGGGGCGGCTCAAACCGGCTCCCTTTTGCCCAAGAAGGAGCGATAAGGCCGCGTCGGCGGCGTGCATCTGCTAGGCCGCGTCAATGGGAGAGACGAGCGAGCCCCGGCGCTCCGGGTTCAGACAGCGCGCAGGGCAGCGGAGCGAAAAATAGCTTTGCCCGAGAAGAGGCAAATATTGCCAGCCCAGATGGGCGCTGCGCAGCAGCCAACGAATTATGGTTCGTTGCGCAAATCTTTGCTCTGTCGTGAATATGAGGAGACAGAGAGAGAGAGAGAAAGAAAAACGGTCTGTCGCGTGTACTTCTATAAATCAGTGGCGAAAAAAAAAAGAAGAAAAAAAACCCGAAAAGCGACAACGATTATTCGAGTGAACTAGCTGCGTGTGCCCGTGATATCGTTTCTTTAACAGCTGTTGCTGTTTTTCCATACGTCTCGATACATAACTATGTTCCAATGAGCAGCACTGATGTGCCTGAAGCTTTCGAAAGTTTGTTTTTCATGGGCATTCGTTCGAAAATGGGTTTGTGAAGGCTATAGTATAAAAACGATGACAAATATCAACTACAACGATTGCGTTGAGCATGGTTCGTTTCGAGAATAGAATATTTGAATATATTAAATACATGTTATTAAGTTGCATTATGTATTGTCCAGCAGTACGATGACAGAATTTCATATTGTAGCTTTTGCAGATTCTTGAATGTCATCGGCCGTGAAGAAGACAGAAAGACACGGGAAAATAATCGAAGCCTTGCATATTATTCAATACAGGCCTGATAAGTGTGTCAGTGAAGCTTCTTTACACCTATACAAGAAAATGGTAGAGGCCCGTGTACTGTGCGATGTCAGTGCACGTTAAAGAACACCAGATGGTCAAAATTTCCGGAGCCCTCCACTACGGCGTCCCTCATAATCATATCGTGGTTTTGGGACGTAAAACCCCACATATTATTATTATATACAAGAAAGAAGTTGATTTTCTTGTCTGTTAAGTTGTCGTAGACGATGTACGATTATGTTCCATGGTGCGCGTGCGCTTTGCTGTTGTGTGAAAGATGCGTCATCCAAATTAATCAGTTGTTAGTCTGCGCTGGTCCCATCCACTCCTTTCTTCTTGTGTCCTGTATCTAGACGTAGTTTTATGTTTTCCATGTCTTACCAACTAGCCCCCCCACCGTACGCTCCTTAAGTAATGAGTGTAACTGTGAAACGTCTCCGCGAAAGAATTCACTTGATGTGAATTATACCGAGTCTACAACTGAAGCCACTGCCAGCTTCATTGGCTGTGAGCTGGAAAAATATGGCTCTGCTGAATCCCATGAGTTCTTAAGTTCAGAATTCTTTTCAAGAGTCTGAAAATGAAAATATAAAAGGTGGTGAACTAGTGCTGGTAATTGTGGAGCAACAACAATAACATTTTTAAAAATAATTACCCCGGTGATGTTAGCCTGTATTCGCAGCCTGGCTTGTACTCGAGGTGTCGGGTTTTGATTGTGATATAGACGATGATCACATATGCTCACAAATAACACGGACATTCACGCACACACATTTACGCAAAAGAGTTTTTCATAAGCTTCAGTGCCCGGCACGGTGGTAAAGGGGCTACGGTGCTCGGCGGATGACCCGAAAGTCCCGGTTTTGATCTCGGCCGTGGCCATAGCATTTCGATGAAGGTGAAATGCCAGAGGTCCGTGTACTGTGCGATGTCAGTGCGCGTTAAAGAACGCCAGATGGTCGTAATTTCCGGAGCCCTCAACTACGGAGTATCTCATAGTCATATCGTGGCCTTGGCTCGTGAAACCCCGGATATGCTTGAATGAGTGATATAGAGCGATAAGCAAGTCAAGTACAAATATGACTTCCAAAAAGGAGAAATAAGGAGGCAGGTGTATATTCGCATGACTTTATTTTTCAGTAATCTTAATTGAAGCAACACTTTGGCACATTTCTGTTGCGCGAGCTGACGTAAAGCGGTATCTCAAACACGCACGCGCGTGCACGCACGCACGCACGCACGCACGCACGCACGCACGCACGCACGCACGCACGCACACACACACACACACACACACACACACACACACACACACACACACACACACACGCGCGCGCGTGCACACACGCACACACGCACGCACGCACGCACACACACACATAGGAAAACCCGGAATGTGTTTACACGAAGACACACGAAGCCAGGCTATAAAGGTGCTAGGTAAGGCCGAATTAAACTCATATACTGAGCTTATTGCAAACGATAAATATTGTGCTCAATATCTTCGTAAAATGTCGTTCCTTTGCATAAATCTGTGTAGACTCATTAATGCTCCCAACTGTAATGAATTCGTTGTCCATGAACTTAGGACCTTATTAAGGCTAATAGACCTCGGGGCCTCCGGTACAATGCTACTGACACGCGTGCTTGAATTTCATCATGAATGTGGCAGGGTTTCGCGGACTAAAAAGGTTACATCAGTTATCTATCGCCCGGTGCAGGTGACGCCTGAATATAGAGCAATCTGGAATATTATCTCAGTTCTAATCAGATTATATGCACGACACACACAGTGGAGCACCAACTCGGGAAAGCACGCAATTACCTGCGATTGTGCTGGTATGTGCTGTGACTCATGTATAAATAGCTGACGCGTTTGATCCACCTCATATCAGATTATCGACGGCAGTCGACTGAGCTTGCCGTTATCGTTGTGAGTGTCACAGCGATAGCGGCGAGCACAGTCGTTGGGTACACAGCACAACAAAAGGAATGATAATAACAAGGTCTAGGGTTTTACGTCCCAAAACCACGATATGATTTATGAGGGACGCCGTAGTGGAGGACTCCGGGAAGTTTCGACCATCTGGCGTTCTTTAACGTGCACTGACATCGCACAGTACACGGGCCTCTACCATTTCGCCTCCATCGAAATGCGACCACCGCGGCCGGAATCGAACCCGCGACCTTCGGGTCAACAGTCGAGCAACCGTACCCGCTGCTCCATGGCGGCGTACCGGCAAAGGAAGTAACACTGTGAGTGTTACTTCCTTAGCTGGGCGCAAGTTCGTCTAATAAAGCGTTTAATCTTTACCGGTTTGACTTCTGCGCCCGCGATCCTCGCCGTCACAACCACGTAACACTATCAAATCGCGTCATTAACGTTGCCTTTATGTTACTCCAGTAGAAGATGCTGTATATTCTCATTTACGTGCCCCCCAAGTGCATAGCGTACTAACTGGCGAAATTTTGTGCATGAAGC
Source organism: Rhipicephalus appendiculatus (assembly GCA_030522465.1). NCBI lineage: Eukaryota > Metazoa > Arthropoda > Arachnida > Ixodida > Ixodidae > Rhipicephalus > Rhipicephalus appendiculatus. The sequence goes on from JALIZH010017486.1 coordinate 935,313, forward strand.
TGTTTGTGCATGCAAGTTACCGAGCCGCAGACGGTGCCCAGCGTTTCAAAAGATGTGCCTTTATCCTGTGTGCGTGGGATTTCGAATCCAAGGGAAGGGTCATTGTGAAATCGATACGAAGATGCCATATCCTGATTGAACCATATCGCTCTGCACCTACGGACTGAAATCAATTTAGTATAGGCCTGAACTCACCTTATGGTTTTAGGAATTCCAGATGTCCCGTTCTTCACAGGTGCCTGTTAAGCTCCCTTTTCCGCTGCAACATACAGATATATTGCAGGGAATGCAGGTATCTCATGGAATAGCGTTGTGAGATTCCCTTGACTTGTTCTTGTGTGTTCTTTAGATTTCTAAAGCCATATTGTTTGAATAGAGGTTGCGAAACTTCTCCCGTGGATTCATATAGAAGATTCTCTTCTGAGGCAGGACTTATCACTTACATTGATCTCTAGATTGCATAGAACGAAGATTATACGAGTTGTATTTTTGTGCAGGGGCATTAGAAAGTCACCCGTCCGTCTCTTCTGCAAATATTTTCTGCTAGTCATCAGAACTTGCGGAAAGCAGCCAACGTTGCTGCAGAAATAAGGGCTTACCAAATTGGCTATTTACAGCAGCTGCAGTACAGCGACGTTCCATTTAAATATTCCGTTATCTGTAGATTATGCAGGTACAGTAGTAATAATTGGTTGTTTACCCGAACAAAGGATAAATAACAACTAATAGCGTAAGTAGGAAGGAAAGGGAGGAAGAACGCATTTGATACTCGGGGCTGACAGCGCGTACTGTAACCGTCTATAGTAGTAACCTATGGGAGCGAAAGCATGGAAGGAGAGAGAATCAGGGCTGCACAACACGCGGCCCGCGATGAAATTATGTGCGGGGATGGTGCGGGGGGGAGGGATTAGTTTTAGATAGGTGTGCTGGTAGTACAATGAGCGCATGACCATGCAACGAGAGAAGCAGTGATTCTGTCTCAAAACACGAATGATAGATCCGGCGACGTCGCGCTTTGTGATCTCCGTGGTATTAAAACAAACGAAAAAACAAGTTCTGCAAGTTATAATTTTTTTTGTTGGAAAGCAAATGTATTTGCCAAGCAATCAATCCCAATGCATTATTGGCGCAGTGTCCATGTATTTGAATGAAGTACGCGTTTTCCCGTTGCATTTTCTCATTCGATGTCAATCACAGGAACCACATGCGAACCCTAGATTTGTTTTTTTCTTTTTTTTATTTATGAAGGAGCCTGCGACTTTTTAATCTTAAAAAAAATATTTGATCACACGGCAGCGCATCTAGAGTTGTTGAATCGAGGAACAATGGCAGGCCTTGTATACAAGGGCACTGCAGTTAACAAGCTGCTTTCTATGGAAACGTATAAGAAGATCGTAATAAAGTGATCAAGCATTGGCAGCCAGACGCTTGTAGAGGGGCGTTGGAAAGAAACGCGAACAGAGCGGTGCGTTAGTGTTTCGCTGTTCGTGCTTCTTTTCGTCGTGCTCTTACCGTGGTGGCAATAAGAGACGATAGAGTCGTCCATGAATGTATCATGGATGACTCTAGTGCCTTTTTATTACCAGCCAGGCCACAACCGCTTGAAAAGAAATGCCAACAGCGGAGCGCAATGGTGCCGCACTGTTCGCGTTCCTTTCCATCGCGAATATACATGCAAGGAAGAAATCATAAAAAGGCAGCGAGGTTGACCAGAGGTAGTTCCCCGTTGTCTACCCGACACTGGGGAAGGGAGTGCGAAAATGGAAAACAGAGACACAAAGAGAGACGAATGCGAAATGACTACGTACACTGAACAGTGGTCGCCGAAGGCTCTGTTAAACTGACTCATAATATCGATATCAACATGCAGACATACACATTGCGTTACTTTTAACGGCGTGGGGCGTGACGCTTTTCACGGTAATTTTTCACCGCCGTTTGTCCTTTTTTTGCTAGCATCTAGTTTCAGGTAAAAATTTTCATTTGAAATATAAGTGTTTGCGCCTGTGAATAAAAGAGAGCGTTGCATTCAACCGTAAGAACTTGTCTCTCCAGGGCCTTTTCACACATTTGCAACTGCGCACCAATTCATTCGAATTCACATGAAAACATTGGCAAACTTTTCCACGATCCTTTTACATATGACACCGAAAGACCAAACACTGGTCTCTATTCGGATGCACTTGCGTCTGTTAGCAGACATTGATCGCGACTCTTGTAGGATCCGCGAACGACGTGACGTTACAAGGCGCGCTGAAATCAGCAACAAATGCGATGACGCTATGCTCTATACTGCCTTTAAAAGAGAAACACTGAACGGCTTGTACCAAAGTGCTAGCTGTTTGACTCTCAGAGAATCTCTGTTTTAGCCCTTGACGATCCTTGAGTTGTGCAGTTCTTATTTACACGGTCCGCCGGTACGTACTTTGTTTACTTCTCGCCTTCTCTTTTGATCCAATAGTGGAAAACATGAAAAGAAGGGAACTGTACGCGATAGCTAAAGAAATTTTATTATCCAGTCGTCTTCATGAATGCTCGCAGTCGAGCCCCTATGTATAGTTTCATCGATAAACCGTGATGCCAAGCTAATTCATCAGAATGGTGTCACAGAATCAGATATATTTCCTCCGCACACATGGTTGCCCAATGTGTGCGGATATACAAAATGTCCCCATACAGTTGGGTGACAAAATGCAATGGGATAATTACCAATACAGATTCAACTATGTATGTTTTGTTTTTCGCCAGTTCAAGCGTAAGCGTGAGGTTTCATGGGCTTCCTTCATCACGCGAGGCCAGTTATTGTCTCGCCGCTTCGCAACCACAAAATGCACACCACTCGACCGAAGGTCGCAAAGAACAAAAACAAAAGAAATTGCAATTCCCACGCACCTGTAGGAATCACTATGTGCAAAGATTTCATCAGCCAGCAATTAAAAATTTGCGTCGGACGATTAAGATAACAACGGCATTAAGAAACTCGCTGCACAAACGTACTCAGCTACCTCGGTAGGCAATTCAGAGAAAGCAGAATTTTTATTGAGAGTCCTTAAAATTTGTCGATAAACAAACACGACGTGCTGGAAATTGAAAAGACGAGTAAAAGCAGACAAACGAGCGTGTCCCGCAGTTCATGTTGTTGTGTGTACAATGTAACAGTGTTCTTTAAATAGCATTTACCAGCACCCACCACTGATCATTTACTCTTTTTATTCTTATGATTTAAGCTTACTCGGTTAATCCGCTGGGCCGAATGTATTTTCATCTATGCATGTGCTGAATTACTTAAAGATTACTTAAAGATGCCTGTCATTACCAACACAAGAAATCTAAATCTATGCAAAACGGCCAATTACCACACTTTTTTTCATTAATTTTAGCAAACTTCCACAAATATTACAATTTAGGAATTTTAGCCGGTGAGTTCGCAAGGCAATTTCGAACGCATTCCCGGTTTGACACTGGTTTCGAGATATTAATTGCCGTAATTTACGACAAATGCGTTAAGCGGTCCCATCGCGTTTTAACAACGGTGCTGTTTCAGCCGAGCATTGGTCCTTGACGCGTGAACAGAAATGGTAATCATCATGAACGGACACGCGCTCTCTTCATCCTCTTCGGCAACTTTGTCCTCTTCTGCTTCGCTCCCAGAATACATGCGCCGATTTCTCCGGAGTGGCCTGTAATAACTCTGATGGGAGTGAGAACGAGTACAGAGAGAGAAAAAGAAAGAAAAAGATAGAAAGAAAGGGAAAGAGAGAAATTTCTTGCGAAAAAAATCTACGCATCTCCACGAAGTGAATCATGACGAGTGGGCGAAGCACTGGGGATCGTTGTTACCGTAAATCACCCGTGACATTGCCCACTCGCGCATGTAAATGAGTGACGACACGTGTGTACAGTATACTTTTTTTTTTAATTCTAAAGACTGCCCTTTGGCATAACAAACGTGCATAACACGAGAGGCTCATTACACATAAACGAACAAGTTGAACTCGTGCATAAAGTTCAACAAGGATAGGTGGAATGGTCCTCTTATCCACCCTTGTAAGTCCGGAGGGCGCCCGGGACGGTGACCGGTTGCTCTGAGATGACGAAGGCGGGCTTGCTCTAGGCCCGGACACGACCAGAACAAGTGCGTCACTTCCACCGCAGTCACAGGAGCGTCGCAAAAAGGACATGTGGTTCCATACGCTGCGCGGTAGTGTTGCGGCCAGTGGGCGGTCACTGCCGGTGTAAGAGCAACCCCAACTCGAAGTCTCCGAAGCGCCACCTCCTCTAAGCGAGTAAGCCCACCAGGGAGGTCAGAACCACACGGTGGTATGAGTGCTCGTGTGGTGCGTCGGCGACATTCCTTTTGTCGTAGCAGTTTTCCGCAGTTATCTTCGGGGAATTGCGGCAGCGGGTAAATTATGGCAGGTGACCGACTGGCAGAATCCGCCTCTAGCTGACCAGACACTGCCGCTCGTGGAACCCATTCGATGCGTATCGTTGTGCGTATCAACCCCGGAGTAGCAGCTAGTTGTCGGCGTTGCCGTTTTGCCGCTGCTTCCCGAGCTCTCGCCGCCGGGGTAGCTTGCTGTCTGCGTAGACGTTGCGCCGCCGCATGCCGCGCTCTCGCCTCCGGAGTAGAAGCTCGTTGTCGGCGTTGCCATTTTGCCTTTCGCGGGCGAGAGCGCTTTCACAATCGTTTTCAACCATGGCAGAAAGAGAATGGGTGGTCTGGAACGTGCTTATTCTTCATCGTCATCAGCGTCATCGTCATCGCCGGACAACGGACAACGGACAAGCCTAGACCCTAAGGTGCTTCGCCCCTAAAAAACTTTCACGAGGGGACATTCGAACCCGCGTAACCCACGATCCGAAAGCGAGCACCTTAAGCGCTCGTCTATCCAGGCATGCAAGTAGAGCGTAGCATAGCCATAGCCTTGTAGAGTATAGTATAGCACCTATAGAAAGGGGATGGGAAAGGGAAGTGAGTGTGCGGAGGAGAAAAAGGAGGAGGGAGAGAGTAAAGTGCAGCATAAAAAAATTAGAAAGATAGAAATAGAGTTAAAGAAAGGGAAGACAGAGAAAGAAACATAGGAAGAGCAAGAAAGAGAACGAAATAAATATATAGAGAGAAATAAATAAATAGAAATAAACAGACAGAAAAGGCACAGAAAAACAGAGAGAAGAGAGAAAAGAAAGAAAGAGAGGAAGAAAGAAAGAGAAAACTAAAGACAAACAAAAGGCCGCCCAGCTCTGCACTTCCTTCAGGCTTGGCACCACTATAGTGTGAAGCTGCCTCAAATTTTTTAACTTCAATGCATAAAACCTATAGGGAAGTAAGCTGAAGAACAGTGCGTTATAACCGCATGCTTTACACGGCACCTCCAGGTGGCAGTTGCCAGCTTGCTCTCTCCTTCTTTTCTCTGTGTCCTCGTGTATGCATATCAAATAAATAAATAAATGAATACACGGCAGATCTCGATGTCAGTGCCATCCTTAGAAATCCATTCCATTGGATGTGCGTTTTCACACACCGGCTATATGTGAGAGTTGACATTTGGCCGAGCGGATGTAGATACAATTCACCAGCTACAATGCATGGATTCTATGCGGGCGGCAAATTAATTAGTACGGAAACTTAGTTATGTAATATTTACTCATTAGTTTATAATGTCTTTCAATTTATTGCGAAAGTAGTACCCGCTTCCTTGCGCAATCCTGCTCAAGGATTAGAAATGTGCTATCTGTCACGGGCAATTAATGTTAAAAAATTATTAACCTCTAGCATGTCCAACGATCGACAGTGATCGCGGCGCTACAGGTTTCGTATCACAGACTTTATTAAGAGCAACGAAGGCACTTATATAGCCTTGCTGTTCGTGAGTTTTGGCTGCGCATTGTCGTTCCAGTGGTATATACTTTTTACGCTGTAGAAAACTCACAAAGTTCGGCAGAATGTTCGCCCTCCTCTACAGAGGCTTCTACACAGTGCGTATACAACACTAGGTCGACTGGACATGCCCAGAAGCCAACTTAGGTAGAGGGGGGCAGTGGCTTTGTTTATTTTTGAAACTTTTGACCACTCTTTGGGCTGCTAATACTCGCGAGCAGAACTTTAAATAAGCTGTAGCCTGTAAGTTGTGGTGTAATACCTCTGTATATTTCCACTCCACTCCGAAAATAAACGGCATATCTTGTGAGACTTTCTGTCTCACAACAAGAATTGTCATCAATGTTGCACGCCTTTCCTCTCGCTATTAGGGGGTGTCGCGCTGCTAAGCACGAGGGCGCGGGTTCGATTCCCGGCCAATGCGGCCGCACTTCGATGGGGACGAAATTCAAAGGACACCCGTGTGCCTAGACTTCGGTGCACACTGAAAAAACCACAGGTGGTCAAATTTAGTCCGGAGTTCCCCACTACGGCGTGCCTCATAATCATATCGGGGCTAAGGCACGTGAAACCCACGCAAATATTAATTATTATCCTCACGTTATTGCCACGTGCCTCGTACTTCCAGGGGGGTGAACTGCGTGCGTGCTATCAGCGTGACAGCATATTCTTGACGGGAAAGTGGGGAGCGCCGAATTTTCGAGAAAGGAAACGCAGGCAAGCAGGATGGAGATTACTTAAGCGGGACAAAAAGACTCTCGAAAGGGTGCAAACTATTTTCGGACTGCACTGTACATCTAGGACATGGCTTGTACGTCAAAAACAAGCCGCGTGTATTGGAAGCAACCAGCCACCAGTAGCGAACTCGAGTCGAGGCTGCGTAACGTAACGGGACTCGCGCCGTGCCGCAGGAGCAAGCTCCGCGCTTCGTGTTCCCTCGTGGCCGTCATCGGGGCTGCAGCGCGAAGGCGTCGTTGATACCTACGCCACGGGCGCGGCCCACTATCTGGCTCGCTAACCCACACTCACACCGGCTCCCGCACGCAGCGAGGTCAGCGCCGGCGCAGCCAATTCAAAAGAATCAAAGAAGGGGGGAGCCTCGAACGAACGAGCGGAGGCAGCGGGCCACGTCACTCTGCCATCCACTACGGCGCGTGCTCCGTCTTCAGCCTGTTTGCCTGCTTTCTTACCGCGAAACGCAGCGCGGCCGCGCACGCTCGCATGCGGGAGAAGCCCACGCTCCTTCCGTGGGCAGGACGGCCGACGCCGCCTCCTTTTCGAACGGGGGGGGAACTGGCTTCGCGGCGGCCGCCACGAATCGAGGACGGCGGTCGGTGGCTTCGGTGGAACGGTCAGCACAAAAGGAGACACACCGTTCCGGGACGAAACGCTTCGGGGCAGAGGAAAAAGAAAGCACGAAAGAAAAAGAAAGAAAAAAAGACGGCCGCCGATGCGAACGAACGAGTGCTGCCGAAACGAAGCTGGGGCACATTTAGCCGTCCCGCTCTGCATCGAACATAAAGCGACTCGCTCGGTCGATGCAGAGCGGTCAGACGTGCGGCCTGCCCGGAAGACATCATCACACGAGGGACGCTGGCGAGGGCTGCGCTTTGATGTTCAAGGTCAACGACTCACGCTGCGGACAAAAAGAAAGGAAGTTACGTGGCGACTCTGTCTCTATTTTTTGCCCATCTTCGGTCGCATCCTCCAGCCTTTCCGTTGCCCGTAAGAAGAGGCAGCATTTTGTTCCGAATGAGTAGAATGCTGGTGCGAAGCGGCCGGTGGGCTGCTGCTTGAGAATTAATTCACGACACGGTAGGAAGGACTGTGGCTAACGTGCCGTAACGCTGGACCGCCTCTGTATCAAAAAAAGAAGAAAGAAAATAAAACATTTTAACCGTTTGAATCTCCGCTCGGTGGGTGTCACAATGGAAAAGACCATTTTCAAAGATGTCTGAGTTTTTTTTATCTTTACGCCTTTTCGAGTTTTCTTATTAGGCGGTCGTTTATTGCGTCGTTTGCAAGGCCCCAAAGTTTCGATATTGATGTCGGCTGGATTCCAGCTTGACTCGGGGGACGCACTGAACGCTTTCCGAAGAATCTTTACCGGACCGACCGGTCTTGTAATTATTTCCCATTTGTCTCCTTCTCTCTTTAGACTCTAGCTCCGAGGTTATGTGTATTGCTGTTTTTTTTCTTTATTGACTAAGTACAAGTTTATAAGGAAGTAAGTATAGATATTCTCACACTTGATGCAACAGCTGTGAACACAACACTAGACCGAGACGTGTGTTGTGCTCACAGAAGGTGCGCCCGAATATCACTGCCTTTTCCAAATGACTCGTGCCGACTTTCCCCTTCAAACCATGCAGAACGTTGATCGTGAACTGCTAAAAAGTTGCAGGCGCATTACACACCCCGCAGGGCATTGCGTTCAATTCGAAAAGCCCATCTGGTGTAACAAATGCTATTTTTTTCATTGTCTTCCGTGGTGCGTAGGAATCGGCTAGTGTACTCACCTGAACTTCAACTTCAACTCAAATCAACGGACTATGAGTAAAAAGTTGATGAAAGGCAAGCTATTGCATCACCAAGCCGCGGCAGGGGGTATAGTACGTCTCTTTTTTTTTGTGATAGGATTGAGGCGACTGTAGTCAACGCAAAATCGCTTTGTGCCCTCTTTCGTGTTCAATAGAATTACTAGGGTGTCCCACGGAGTACAAGACTCTTAGATTACATTTTTCTTTAGAATTTCACGAACTTGTTTGTCAATCACCTTGCGCTCTGAAGGGGATACACGGTGTGGTTTCTGCCAAAGAAGTTAGTTGGATTCCGAATCTATGCGGTGCTGTATACGACAATGAGGAAAGGATGCATGGTGTAACCTTTTACTATGAACAGTCGAACACCCCGGAATGTTCTCGCCGAATACTCGCCGATTCGCGACTTTGGTTAGTGCTGAGTGATTTGTTCATCACAGCCATAATGGAGGAGTCCGTGGCATGCACATTGTCGGAATGAGGCTCATCCGGGAAATCGCGGCCCCTTTCAATGATGGCGAGTGGCAATATTTTATTTTCACGAATCGCCGCAAGGTTTCAGACCCTACGGCAGTTCCGTCGGTTCATCGAAACATTTGATCGTTCTAAAGTTAGGACGCTCGGGAACAAGTGACAGCGTACTACAAAAAAGGTGCTAGAACATTTTTTTTCAGTACAACTGAGATGAAATGGGCTTCACGGTAGCGTCAAACGTTTGTCGCTGGCAAGGGAACAGGTGACTGGAACGTACTTGGCAGACAACGGTGGCACAATTGCATCCACGGACACGCAAAGGGCACTTTCGCGACCCGGCGGCTGTTATCTAAACGCAACAGGAACTCTCGAATTGTACAGTATAGTCTTTCCCGTTCGGCAATCGACATTGGCACCTTACAGCTTCAAAGAATCGAGGCCCAGGATTACGTCACGCGTAGCACGAGGGAGAACTGCAAACTCCGCGTTAAATATTTGACCACCCAAACTAACGTACACACCGCATACACCAATAGGATACAACGGCTCTTAACTCACTCTGCAGAGCCTAATGGCACAGCCCCAGCAAAACATCACCTCGCATCCAAGGAGGCGCTTAAACGCAAGGCTCATCGCTGAAATGGTTGCTCTGGTGCTCACCAAGGTCATTGTTGAAACGCTGTCTATACACTCACACACACACAAAGAGAAAAACGATTTCTCACGCGTTAGTAAATTGCTCTTTCACGATACCAAAAACACCACGCCCGCCGCGAAAAGCCGCTTGCACAGTAAACCAGTTTGCACCCTTAAGGGGGGTTTTGCCGTGTCTATAACTAACACCCTTACACCCTAGGAAAAGGGTGTTTTGACGTATCAAAACACCCAGATCATAGGGTGTTTCCAATGGCCTAAACACCCTTATCACTGAAAAAAAAAACATGAAAAATAAAATCTACCAATCAGAGAACGTGCAATCCTAGTTGACATCAGCATAGAACGTGCACGCACGCGCCATACCATAAACACAACAGAGCGTATTTTGCACGTTTTCTCGCTTAGCATGCTAAGCGAGAAAACGTGCAAAATTTCGGTGAGCCAATGTGGCGAAAATACGAGAAAACACTTTGAAAATCTGTGACGTCACCATCGGAGACTTCAGCGGATAATTTAAACGTTAAAATTTTGGCGTTTATTTTCTCATCTATTAATAAACCTATGGTGGTGAAATTAAGGACACTAGAGCTTTCAGAGTATAATACATCAGTCTAAATTAATTTAATGCTTCATCTTAGTGTCCCTTTAAGCATACAAACTGACGGAGGTATTCATGTCGAAATGAAAGACTGCCCAGCGACTTCACCTGCTATAGTTTTCCGGAGGGGGGCGAGGGGTAGTGGTGCCGATGAGACGACAACTGGATTACGTGAGGAGCACGCGGTGGTGTCAAGCTACGATCGGGCCACCGAGATCTGGTTAGACGTGCTTTCCTGTGAATGTGTACGCACGTACAACGTGATGCCGGTCAGATGTCGTCGATCGGTCGTTCCTCTGCGGCTGGAGGCTATTGTTGGCGGCAATGTGACCGTCGACACCGCAGTTGTAGTCACAGGTAGAGGCACGCTCGACGAAACGCTGCTGAGAGCACTCACCTACGAAAGGTGGTCGAACTGTATGCAGTGACTGGAACATGCTGAACAGGAACTGTCCGCCTCTACCCGCCGGGGCTGGGACCGAGGTATTGCCCGTATCGCTGTTCGAACGTGAAATGTATCCCGATGTGACCACGTAGTTCCTGTTTCGCTGGTGTCCGTGACACATACCGACGGTGTAAAAGGAACGCACGGTGCTAATAACACCAAGTATTGCAGCGAATCGGTACCTCGATGTTTAATGGTGTCGCACACAAATGCTTCGTGTCATCACAGTCCTTCGCGCATGATTTGCCGGATAGTAGAAGGATTGTCGGCGGGCGCACTCACATCGATGCTGGCGACAGTTGTCACATTCGCCAATATTCCAAGCTACGGCGAAATACAACGCGTCTTCAACGTCTCAAATGTAAAGCAATGATGTGAAACATCCCAGACAGGCATGAGTTCTCCTCTGACTCTTAGAAATGGAAAATCACGTCAATAGTCAGCTGTTCAATTAAAGTCAATATGCCGCAGGGTGGAGGAAAAAGGATATTGAAGAAAATATTTCTAATACATGGGTGTTAGGACCATACGTCGTAACATGTATGTATGTATGTATGTATGTATGTATGTATGTATGTATGTATGTATGTATGTATGTATGTATGTATGTATGTATGTATGTATGTATGTATGTATGTATGTATGTATGTATGTATGTATGTATGTATGTACTATGTATGTATGTATGTATGTATGTATGTATGTATGCATGTATGTATGTATGTATGTATGTATGTATGTATGTATGTATGTATGTATGTATGTATGTATGTATGTATGTATGTATGTATGTATGTATGTATGTATGTATGTATGTACTATGTATGTATGTACTATGTATGTATGTATGTATGTATGTATGTATGTATGTATGTACTATGTATGTATGTATGTATGTATGTATGTATGTATGTATGTATGTATGTATGTATGTATGTATGTATGTATGTATGTATGTATGTATGTATGTATGTATGTATGTATGTATGTATGTATGTATGTATGTATGTATGTATGTATGTATGTATGTATGTATGTATGTATGCACTACTTTTTTGATGGAGAAGATAATTTATTGCCCTTTTAAGTGCGGGAGCCTTGTACTGTGAAGAACCGTTTTAATACGAAAACACTGGACACACAAGGAACTGGTTGCAACATTTTCTGCCGTTTGCTATACCAAAGCCTTCCTCTGATCGGTGTCGACACTGCACATGTTTTTTCCACTTACATACTGTGGCATAAAATACATGTTTACCGATGGTTTTTACATTTTCGTTCACCTCTTGAAGCTCGTAGGGTCTTTCAATGTTGATCCTTGAAAAGGCGCGAAAAGAAAAGTTTTATAATGGTTGTCATGACCAGGGTTCACTGGGATAAGCATTTTATAAATGTGTGTTCTGAATAAAAATTTCAATTGTTAATAGCGCATCGTACTGTTTTTCCGCCTTTCTTTTGTGACTGTCTTTTCGCGCTTTTTCAAGAATGAATCCGAACCACCTCGCCCGACTTTCTGTCGTACTTTCAACGTTAACTGTCGTCGCGGTCGCATTTCGGTGGAGGCGAAGTGGTAGAGGCCCGTGTACTGTGCGATGCCAGTGCACGTTAAAGAACACCAGATGGTAAAAACTTCCAGAGCCCTCCACTACAGCGTCCCTCATAATCGTGTCGTTGTTAACGTAAAAGCCCAGATATTATTATTATTATTATTATTATTATTATTATTATTATTATTATTATTATTATTATTATTATTATTATTATTATTATTATTATTATTATTATTATTAGGCATAATAGTGTGACGTACACGCATCTCCCAAGTCAGCCGGCGATGTAAACTACTTGTAGGAATAACGATGGAAACTGCACGAAATTCGCAGATGGAGCGCGCTTCGTCTGGCTAGTGCTACAGAGAATTTTTTTCAGGAAAAAGAACAGTAAATAAATGAGCTGTTCATTTTGCTCACACGATAGAAGCCGCGCACGGTTTTCTTTTTATCGTACATGATAAATCAAAACTCGCTCGAGCACTCGACAGAGCCAACCGCTTGACGAGCCGTGTGGCGTACTACCTGACGCGCCAAAAGGGTCGGCCCAATTTTAACACGAGTGATTTGAAAGGCAATACGCCCATGAGCGGCCCACATATATGCCGCGGCTGTCATCAAGTGGCCCGTTCTTTGGCGCCGAGCGATCGTTCGCTCTTCAGCAATGAAGTTGAGCAACCTAAAGAGAGAACTAGTCCAACCCACGAAAGCCGCAGACGAGCCTCCTCAAGTGACTCACGGCGAAGCAGCTGCTATCCGGACGTGAAGAAACACAAGCCCCATCATGCATGGCGCCCGACAGACTCCGCCAAAGCGGCTGTCGCGAAGTGGCGCCGCGCATTCCTTTGGCTGACGAATCATACGGAATGTGACTCGTTCGACCGGGGCAAAAAATTCATAACCCTGTATATGTGTTGCACTGACGCAACGCAAGTCACAACGGTCGCTCACCTTTAGCACGCACAACGGTGACATGCAGCACGGACAGCACAGCCGAAAGGTTTTGCTATCATATGACGAGTTTGAAGAAACGAGAAATTTTAAAATTCAATTCTATGGTCTTGCGCGTCAAAAGCAAGGTATGAGTTTGAAGAACGACGCGTAGGGAGGTACCTCGTGTTATTTTCGACCATGTGGGATTCGTTATCGTGCACCTAAAGCTAAGTACGCGCGGGCGTTTTCGCACTTAGTGCGGTCGCTTTAACTGGGAATCGAACCCGTGCCTTCATGCTTAGCAGCGTCGCACTGTCGGTGCTAAGTCACCAACGTGGGCGGAGGAGAATAAAGGATAGCCCGTGCAGTTTTTGCCTCGCCATCTGATATGATGCGGTCCTGGAACAGTCAAAACCAAACGCTTGTGTGACCTAATAACTTCTAAGGTAACAAATTGCTTATGAAAGAAGCGACTGCGACGACCACCCCTCCCTATGGTCTAATCGTTATGGTGCTCGACATCTGACCCGCAGGTCGCGGGATCGAGTCCCTGCCGCGGCGACCGCATTTTGAAGGAGGCTAAATGTTAGAGGCATTTAAGTGCACGTTAAAAAACACCAGATGGTCAAAATGTCCGGCGCCCTCCACTGGGGCGGCCCTCATAATCATATCGTGGTTTTGGGACGTAAAACCCCAATAATTATATTAAGCGATTAGGACTGTCTTCAAATTAATGTTTATCAAAAGGAAATGTTTGTCGCACACCTCAGATAAGTATACGAACCTTTTCTTGTTCTATATTAAGCCGTAATCATAATAATGCCGGTGTGTGCAATACGGAACAGGATTGTGGAACTACAGTGAAACCTCGGTGATACGATCACAGCTCATAGGAATTTCGGGGTGATACGAATTTTCCTATGGTCCCGGCCAAGGCCCATTGGCCTGCAATGTAATGGAGTGCGGTTGTTGCGAAGCGATTTTCACACCGTGACGTTTGATACGAACGTACGCTACAGCCCAGGTACGAAGAGGTGCTGTCCGCGCTGTCGCGGAATACGCGCCAAGCACGTGCGAGCGCGGGAACGCAAGCGCGGGCAGGTGCGCCGCACCGCCAAATCGTCAGAATCACGGTGTAAGAAAAATACTTTCCTTACGGTCAGAATAAACCTTGAGAGACGCGTCACGGCCTCCGAGATTGTGCGCGCGAATCTTTGAGGCTCTAATGCGCGTCCGTGTGTCTTCGCGTTTGGATTACGAAGGGCATTGGCGCCATGCCTTTTTTTTTTTTCTAACCCGTCGACGCGGGCTGGTGTCGTTGTACTGTGTTTACACGTGCCTGCCTCGTGCATCAGACATCCTATGAAAGATGGACGAGGACCGAAAGAAGGCGACGACGGTCTTGGCGAAGGAGTCAGGCCTCACAACGTCAACATGCGCGACTGTTGAGATCGCATTTGTGCGGGCACGGTAGCAAATGTCCTAAAAAACATCCCCAACACCTCCGTGATAACAAAGTCATAGCATAGGACCGTGATTCTGAAATTTTGTGGCCTCGATCTATCGTGTCAGAGCGCTTTTGCCGTTGCTTTCGCCGCAGTACTCAGGTGTCATGCAAAAAAGCATACTAAAATTTGGAAGGGGCTGTTGCTGTCACGGGTCACAACGCACCTGGTTCATTAATTAAGCACGCGCGTACTGGCCGTATATTTACGAGAGCTGGTACGATTTCCGACATCTAAAAACTTAACTGACAATCATTCAGAGTTCTCCCCGACGTTGCTGCGGCCCAGAAAAACAATAAATGAAAATGTACGCCAGCTTTCTTTTGTCGCATGCTAACTTTCCATTTTTTCTGGTGATACGAACTTCGGATGATACGAATATTTTTGGTGGTCCCGCAATATATATATATATATATATATATATATATATATATATATATATATATATATATATATATATATATATATATATTGCTTTTTAGAGAAATCACTGGTGGCGTATTTTTGAACAAAGACACACAAAAAAAATCATCCGCGAGACAAACTAACCAGCAAAGAGGCAAAGAAGCCAGCATATAAAACTGCGATGGAATTTTGTGACTGTGAAAAAAAAAAAAAGGGGGGGGGGGGCTGTTAGGCAGGGTAGCATCGTATGTTTCACTTTGATTGGCGGAAGCAAAAGTGCGTATTACATGGTGTCGACGTGCGAAAGTCTTTAATATGTGTGTCTATCGGTCATAAGGGAGATTAAATGAGAATGTTTTTTTTCGAAGCCGAGGCATCGAAACGAAAAAAAAAAAAAAGATTGATAAATTTTGGTGATGTGCGGGCTACCGGTTCAAGTGGAGCGTAAGTTAATGCTAGCCAAAGTGGGGGGCTGCCCGTGCGAGAGATGTTTAGATGACATTATTCGTGCAACATGACAATGTATAGGTGAGCGTGAAGAACTTGAGACAAATGAATCTCGCCGTAGGCGACCGCGACTCGGTAATGCCTAACTGAAACAACACTGAGGAATCGCATAAAGAGGCTGTCGTGACGTGGGTCGTGTGTTTATCCGACGCGGAGACTCAAGGTTCCGCGACACCCTCTTTTGGGGAAATGCGCTACAACCAGCCGGAGCAATTTCCGGCGTGCCGTCGGGGGGGCTGACTGCCAAGCGCTGGCTCACACTTTTCTCCTCACCCGGGCAATCGTACGCGGACAGTCGGTGTGTTTATTTTCGTACAGGCAATGACACCGCATACACATCCACTTGCGAACGAGTAAAATCTGCTGGTAGAAAGTGAAAGACAGAAACCTAACGGGCGAAGAGTAGCCGTCATTGCCTACTTAAGTCGAATGGAAAAAGTTATATATATATATATATATATATATATATATATGGAAGAAAGAATTGTAAACTTAAGGGCTCGTTTGCTTTGTTAAACACAGTATTAATGAGAACTAACAGACAAAGATGCCAAGGAAAGTATAGGGGAAGCTATTAGAAGTAATTGCAATGTAAATGGGAAGAACGGAAAGTGGACGAAAAGATAACTTGCCACCGGCAGGGACCGAACCTGCGACCTTCGAATAACGCGTCCGATGCTCTACCACTGAGCTACGGTGGCGGTCATCCCCCCCCCGTCCACTTTATAGGGTATATATGTGTACTTAAACGTGGGAGCGTCAGTCAGCGCCGTCTGTTGCCATTACGGCGAGTGTGGAACACTCTTTTTTGCCTGTAGGCGTCACGTACGTAGTACGTGATCTTATTACGAGCGGGCAGCTGACTAATATATATATATATATATATATATATATATATATATATATATATATATATATATATATATATATATATATATATATATATAGATTATGAAGAGTCTGGCTTCGGTTGCCGTAGAACAAAATAGGAAAAATATATATACGCCTCTAAAAAACTGTTTATTGGTGACGTTTCGATCGGAGCGTCACCAATAAACAGTTTTTTAGAGGCGTATATATATATATATATATATATATATATATATATATATATATATATATATATATATATATATATATATATATATATATATATATATATATATATATATATATATATATATATATATATTATAATTAGTGTATTCAAGACAAAGTTGAAGCATTTGATGGCCATGATCCTAATATTTTAGCTAGTTTTTGGATTCCTTAATCGAAGTGCGGCCGCTGCGGTCATGTATTGAAACCACGCCCTGGTTCTTAATCTTTGCAGTGCAACGCCGTAACCGGTAATCCGTGCACCGCGACAGCTATGATGTCGTTTTCCTTTATGAATGTCCCGTCCAATGGGCGAGTAATCGAGAGGTATATCAAGTGCACCGATTCTTTTTCTTTTCTTTTTAAACAATGTACTATTTTCTCACAATTGAAAAGTAACTTGGGGCTTGAAATAAAAATTCTGACAATAGTAGCAGTATGTTATTTCACGCCAATATTTCTATTGCATTTAAAAATAAACTCGAAGTAAAATAATTTTTTGTGACTTTTAAGGTGTTCTGACATCAAACAGCTGGAAGAATTTTGAAGAAATATATGGTTAAAATTAACAGCAGAAAGCGCTGCAGCACTTCTTGTGGCGCAACTGGTGTATCCTACATTGCCCCCGAAAGCAGCACTGGTCTCACGCATGCACGTCTCGGAGGCTGCGCTTGGATATAAAAAGTTCGTGCACCGTAGTCTAGGTGGCGCGGCTGCCGTAGGCTGCATTGGCTAGTGAGCATATTGTGTCGTTGATATTTGGCCATCGATATCTGCAGGTGCACAGCTAAATTTGACAGCGGCGTTAAACTTTAAAGACACTAAATGAAACATAAACAGAGATGTTGGTAAGCAGGGTTCATTTAAATGACGGCCGGCACATTTGTGGTACAAAGAGAAGATGCATTTATTCAAGTAAATCAATTAAACTCCTTGCCGTTTTTTTAGACAAAAATACATAATAAAAATTCAAAAATTCAGGATTCCTTTCCATATAGTGAAAATGAGGACAAGCGAAGCTTGGCGTGCGCGTGCCTGGCGCAATACTTTTCTTTCTTTCTTTCTTTCTTTCTTTCTTTCTTTCTTTCTTTCTTTCTTTCTTTCTTTCTTTCTTTCTTTCTTTCTTTCTTTCTTTCTTTCTTTCTTTCTTTCTTTCTCTTTCCTCTTTCTTTCTTTCTCATTGCGCAATGCTCCCTTCTAACTTCTTCCTTCCTCCATGCGGGGAATTGTACCTTCATGCACGTGCTTAGCAGCGCAACGCTTCAGCAGCTACAGGAAACAGCGACTCTCATGTGCTCATATCCAGGCAACAATTAAATAATGGCAACGTGAAATGACAAGTGAGCTCGATAAAAAAAAAATGGCAGACTGCCATTTCGGAAACGGCTGATCGCCGAAATGTCCACAATCGAGAGAACACCGAATATAGGAAAACGGCGGATGCCAATACGCTTGTGAAGGGTGCACCTTCGAAGGCCGCATTTCTGTACGCTCGCCGGGGGGCGGATTTCTCGCGCACATCAACGCCGCCACCGAAATCTAACTCATGACAATCTTTGCTTGTATAATTGCTGCGGTTTTGCTTGTCAGAACCTCGATATGATTACGAGGCGCGCCGTGGTGGAGGGCTTCGGAAATTTCGACAACCTGCGGTTCTTTAGCGTGCACGGAGATCTGCGCGCAGTACACGACCCTAATACACAGTACACGACCCTCATGTATTTCGCTGCGACCGAAATACGAGCGCCGCGGCCGGGATCGAACCCGCGTCCTTTGGGTCAACAGTCGAGAACCATGACCACTGACTGTACCACCGCTGCGATAGACGAAACTCCGTGTTTCTGGAAGCGGCAGCTGAGGAAAAAAAGCGATGTAAAGACAGCTTGACTAGGTCCGATAGCCTCTGTTTTCTAGAGCGATCTTTGTACTGTGAATAGCCGTAAATGCACTGGAAGTCTTTGGGAACCAACTTGGTCGAATGGATACACACACGATTACCATTAGCCGCATCACGCCCGGCGCGGAAGCGAGCCACTCCCCTGTTTATCGGTCAGCTTTACAGAAAAGGACGTACTAGGGTTATAAATGGGCCACATTTAAAAAATAAATCCGAGTAAGAGGAAAAGTTATACTTTATCAGCTTGTGGTCTCATCACATATCGATTTCACATCCACGTAACCACTAAAGAAAAGGAAATGTCGCATTTCATTCGCTGCATACCAATAAGTCTCAGTTTTCTTTTTATTACATAACTTCTGTGGCGACATAGTCAAACCCGAATATATCAAACTAGGATACATCTAATTTTCCTTTAGGTCTAACTATTTTCGAATGTGACAATGGTTTAACGTCAATGTATAGGCAAATTTGCGGCTACATCGATAAAAAATAACTTGAACACTTGAAATTAAAGTCACTTTCCAGTGACTTTACTTGAAATATAGAACATCGGGCGCGGCGAAACGCCCCAAAAAGTTGTCTCTTCCTCACGAAAAGGGACTTCCCCTCGTGCATTTGGGTCAGTAAGCGGGTGTGATTAGGAGGGTGTCGGCAGAGCGTATAGAAACTACCGCTTTCCACCGTGTTTTTTCTCCCATCATACCTTTTCGTCGCGCCCGTCGGCCCGTCGTGCGGGCTCGCCGTTCACTTGTCCGCGCCTGTAGTTCATGCAATGCCTGCCGTAAAACAGAAGAACAAGACAGCCGAACGTAGTGGAAAGTCTGACGTTGTCCCAAGAAGTACGCTAAGCGTGATATCGAAAAACAAGGCCAACATTATTGCTAAGACAGACTAGAGGCTTCCGGCGCCCGACGAGTGTGCACAGTGGCCTATGAAAATGTTTAAGCCCTGTTTACATCGATACCGTATTTTCTAGCGGGCAACCCGCCCCTGTATATAACGCGCACCCCCCAACTGCAAACCGCGGAGGGGAAAAAAAAATCTCCGCTTATGGTTGAGAAGCCGTATTCCGTGCACAATCGTGAAGCAATGCCGTGAAGCTAAGCCGCAGGCGGTAAATTCTTTAGAAGTTGTATATCGCATTATATATCAAACTAATCGCCGTTTTCTATTGTTCTTTTTTTTTTTTTTGCAAGTTCTATATACGCGGGTTCGACCGTACTTGTATTTGTGCATTCGGCTAAGGGTTTTTGCGAAGACTTCAGTACGTTTCATATGTTTACAGGCGATCACGCAACATGCGCCACGCTTTCATTTTTCATTTCTCTACTTACATGGTTTGCACGTACTTCGGCCGGTCGACTGTGTAGTGGTAAGCGATACGTTATAACGCCTCATGAGAGTGGTCACCGTGCAGGGTCATAGCTAGAAAACTTATTTATCCGAGGGTTCTGTCTTGTGCGTGTGTTTGTTTGTGTGTGTGCGTAACCACACACACGCAAAATGTACTTATTTATTTTTTGTTGAGGGTAGGGGAAGGGGGGGGGGGGGGGACGGGTTGAACTCCTTTTTTGCGGTAATATGCAACATGGGGACGGTCGCCGCTAGAATTTAGAGAACATCTGTCGTCTGAGGAGTACTCCGACCAGATTAGAATAATAGTGAGCTTAGCTAGTTGGTAAGTACTCATTTAAAAAGACAGGGCGTGCAAACACGGATGCAAGAATGAAGCCAGGACACCACATGACATCGATCCGACCAGATATTCGGTTTCTTTAGAGTACTCATCGCGAAAAGTAGCCCCATAAATATCTGTGAAAGCATCAAATACTTTCCACGAAGAAATAAAAGGAAAACAATAGCATCACTGCTCAATACTTGTAAAGTAGTGGTACTATACAATATATGTCATCTCATGTCTTTCTCTATTGACTGGAGCATTTCTGTGCTCACGTCGAACGTCACTTCATTACTCCATAGAGCATTTAACGAAAATACAGAAAACAACTGTCCTTTAGTGCGAATACTCTTTACGAAACCATGATGCGTAGCTCCTGTGATGGCTGGCCCCTGCAGTCGGTTACAACATAAGAATAAATACAAGCTCCACCACCAGAACTGCGGCGTGCAGCCTTTCATCTGGGCGAGAGAGTCGTGCTAGGTGGCTTCCGTTCAAACCTTAAAGGAGCCCTGCAACACTTTTTCAGCATGATAAGAAAATGCTGCGATCGGTAGTAGAGGCTCTTGAGGACACGCAAGCCAAACATTATGGCGCAGCACGTGACCTGGCTTTTATAATTAATTTCCAAAGTCAGCTAGAGATCCTTCCTACATCTTTATACAAATAATGCCATATACCAGCTTTTATAGATACTTTTTCAGTTTCTGAACTCCTCCTTGCGAGGCGGGCGCGATTTGCTCCTAGGGAGTGTGGGGGCGCTGCAGTGTAACTTTGCGCCAAGTAAACGGCCTCTCCGTCGCTCCCCGCTGGGGCTTCACTGCCGCCGTAGATGTGTGTGGTCCTTGTTGGTGTTCGGCAGCACAGTTTTTTTTTTTTGTCTGTGTGTATGCCTCTTCGCTCTCTGTGCACGTGGCATGCTTCCACGGCCTTCTGAAGATAATCCGACGTGTACGACGTAGGACTCTCCGATTGTTGACAACGTGCGCACGATCTAAGCAGTGCACGTGTGGAAGCACCGAGCACGTGTGTACGTGTGGACGTCTCCCAAGGTAATTCTGCTGCTGCTGCTGCTGTTGCTATCCTGTGGGTCATGCCTTAGACCTTCGGGACATCATGTCGACGTGTTTTGTGCCCGGGTTCACCAGCGGGTACAAAAAAAAAAAAAAAGTGCATAGAAACGCCACTTCTTCTCTCCGCCGTCCTACCCGCTGTTACTGCAGAAGTCGGAAAGATCCATTCCCCTCGCGGACAGAACTTTGCGAAAGACGTGCAAGGTGTACGATGTTCACTTCAAAGAAAACGACTTTCTGAAGACATAAGCATGTCATAAATAGAGAAGTCATTGAAATCGACCGTGGTGCATGGGCATTGAGCAGCGATGCAGTTCCTTGTTTATTCCCGAACCTCCCAGTGCAACCGCATGGAGGACTTCAGTTTTTCTGAGCTAGTGGAAAAAGGTTCTTCACTTCAGCTTCTCCGCAACTGGAGTTCGGCGGTTCCTGAAGGGCCGGCCGGGAAAACCTCTGAGGGTTGCAAGTGACGTCATCCGCTAGGGCCGCTAGTGGTGTCCGCCGCCATCTTGGTGGTCCGTGGTGGCGCAGATGTTTTCTAGTGGCGCGCTTCATCGGTTTTGTCGGAACGGCGAGCGGCGACGCGAGGCTGTGTGCGTGACAGTATGCATGACGCGGGTAGAATACGGTTGAGCCTAAGCGGAAACCACGAAGATGGACGCGCTGCCGTTCCAACGCTGGCGCCATCTCCGGGGCCCCGCCCCCGTGCAACCCTCCTATAAAGCAAAATTCAAAGAAGATATCTACTGCATCCTCTCATTCGCGAAGATTTACGTGGTTTTGGCGAACGGAAAATTGCTGAAAAAGTTACCTTTTGATATACCACTACGGTCGCTGAAGGACGTAAAGGCTGTCGTGCATGTTTCAAAGAAATACATCCTGCATTTCTTTGCAAGACAAAAGTGCCAAGACAATGACAGTGCCATCAAAGCACAGAGAGAAAGAAAAAAAGGTCATACTTGTGTGAAATTCGAATGCTCTTGACAAGTGTGCTTTAGTAAAGATACGTTTTTCTTTTCATAAGTTTAAACGAAATATAGTTGTGAACTAGTGTGTGATCGTGGCAAAGTTGTGTCAATGTATTGATGTTTTCCTATTTCTTTTCACAAAATTTGCATTTTTTGTTTGAATCATCCTAAATAATATCCACTGACAAATATCCAGAAATCTGAATACTTGAACAGAAGAAAGTGCACTGGTTTATGTCACCTGAACAGAGAAATAACGTTGTTTCAGTGGAATTTTCAACGAGTGTCGTACCTTATACAACAAAGGCTCAGTTTCAAATTTCTTTAGGGCACGGCACACTGAGGTGCTTATCGCTGCGCACAGTTAATACGCAGAGCGTCGAAGATCCCTATGCAAATACTCATGAAAACAGCTGTTAAATAAATAGCAGCAGAAAACTAATGAGCCGCAGCTTTTACCGAGGCTTCGGTAAGACGTAGTTCATACAAATGAGCTTCAAATTTTGCTTCTATAGTACCTGAAAGAAGAAAATACAGGGCGGCGAAACGGCTCTTTAATCGACAAGTGCACGCTTAGCACCTCGCTTACGCGAGCTATTGTTTTAAAGCGGGAGCGTTAAAGAGCTCGTTTCGCAGAAATTCCGGCGTCGGTGTCGGCGTTGGCGTCGTTGGTTGTGAGCGAAAAATCATCATCTTGTCCGTGACCGAAAAATCGTGAAAAATGCAAATAAAATAAATATTAAAAATTTCCGGGCCCGAGTGAGGATCGAACCCGGGCCGTCTGCGTAGCAAGCAGGTGTTCTACCACACATCCACGCCTCTGCTTGGAAATACAGTGAAAATAACTTCCTCTGCTTGGAAATGCAACGAAAATAACTTTCATGCTTCGCAAATGCGAGCGTCCTTTATATAGACGTCGCAATATGACATGTAATATCCCAGGAATATTGCGTAGTGCAAGCGTGCATTCTCATCGGGCATCAGAATATGTGACTATCATAACGATTTCCTAGTTTAAAGCCGACCACCCATTACAAACGGCACACACGTTACAGCGCGTATTCCCTTAACACCACGTCGTGGGTGCATCACAAGTATGCACTAACTGGTTGAAGTAGGCACTCGGGACAGGATATCGCTATCGCGTTCAACTCTTAAAGGCGAAGGTTAAGGGTCCCCCCAATTTTTTTTTACCGAGGTCCCCGAAAGACGCAGCTCTCGTATCTAGGCCCGAAGTTAAAATCCTCGTGCCTAAAACAAGTTGCGCTGCAGGGCTCCTTCTTAACCTGAAATTGTCGTGTAAACGCCGCACACCGCGCCTAGCTGTAGCAGACGGCTCTCGTTTGCCTGGCGCATACAGGGACACTAGGCGCAGTTTGACAGCAGCGCCGCAGTGGCGGGAACTGCAGCCGGCCGCCGCCGCCCGCTCCGCGTAGGCGAAGTGAGGAGTTCGGAAACTGAAAATGTATCTATAAACGTTGGTCATATACCCAAACGACCGCGCCATATACCCACGTCCACGGCGGTTGGCTGATTGGAGCATCGTTAGCTGAGTAGTTACCGTGGCCGTCACGTTCCCGCGAGCGCGCGCTCGCGATCACACTGAAAGTAAGCCACTCGTTTGAAGAAAAACAAGAAAAGAAGTGCTCAAAGTAATGACGCGCGCTGACGAAAAGAGGCATCTTCTTGCCTCCCTTTGTCACTTCCTCACATATAAATACCCAAATCACACAAGCGAAAACGCATGCTCGAGCTGCTTTAAGACGAGTGCATACGTCTGGCTCTTTTTTTTTTTTTTTTTTTTGCTGTTTTCCGCGAAGTCTGATGTGATATACAAGCTATCAGAACCCATACAGAATTTCATTTTTGGTGTGGCACTCGCTACGGCAAAAAGACTGTAACTTCAACAACTGAACTACTATAGTGAACGGATATCCCACGGGTCATTCCACAACTGTCCCAATCATATTTGCGAACGTCTCAAATACATCTGAAGAAGATTGTGCTGATTTACTGCATGAGAAACGGTGAATTTCTATAATATTACGGAGAGAAAAAAACATTGGTCATGTGGGAGTGTTCCGAATTATGAAAATGTCGTCCGAGTGATGTTCGTCAAAAAATGTGTTCTGAGATTATCGTCTGTGCCAATACTAAACTTGCTTTACACGCGAATCAAAGGCGTTTGTTTAAAGGGGCCCTGCAACCCTTTTTGAGCATGGTCAGAAAACGCTACCGATCGGTAGTCCAGGCTCCCGAGAACATGCGAGCCAAATATTACAGCGCAGCGCACGGCCTGGAATTTATAATAAATTGTCAAAGTCAGCTAAAAATCGCTTTCGTTTCTCTCGACAAATGATGCTATATACTCAAAAATCATTGCGTCATAGGCCCAAGTATCACGTCATTGGCTGATTTGAGCATGGCGCGCTCGGGAGTTACTGGGGCTGCCGCGGGAGGCCGCGACGTGTGCGTGCGCACACGATGGCACTGAAAAGCCGCGCGTTAGAAGAAAAAGAAAAAGGAGAAAAAGCGCTCAAGGTAACGAGGCGTGCGTGAAATACCTTCTTCCGTCGTGCCATTCCTTCCTGCTCAGCTTCCAGCGCTTTCGTTGGGACGAGAGAAGAGAGAAAGCAATTGCAGCGTGTTACAAATCTTTGTTACTCCGCTCGTACTGGATGGATTCTAAAAAATTTCGCGGTGGTCAATTCGTGAGGCAATACGCTCCTTAAGTGAATCCATTCCATGGCTACTTGGAAAAGTGTTGCAGGGCCCCTTTAAGGTGTTCGAAGCTTTGTAATATTATTGCAATGTTCCTGCCTTACACATGCCCAGAAATTTTGGCAAAATGTGCTAGGCTTGCATTTCCCACCTGTTATATTGCGCTATGTTTGAATATCTAAGAAGTCAATGCTTCCTCAACGGAACACATGTTTTGCGTTAAAAATATTTTCCGACCACAGAAGCTTCGAAATCTTACGAGAAAAGATCACGAATTTAACAAAATTTTCATTTTGGTCCAGAATGGGACGCAATTTACACCACGTGGTGTCCCAAATGAAAATCAGCTTTATACTTCTATCAAAAGTAAATGAATAGTTCTTCCTATGTGGCAAGCTTTATCATCTCATTTTTTTTTAGTTTTAAGTAAGAAAATAACTTTTGAAGTTTCCCATTGACGGCTATCTTCCCGTTTGTTTGTGCTGCAGCTTCCACATTGAAGTTCCTCATGTCCATTATTCATTCCTCATTGCAGTCGCTCTCATCACTGTTTGTACGCCTCGACCAGCAGCTGCTTCCTGACCAATCAATCGTGGAATGCCGGAAAGATCGAGCTTCACGCCAGAAAGCGACGAAGGCGCAGCTGAAGTTTCTACGAGTGACCCGCCTCGTCGAACGATTGTGACACTCCGGTGTGTGTGTCTTTCTACTTACCTCCCTCCATCTCTCATTCTTATCTTCCTTACTTTCCTGTTTCCCCTTACCCCTTCCCCAGTGCAGGGTAGCAAACCGCATATTTATTTTCTGGTTAACATCCCTGTCTTTCCGCACTACATCCCCCCCCCCCCCCCCCCTCTCTATCTCATTGACTGCCCGCCACGGTGGATCAGTGGCTACGGTGCTCGGCTGCTGACCCGAAGGTCGCGGGTACGATCCCGGCCGCGGCGGTCGCATTTCGGTGGAGGCGGAATGGCAGAGGCCCGTATATATACTGTGCGATGTCAGTGCACGTTAAAGAACACCAGATGGTCGAAATATCCGGAGCCCTCCACTACGGCGTCGCTCGTAATCAAAAATTGTGGTTTCGGGGCGTAAAACCTCACATATTATTATTATTTAATTCACGCTATTGTTGCATTGTGAGTGTTACTACTTTTGCTGGGCACAGGTTCGCCCAATGAACAGTTCAATAAACACTTCAACTAGTAGGAAGTCGGTAAAGCACAGCAAAAAGGAGCACACATGTTGCACACCGAGTTTGTGGATGTGCCTAACAAGAGTCTGCTCATGCCGGGGAAACCCTACATGCTTACCTCAAACATTGCCTTCATTGACACTTTGGTAAACGGAGCAGTGTGCACTCTACGAACGGGAATCACTGGGTGCCCGTGCGACGCACTTCCTCTGGTTTCACAGTAGCGGAACTGTTTAGTTTTTTGCTCGTACTAACGGATTCAAATACGGTTTTTTTTTTTCAGGTACAATACATCTCTGGAATTATCTGCTCGGCACCGTTCGTTTCTTACCACCAATCAATTTCAAATGACTTCTGTGCCGACTTAACGAGAAAACTGTGTCCTCCCCTTTGTCACGTAAGACGAATTGCTATGAAGAAATAAATATGTAAAACAAAATAACTGTTCGTGGTGGTGCTGGGTTTCGAATCTAGAGCCCAGGGTCCAGAGTTCGAGTGTCTTCCACACTCAAATAAACACACTTTCTTTTGCTTCAGTAAGTAACTTTAAAGCAATAACATCCCCACTAAGCCTAAAGTTTAGTTTTATAGCTTCCAGTAACGTATTTCATGTGCCGCACAGGTTTCAAACGTGGGTCTGGGCCGTTCCAGACGCAGACGTACGCTTGAAAGGCGACGAAAATATGCAGTTTTTCTGAACTCATAATAACTAGTGCCCCATGCGGCCGGGCTCGAAGCTAGCTCGTTTTTAATTGAAGGAGCGAGAAAGTGAAATAAATAAACGACTTTATTTATTCCATCTTAAAGGGAAAGAAGCAGCGAGAAGAAGGCGAGGGAGGTTTACTCAACTCGCGGTAGGCCTCCTCTACCATCTCAGCCCACCTCAGGATAGCCTCTTGAAGTTCGGGGTTGTAGTGTAGCTGCTTATGGCAACCTCCAGCAGCACCCGACTACATGAAACTTACAAAGGTTAGGGAAGAGGGGAGTTGTTATTACATTGTCACATAATGGCGTTTAGGCTGAGGGGAACCGATGAGCGCCTGAAACCTCTGTGCGAGCGTTTCTCCTTTTCTGCTGATCCCTTCCCTCTCCCGTTCACCCGCGACGACAAGTGGCACCACCTTTCGCCATGCGCCGGTTCTCATGGTGGCGCTGCGTAGTGTCGGAGCTGCGAGATTCAGCGTGAACCGAGACTCGTGCGTGTCGGGATCTCAGGATATCGGGCTCTCTCTGCTCTGTCTCTCTCCTCCGGCGGCGCACGGTAAGTATTTACGTGTTTTCCTTTACTGTCCGACAACGCCTTTGGGAATCGCCGGAATGCAGCCCGCCCTACGGTGCCTTGGCATCCTTGGCGAGCGTGTTTATCGTTCTGTTAGATGTCCTTCCGTACGCTAAGCCAAAGAGCAGTATATTAATATGTGGGGTTTTACGTCCCAAAATCACGATATGATTATGAAGGACGCCGTAGTGGAGGGCTCCGGAAATTTTGTCCATCTGGGGTTCTTTAATATTCACTGACATCGCACAGTACACGGGCTTCTAGCACTTCGCCTCCATCGAAATGCGACCGCTGCGGCCGCTATCAAACCCGCGACCTTCGGGCCAGCAGCCGAACACCCTTGCCACTGATCCACCGAGGCGGACAAGCCAAAGAGTAGTGCCTGGTACTCGTGCGTGGTCGTATTACGCCAAGCCGGACTTGCTGGAAGTACACACTTACGGAGATTTGCCCTAGCTCTCGCGACAAGGCCCAGTAGTCATCGCGAGAGTGCGCAACATAGCCGCGAGGGACCTTTTCCCGAGCGGCGTGTGAAAGCTCGCTGTTGTCAGCTGCGACATGCTTGCGGTTCCCTTTTGAGTACCGTCCACGCGCGGAAGCCCTTTTATCCTCCGCGTCCCTGTAGCGGACGTTGTACTTTGTATTGGGGTGTCGCCGAAGTCAATGAAGTGTTGTGTTGTTAGCACGAACACTGTGTATTTTGCCGCTCGGCGCTGGACGCCTTTGCTAGCTGAGCGCACGCGCTGCGGTGCACTACACGTGCGCAGGCGACGGCGGACGCGACCCTGTGGCTAGCTAATCCCGAAACTGCGGTGGCCTCGACTCTGGTGAGTTACGAGGGTACCACAATGTCTGCTCTGCTTTGCAAGACAAAATTTGCAGGCTGAGGTAGAGTCAATCCCCAGGTGAATCTTGTGACGTGAAGCAGGGGAGGCAAAAGTTCGAGCGTGTAGTTTACGCTATAGCACTTCGTTTATGCGGGACCCGACCGACGCATTAAAGGTGGGAAGGTTCGGTGACGTAGGCGGCGATGCCCGCACATGTCGTGGTATGTAAGTAATCTGAGCTAGTATTCCGCCAATAATTTCGCGAACAGGGCGAATGTTGACAAACGCGTCCACGGAGAGCTTCTATAGGAGACACATCGCAAGCGACAAATGTAGCGATCATGTTGTGTAAAGCTTACCTTTTGTTCCCACAGCAGTTAAAGATATATAGCTAGTTCTGGCGCGTTCCTTGAGTCAAAAGTCTTCGGCGCCATAAAATGAGGGTAGTTATCGTAATGTTCAGTAAATCGTACGTAGCTTTGTCCCTCAACATCGATGGCTGCCTTCTCAACTGGTCGCACTTGGCATAACGTTTTCTCCTAAAGCGTGTTAGAGCGCAGCTCTTAGGCGCCCGTTCCTCCGTTGAGTGGCGTCGACGTCGTCGTAACCGGCAGAGCGAACGCGGAGCGCAGCTGAGGATGAAACACGGCAACAGCGAGGAGAGTGCTAGGAGGAGGGAAAGACAGTGGCGAAACAATAGGTTCAGCGGCGGCCACCCCGGCGCCGCAGTAGTGCAGTCGCCGATGACGTCATCACTGAGGTATGCTTCGAGGGCATTCACCGATACCATATATGGAAATAAAGCGCTGCATGAATAGAGGCCTATCTGCGGCGGCTATTGCGGAACGCGCCCATACGCTGCATTTCGCGGTCTCCCGGTTAGTTGCGCTGCGCTCCATCTGCGGCGGTTGATGTGAAAATGGGCTGCAAGAAATTGTCTGCACCTCAACAGATTCGCTCAGAATTCGCATTAGGCAGTGTCCTAATCGTCGGTGAATTTTTTAAAACTATAGTTTTCCACGCATATGGTATTTAAATAAACCCTTCCGCATCAGGAGTGAAGATGGTTTAAACGCACTCGCGCCGCCCCGCATCGCAGTAGTAACGTCGGCGCCGATATACCCCCCCCCCCCCCCTTTTTTTTTTATTTTCACAGTGGAGCTGTTTAAGGTCCAGGTGAATCCCTGGGGATCCGTCGTCCCCACACTTTCTAGCCCAGCTGCGTGAGCGAAGCCTGACGGGAGGGAGAGCGAAGGTAAAACTAAGTGGGTGAGAGGGAAGCCTAGTGTAGCGAGTTGAGCCTGGTAGAGCAAGGGTCGCACTTTCCAGCACAGCTGAGAGAGCGAAGCTTGACGAGAGGGAGTTCAAGAGTGTTGAGGCGTATATATCATATTTGGAAACTTGGTCCGGCAAAAATGTGTAAGCGCAGCTTCTGTGTTTTTGACCAGGAAAGAAGAAATGGGAGAGAAGGAAAGGCAGGGAGGTCAACCAGTCCAGGATAACCGGTTTGCTACCCTGCACGTGGGAAGGGGATGGGGGGAGATTGAAAGAGAGAGGGGAAAGAGTGGAAAGAGAGAGAAAGATAGCACATAACCATCAAAGAGTGGCTTTCTTGAACAGTGGTGACTTGCATGGATAAGATTGGCGCAGTGATCTAGTAGGGTGCTTTTGCGCATGCCCTGTACGGACTTAGGAGGAGGCGTTTTTTTCGAAATAAACGTCAGTTGTCAGTAGCCACCTCTGTGTTCACTGTCTCTGCTTCTGCCTCTCAGTTATTCCTTTTTTAGACGTTTTAGTGGCTTTCTTCGAGTTTAAGACGAGAGGGAGAGCATAAATAAAGCTAAGTGGGTGAGAGGGAAGCCTAGTGTAGCGAGTCGAGCCTGACAGAGAAAGGGTAGCCCTTTCCAGCACAGCTGAGAGAGCGAAGCCTGACGAGAGGGAGAGAAAGGGTAAAGCTAAGTGGGTGAGAGGGAAGCCTAGTGTCTCGAGTGGAGCCTGGTAGAGAAAGGGTAGCGACATGGCTGCGCCGTGCTCCCGACTGGGCTGCAGAAAAATTAGGGCGTGCGTCTAAATGTCGTACAGAGTCCGTACCTAGAGAGAGAATCTCTAGGGATTTTTCGATCTAGGGACTTGCGATGGTGGTGCCGTCGGTGCCGTCACTTCGTAGCGGAGGTTTTTGGAACGGTGCTGCGGCGGCCGGTGTGGCCCGATATCGCCGTTATTTTCTCGAGCTTGCGCCCTGCTGGAGCGAGTTTCAGCGTTAGTCTCTTGTCTCTGCTTCGACGACGATGGACGATGACCGCGAGTCCTGCAGCTTTTGTTTCGGCAGCGTAGTACGCGATCCGGTGTCCCGTAGCGACTTCGTCGTGACTTCCTCAGAGAACATCTATGACTGCCTTTGCTTGATCGGTGTGGCTAGGGTTACGTCCAGGCGTAACTGTTGCCACCGCTGTCGTTACGTCCAGACGTTACTAGCGCCTTTCCTTACCTGCCGTCACTATAGGGAGCTTTCACAAGCAGTGGCGGCGCAGCGCATTGTGGGTAGTCCGCCACTTTGAAGTCATGGCCAGCCGAGCCGGTAAGCGCGCGTGCGGCAGCTGCGAGTAAACAAACAGGCATACCGGCGAGATCGCGCTTGTTGTTCGTGTGAGGAGTACCGAGCAATGACTACGAAGTAAGCGAAGACCAGAATGTACGCAGAGACGCTATCTCCGAAGGACCGCGAGCGATGCAACGAGAAACTTCAACTACGCGGAGTGGACCCGTTTACGCTGCAGGCAGCCGACTACATAGTGGACGTCAACTTGTGGCCGCGCGCTGATGCCTCGGACATTTGCGTATTTTTAGTCTTGCGGTCGAGTTTTGTTTGTTCCGCGGCGGTAGTTCCAAGAAAGGAAGGCCCTTGACGGCCACAGCTTCGTGACAAGCGGCTGGGTACGCGAGCCGCGAGTGAAGGAAGTGCTGCCGATAGCGAGATCGTCGTGACACAGGTAAGTTTGTAAGGACGTTTTAGCGCCCGGTAGATATTTATCTTTCTTTAGCTGACCAATTCGCAGGCTCGCAACAAGCCTGCCGTCGAAATGTGGTGCCTGGAGAAGGGCGACGGAGAAATCCTTGCCGCGAACTGCATGTACATGGCCGCAAACGGCAAGGCGTGATCGCAGCCCTCCTATTTTACGTGGAGTACGGCATGCGAACACGTGAAGAGCGCTCGGGCAAAGACGGCCCCAACAGCTGGCTCCGTCTAGCCATGAAAAAACTTGAGGTGCGGCCCTTCGCCGAAATGAAGTTGTTATCGGCGATGAAGAATTACATGGTGCATCGACACTGCAACAAGCGCAACTTGTGCACCGTTACCCTGTCCGCGACTAACAGCACCAGCCCCAACGACGCAGGAAATGTAACATTTTCTCGGCGTACTGATTGCATCTGGGCATCTACATGCAGTGGCGAGTACAGCAAACTTTATGCACCGGTGGTGAGAAGCTGCCAAGCGCCGATTTGCGTCGGCTGTTTGATAAAGGTGCAATGCATTTAAGTTTTGATGATCTTTTAGCAGAGTGTACCAAGGTGTACATCACGCTGCACAGAAGCGCAGCGATGTGCGAGCGCGCCTCTCCTTGCCGTTTGCGGCCATGTACATGCAGTTCGCGGCAAGGATTTCTCCGTCGCCCTTCTCCAGGCACCACATTTCGACGGCAGGCTTGTTGCGAGCCTGCGAATTGGTCAGCTAAAGAAAGATAAATATCTACCGGGCGCTAAAACGTCCTTACAAACTTACCTGTGTCACGACGATCTCGCTATCGGCAGCACTTCCTTCACTCGCGGCTCGCGTACCCAGCCGCTTGTCACGAAGCTGTGGCCGTCAAGGGCCTTCCTTTCTTGGAACTACCGCCGCGGAACAAACAAAACTCGACCGCAAGACTAAAAATACGCAAATGTCCGAGGCATCAGCGCGCGGCCACAAGTTGACGTCCACTATGTAGTCGGCTGCCTGCAGCGTAAACGGGTCCACTCCGCGTAGTTGAAGTTTCTCGTTGCATCGCTCGCGGTCCTTCGGAGATAGCGTCTCTGCGTACATTCTGGTCTTCGCTTACTTCGTAGTCATTGCTCGGTACTCCTCACACGAACAACAAGCGCGATCTCGCCGGTATGCCTGTTTGTTTACTCGCAGCTGCCGCACGCGCGCTTACCGGCTCGGCTGGCCATGACTTCAAAATGGCGGACTACCCACAATGCGCTGCGCCGCCGCTGCTTGTGAAAGCTCCCTATAGGCTACTGCTCACTGTAAGGCCAGTTTTACTAGCGCCTTTCCTTACCTGCCGTCACTATAGGCTACTGCTCACTATAAGGCCAGTTTTACTAGCGCCTTTCCTTACCTGCCGTCAGTATAGGCTACTGCTCACTATAAGGCCAGTCCGTCAGTATAGGCTACTGCTCACTATAAGGCCAGTTCTACTAGCGCCTTTCCTTACCTGCCGTCACTATAGGCTGCTGCTCACTATATATAAGGCCAGTCAAATATTTTGCCAGCGTTTGCTCAAGTGGCTTGTGTCATTACAGCGAAAGAGTGGCAGCGACGTGGGTTGGGGCGCCCGCCGCTGTCACGAAGGCGATTTCCTTAAAGAAAAAAAATATATTAGCGGCGCCCGTGAAGCATTAATGCTATACTATTACAACAGTACTTCAAAAAAGAAAAGAAAAGTTAAAAAAAAAAGAACTTCGTCGTCGAGGTTTGAACCACCGACCTCTTTGCTCCGAGCACGGCACGTTAGCCCGCTGCGCCACTAAAGCTGATCGGTGAGGACGGTTTAACAGGCGAAATCCCTACGCACACCGGCTGGCGAAGCGGCATCGTTCCAAAAAGCTCCGCTACGAAGTGACGGCACCACCATCGCAAGTCCCTAGACCGAAAAATCCCTAGAGATTCTCTCTCTAGGTACGGACTCTGTACGACATTTAGACGCTCGCGAAATTAGGCGCCTTTTCCTTCTTCGAACCACAACCACCACCACCACATGGAGAGGGTGAAGCTGGGTAGAGAGGAGAGCGAAGGCGAAGCAAAGGCGGGAACGGAGCAGGTGGAGGGGAAAAGAGAGAGCAGGAGCACAATTGCTGATTGCTGCGCCGGTGAAAGGAGTCTAGCAATGGTAGCGCGCGCTCGAGCACATGCAGTGCTGGTTAGAGAGGGGGAATAGCGCACCGAGCGTTGGCGAAAGCGTAGGAAAGGCGCGCTGATGCCACCAACTCCGCAGTTTAATCGGCCTTCGCGACGCTAAGTCAGTTGAAGCTGCGCATAATATTTTAAGTGCGTAGCACTTAGGGGCCCAGCTTGTCGTCCATCCATTAATCTCATGTTGCGTGATCACATTCAAAATCAAGTGGTCTAAAACAAGGATAGCAATGTTCAAAACCACCTCATAGTAAACGAACGAGGTCCTAAAGTAACATAATTAACAGAAATAACCAACAAGTAATCGCAATAATTAACTTAATATTGCTAAAAACGCTTCGGAAACCTGCGGCTGACTCCCGCACCACGCAAGAGAGGGCGTCACTGCTTCGCCACGCGTAGAGTTCCTGTATATGCTACCTTATACAGTAACTCTAGCCACGCGGACGATTGCTCTTCCCACCGAAGCTTCTCCGGAGCCATATCTGAAGGGGAAACACCCTGAAGGAACTCAATGCAGAAGTCATGTATCTCAACTGCGGTAACAAGCAAGATGTCGACAATGCGCAGTGTAAACTTTTAGTGTGCCACAGGGGAACGGAAGCGACGTAGATAGAACGCGTACTAACAACGGTTTATTTTTACAGAATCATGACAAAATATATACACACAAAGAAAGGGGGGCCTACCTATGTCGCTTTCGTTTCCCTGTAGCGCGCTAAAAGTTTACACCATGTACAAACAACTGGCCCCTACCTTGGCTCTTCTAGCAGTGACAAGGCGCAGTAAAAAGTAACGCGCATGTAGCACACCGAGTTTGCGAATCTCCCCAACAAGATTCTACTCATGCCGGGGAATACCTACATGCTTACCTCATACATTGACGTCATCATTTGTACTAACGTAATCGCTGGGTGCCCGCGCTACGCACTTCCTGCCGCTACGCACTTCCTGCCAATGCCGTTTCACAGCAGTCAAGCGGTATTTAGCGCAGGATTTAGAATTCCACCAATCGCTACACAGGTACGACATTTTTTATCCGCTGGCAGGGTCTGGCTCGGACTTGAGCCGTGCCGTTGCCCACACTAGTTGCGTACCCTATTAAGACGAAGAGAAAGAAAAAAAAATACATTGACTCAAGAAATAGACAAGAGTCGTTTTTTTTGGGAATATATTAATGTATATTCACGAATATGTACACACAGACTACAATCGGTGTCGTTGTGCCCGAAAAAAAAAAAAACGAAGAAAATTAATTTCGGGCTCTGCAAAAAAGTCACGTTGTTGGCGTCAAAAGATACGCCGGAGGTACACACACACGCGTACAGTCATTGTGACGCACACCACGCATTGTCCCACGTGCTCGCGATCGCAGACTGGTTGAGAAGTGATGGTGGTGCAAAACTACCAACACTACGCGCTATCGGCGCTGTCAAGGTCGTCTTGTGAGGGACCCAAGCAGTTCGCCTGGAACAAATGACTGTCGTTACGCCAACTTCTCAAGCATTCGGAACAAGTACCGCTAACTTCATAAGCTGCAGCGGCTGGTAATGATGGAAGCAGAAATAGCAGAAACATTTTCTGCTGCCTTCATTACGAAACGACATCGCGTCTTCACGAGAAAAAAAATGTACAAAAACTAGCTTCCATTCTAAACGCAACTTTTAAACCATCATAAGAACTGAAGAAAGCAGCAGGAATTCAGTTCGAAACAGTCACTGCTTTGTGTAATTCGTGGAAAAGTGTTCACTCCATCAGTAACATCGAATACGCCAACACACAACGAGTATCAAGGGCAGCCGAGTTTGCTCCAACCGAGTGACATGCGAGGATTGCCTCTTTCTAACCAGTACACTGCGCACAAGACCCCGTGCGCTGGTGTTTCGTGCCAGACATGTGCCATCCCGCACGCCGAATTAGCGGCGTGGGGTGTTAGCTTGCTAGTTCTAAGTTGGGGGGTAACTTGGGAGCTGTTAGCGAAATGCGGAGTGCGCTGAAACAAGTCACTTGTGCGTGTCGTGGCTGCGGTTGTCACACAATGCATGAACGGAGTTATAAAGATACCAAACTTGAAAATTCGCTTGTCGTTGTAGCAAAAGTGGTTCGAAATAGAAGGGGGGGGGGGGGGGTGGGGGGGGTGGTTGGAGTGGCACAGTTGAGGCCTAGGAGGAGAGAATACTGGGTCAAATTTTACCGGCGCAAGGTTTCCCATCACAGTGACGTGTTATGTCAAGTACCGAAACAAGAAAACACATACGTAAGCGTCGATCATTTTTTCCTGATATCACTTGCGATGTCGTTCATATCGTCGACGCTATTTCGACGATTTTGCGAGCGTCTCTTATTTATGCTGTATTTTGCCTGCCAGCGCGAACAGCTCTTCCTCGTGAAATTATTAATAAGTGACGCTTGTCATTTGCCACACCGGGTGCCATACCCCCATCGCTACGTTATTGTGATGTATTTCTTGGAGGAGTAGGAATAAACTTTATTTAGGACCAGCAATTTGAGTGGCGTGGCCTAGGCCTCCCACGTGGGGACGTCGAGGTCTTGCCCCTTCGCCACCTCGCGGGCTTGCTGGGTGGCCCATAGCTGATCGGAATCTACATAAAATTAGGTTTGTTCCTTGCTCTATAGAGAGCGTCACTGTCGCCAGTTTTAGGCTCGGCAATGGAAAATGAAAGGCTACATAACTGAGTCTGAAAAGTTGAATGTATTAAATGCTTGTAACATATGAACATGTTACAAGCATTGAGGCAACACGCTAGCGATTAAACGACTTGGCTTCACCATTACAGTGCATGTGGCGCAGGGTACACACACAATATTCGCAACTTGCCGGGCCGTTGGCGCTAACTGGCAAGAAGCAGTTGCATATCAACACCAACGCACCACGCTTTTCGCCGTATAAGAGAGCACCTTGTCACTTGGCGTCTCGGCTCCGCCGCGAGGTCGTGTTCCAAGCAGCATATTGCGCATCAAGTATGCTTGTTGGATATTTTAATTAGGATTCGGTGTAGCTAGATCTATCGTAAAAATGAAATTGGTGATGCATTCCCTCAGTGCTTTCTTCGCTAGAAATGCTTGTCACATTACTTTTCGGCCATTATATCCCACCTTTCTTGGATCAGTCATCGCCCTTATGCTTACAAACGGCCTTCTACTGGTTCAGTGTTACGGAACATGGCCAATATGGGGTGTCTTCTTAAGAATGAAACTATTCATGATGCTCTCCAAGGACAGTAGCTGTTGGAAGCGGGCATCGGCTGCGCCGCTGAGTACGGCACGGCTTCATGTGAGATCATCTTTGGTGTGAAGCTACAAGGGCCCGCGCCTCGCACACTTGAAAGTGTTAACAGCTTCCAACATGTGTAAGGCGTCAATGGCGTCCTTTTATGCTTAAGTGCGCATCATGAAAAATAGTATCCCACTGTATTTCATTGCTTTCAGTTATCAACTCGTCTCAGAGAACGTTTAAAGGGGTACTGATACAACAACTTTGGCCTCGCGTTTTTTTTGCTGCAATGTGTTGCTGGGGGAGCCTGTTAGTCATGACACGGCACCTCGTTTGCTGCAGCGCGTGACAGATATTTAATTACAGGCTCCTCATTACCGACCAGTTTCAGTTTCGGTTGGAGAGAGCTCGAAAAACGACAAGCCGCCAGGTGCAACTATCACCACCTAGCGTGCGCAGCTCTCGATCACGTCAGCACACAGAACTGCGACGCACTTCCGCACGGTCCGCATCAAGAAGTTCTTTCGAACAGGAAACGGGACAGGCAACTTTCTTTCACAGGGTACACGTGATGTATTTTGCATCTTCTTGAAACTAAGCCACCGATTTGCTTCGTGCAATCTTTTCTTTTTCCGTTTGACATTCACTTAGCGGCGGCGCTCATCGAGTGGCTGAGAGTGGCAGCGCCTTATCTCGAGTCATTTCAGTCAGGAGTCCTATAGAGTCGTTTCATCACCAAAAGCTCTAAGCACGCAACGTCCTTACGTAAGTGTGACTGTAAGATGCTAGTGTTAGGGCGAAATGTGAGGTTGAGTTAGGCCTGCGGATGGTAGCATTCAATAAGGGCATGCATGATACAAGCTAAGCGTCATTGGGAACTTTGGGCCATGCTTCTTCGTAGCTAGCTCCGACCTTCGATTTTTCACGGAATTGCGAACTTCACTGGACGATCTCGACAAAGTACTCTTTTATTTCTTTTTGTTTTTTTATTCCTGTCATATCGAAAAGCTTAAAATTGTCTGGCTTAGACGAGCGGGTTCGGAACGAACTCGCTTTTTGTCGGATTCCTTTCCCATTCGTTCCGCCACCGTAACATGGTTCATAGGCACGTCGCGCCACTTTCGGCCAGGTGAGGGCGCGATTCTGTCTGGACGCACGACATAATGGCCGTTTGTGGCTACTTTTTGTGCCGGCGTACGCTCAGTTGCTTTCCTGAAGAGCTACCGAGGGCACTGTAATTGTCCTGGTGCCTTGACAACCGTGACCGTTTATCAAAGACCCAGGTAACCACGCTGCCCTATAATTGGTGCCTTGTTAAGTCGTCGTAACATTACGAAATTCGCCGTGTCCGGTCACGTGGCAAGACTTAGTTCCTCGAGTGTAGCGAATTCATTACCAAAATTTGTGTTTGTTTCGCGTTGAAGTACAGTTACTTGTAAAGAGACCCGTACTGTAAACGACTAGATGATTGCGACAATGGAATGACTAGGGGAAAAAAATCACATGAAAGTAAATCTCATATCACAGCAAAACCTAGATTCCCCCTTTGTTTTTTTAGACACTGCACACGAGTTCGTCATACTTGAGAAAAACTTTGCATCCTGTTTCTTAACTGTATAGTTTGTGTAGGGATATGGGATGCGTTTCAGTAGTTCGCCAAGCCTTTCTTTCTGTTGTTTGGATACAGTTACCGTTTACTCAGAAGGTTTTTCGTGAGACAGGAAATGGAATCGTGCCAATGGCATTTCTTCTATGCTGCACTGGGAGAAGCTTCCAGGGATATCTCTATTTTTTGCCTCCATTAAATCACAAGTCTATCCCTTGCCGCAACGCTTGTTTTTGGAGTCGAGTGCACACCGGGCGACAACAGCCCCGCGATCAGTCACAACTTATGTAACTAAACTGAAAACAGAAAAATTGACATGTTAAGAGTAAGCAGGTAAATCAATCTGGCTGGCCATTTCCTGTCGTATCTGCGCTTCTGCGAAAGCCCAAGAGGCAGGCGCCAAGCCGCAATGTACTTCCTCCCACTCATTTCACGAATTTGCCGAGACGCTTCTTTAGATTATATCGTCTTGAAAAAAAGACTCGCTCATCACCTTCTGTTAGTCTTTCCTTTTTTTCCACATAACTTAGGGATTAGCTGTACTGAAGGCAGCGATGGAAGTCTGTGGGCAATAACCATTTGGTGGTTTCCGACGTATCGAGATGTGTTCATCTCAATATAAACCATTGTGACAATGATAACATAGCAGAGGTAATATTCAAGACGCAAATATGCGGACCGAGAAGGGCAACGATACTACAACGACGCACGAAGCACGTTAGTATGGTCATCCCTCGGCCTTGTCCACCTGTCCGCGCATTTACGTTGGTTGACTAGTATTTACAGACAAAAAAAAAAATCGTAGAAAAGCGAGGCTGTTTCATTTTGTCTGTCCCCGTAGTTGCCTGAGAGCAGTTAGTGACCTTTGACCGGTAAATGAGGAGTCATGCCAACTCAGAAAGCAGTCTCACAGAACGTAATATTCTGTATGCTTTCGGTCTGCTTTTTTTTATTTATGATTTCTTTTTTGTTAAGCGGGTCATAGTCACAGGAGTGATCATCCTACGTATTTTCTTCTCGATACTCGAGTTTGTTCGTCGACAGGTAATCAGCGTACAAACCACGATTGCAACAGGAACCAATACTTCACAAGAGAACCGCACCAGGGTCGCATATAGATAACCCTGGCAGCGGACAGTTAAGCTCTGGTTTAAGTTTGCGCCTGCTGCCTCAAGAGTTTTCGGGGCATGATTTCCCCGCACCCAGCCCACTTTCGCATTGTCAGGACGACACTAGCAGCATCAGCGAGTAACACTGCCCAGAGCCGCACATCTCCTTCCAACCCTCGCCTTCAGCGCAGCTTCAGTGAACACGGAGCGCAGCGCCGCGCCCTCGCGGCTGCGTCGATTGCCACGCAGTCCGTGGAACAACGAAACTGAGGGAGAGTCAAACGCGCCGATGGCGCGCGCTTGGGTTCCCGCTACGCGGAACTGCGCGGCTCAGAAGTTCGCCGACGAAGGCGTGCTGTCCATGTCCTCGAGCCACGAGGCCGGGCTGGGCGGGAACTCGCCGTAGGTGTCGTCTCCGCGACCGGGAAACTGGTCGCTGGGCAGGCCGAAGTGTGGCCCCAGCTGACCGCCGGGGCTGGCCGGGAAATAGGACGAGGCGCCGCTGTGGCCCGACTGCTGGCCCGGGGAGCCCTCAGGGTCGCTGCCGGTCAGCCCGAACGGCTCAGAGTCCTCTGGTGCGGCAACCAGCACGGGGAAGAGAAAACAGAGCGCAAGCGCCAGGGACGCCATGAAACAAAGTGCCCGAAGCCCGGCCTGTAAGCGCGTGTATAAGCACAGCTCTGAGATAGCAGTGAGAGACGCTTGAGTTTGACGTTCTTTTTTGTTGTTTGTTTGTCCTTTGGGTGTAGGTTACGCGCAGATATGTTTTTGCAGTCTTGACTGTGTCGGCAAGGTTTCAAGGCTACTGAGCGGCGTGCTTAGCTCTCCGAAAATTTGACCTCGAAGTTTTTCAATAATAGTCAACGTTTTCCTTCAGTATCTGTCAACGTGTTCATACCGAGAGAGATGGCTATTGTGTTTCAAGAACTTGGTTTTGAAAGAACTCCGCTGTAAACTTTTCAGTGTTGGAGCTTTACTGTGTAAAGCGTATAGACACAGCTACATAGCCTACTATGAGATATTTAGAAAGGATTCAAGACACGCTCTAACAACAACACGGAAACGCGTCACATAAAGAAAGAAAGAGAAGAAGCTGTTCTGCATACAGATAGTCCCCTTTTTTTTTCAGTTTTAAATTTTATTATTAGTAATAAATGTGCCCCAACAGGCCGGGCAGTCTGCATTTCGCGGCCGCACATTTTATCTCCTGACTGAGCTGGCCGTTCAGCCAATATAATTATTTGTTCACAAACTTGTGCACCAACCAACAAGAGCACGAAGAGAGCATGTGCCGGGTCATCATGATGACATTTTTTGTACGGCCGATGGAGTTTCTCCGAGCTTAAAAATCTCCCCTGTTAAAACACGAATACGCCATAAATTGTGACGCCCTCCAACTTTCTAATATAAACAACTGCTGTCAAGTTGATTATTAGAAAGTTGATTGAAAGGCTTTTGTTAATTAGTCATGTCATTGTAACATCAGCAGCGGCAAAGTATTTCGGCTTTGAGGCAGAGTTCGTGTGTGAAGAGGACAGGTGCCTGACTTCATCGCCTTTTTATAAAAAAAATCGTATTGCCAAAGAAAACACCTTGCATGTACACCCATACAAATACATACTACTTCGTAATGCCTATAGTACATACTGGCAACACTACCTGTAGATATTGCCAAAAGTACTTCAGGCAGATCAATCAATCAATCAATCAATCAATCAATCAATCAATCAATCAATCAATCAATCAATCAATCAATCAATCAATCAATCAATCAATCAATCAATCAATCAATCAATCAATCAATCAGCTCTGATACATTGGGAAGGCCATGCATACCTGGGTGATCTTTGACGTCTCGCTTGATGGTGGCGCCGGACGAGGAGCGGAAGAAGTCTCCCCAGCGGGTCTTTCCGGCGTCCTTCTTGAGGCGCTTCTCCTTTGCGCGCCGGTTTTGAAACCAAACCTGCACGACGCGCATGTCGAGCCCAGTGTCCTGCGACAGCTGTTCGCGCACGTGGCGCGCCGGCTTGGGGCTGTTGTTGTAGGCGCTCTTCAGCGTCTCCAGCTGCTTGGCAGTGATTGTGGTGCGCGGCCGCTTGCTGGAGCCCTCGCGCGCCTTGGCCGCCTCGTAGTCGGCCTTGCAGACCAACTTGTTGTCCTCCATGAGGTAGAACTCGTCACCCGTGTTCAGCTGTCGCTTGCACAGGATGCAGGCGAAGCAGTGCAAGTGGTACACGTTATCCTGCGCCCGGCGCACCACTTGCGTCGGCGGGATGCCCAGCTCGCAGCCAGCGCACTTGGTGCCGTACCGCCTGCGTGAAGGTTGGCCATTGTACGTACCGCCCTTTACACTGACAGCTGCATCCGATCTCATTATTTTCTACAAATGGCATCGTTTCCACACCAGGCGCATTCTAATGTTAGGCACTGGTACAACGAAATTGAGTCGTTGTGCAACGAGCTGCCTGAAATGAATAATGTAACCGATACACACAAACAAGCCTGATAAAAGAGGGTACGTCCTGAACGCAGTTTCTGTGCACCTCTGATAGGTGCCAAGAAATACAACCCTCTAAAGCATTGTACTGCATTAGGCGTAACAAGTGCATAAATTTTGTGTAGACGTCATAGCACAGAAAACAGCGCTAAAAGACGGGACAAAGAAAGGACACAAGCCACAGCGCCGTGGTTTGTGTCTTTTCTTCGTCCCGTCTTTTAGCACTGTTTTCTTCTAGAAATCATGAACCAACCAGCCCAAATGAGTACCATAATGCAGTCATATATAGCAAGTTTTCTCAGAACCGCAGCTAAGGTTCGGCTAACTGGTGCACATGTTGGGAATTATTAAACATTGGCTACGCCTTCACTTCATCCGTGTCTTGAACACCTAGACTAACTTCAGTTATCAGTGGCACATCTGGGCATATTCTGGTTGAGTAAAAGAGTTGTCGACAAAATAGCAAAATAAATGCCACTGTGCAAAATGAGTGCGTAATGAGAGCAGGGCAGAAAAAAAAAAAAGGTGTGTGAATCTCGTTTGGCATTTTGTCTTAACCAAATAACGAGATGTTTGCTCAATGCCCTGCTTTCACTTTGTTCTGCAATTCTCAGAACATTGGCCGACAAAACCGAGAGTGGGCAGATGTACTCACGACGGGGTACCGACAGGCTACGAATAGAGATACGTGATACATCCCCATCTGCTAACGCTTGTATGAGAGCGCAGTTATTCGTGTAGCGAAGCCACAAGTGCTCCGCGCCTAGCACCCACAAAACTGCAATTACGTGGAAAGTATTGATGTATGTGGCGGCTCATACATTTCACGCCGCGTGATGACAGCGATGCTGCATTTTTCTAAATGCATTCCGCAGCATATCTGAATTAGACGTACAAAAGTAGAAGCTTGGGCGGTTCATGACGGTGGTCGCTTACAACTGCAATTTCCTCCAACGTCCACAAGCGGACATCGTCCAAGATGAAAGAGGCACATCCCACTTGCAACTCGACTGCGTAAATGGAAAAGCGGCGCACCTCAAGTGCGAATCGAACGAGTATACTGTCAGGCGCACGGACATGCGAGTCGTATATCCGAATGGTATCGGGCGTGACGCTCGCGAGTTAAGGTTCTCGCTGGATCGAGCGGGCACGCGCACCTGTCGGATGGCCCATCGCGACGAGACACGAGACGGCCCGCTGACGCGTGGCGCTGGGACGCGTCAGAGCGGGCCCCTGCACTAGCTGGAGCGCGCGCGCTCACGCAGAGCAGGAAGCCAGACGTGTAAACGCGCCAGTCCC
The DNA here is from genome assembly GCA_030522465.1 of Rhipicephalus appendiculatus. Classification (NCBI taxonomy): domain Eukaryota; kingdom Metazoa; phylum Arthropoda; class Arachnida; order Ixodida; family Ixodidae; genus Rhipicephalus; species Rhipicephalus appendiculatus. Next base: position 978,466 of record JALIZH010017486.1, read on the forward strand.
ATAAACAGAAGAAGGCAGGATGGCGCGTACGCACGCTGCACCGCCGAAGCGACCGGGCGGAGGGAAGCCGGGTTTCGCAGTGTTCGCCTTCTCGGCTGGCGGCCGCCCCCGCGCCCAAACCGCAGCGTCGCTCTGGAGCCGGCGTTTCGACGCGGCAGATGGCGACGCAGGCGCCACGCTCCGTTGGGCGCGTGACCGCCTCGTTCATGGCCTCCCCGTCTCTTTCACTCTATCTACTCCCGCTTTTCGTTTCTCTTGCTTTTTCTGGCTCCTTTCGGGCGCTGTCCGTATATGCATGTAGTATACGCGCATCCCATCCCATGGCACTTGCAAGCACGCGACTCTGTTCGGAGGCGGCGCTGTTCGCGCGGTTATTTATAGCGGACGTAGCGAGGCGCCGCTGATCCGTTCTCCGGATTAGCGCGGCACATCATCGTTCTAATCTCCGCGGCGGAGACCGGCCTCCACCACCACCCGGCGCTTCAACACTACCGGGTTGGACGTGCGAGAAAGCCACGAAGGCGCCCATTAGCACGATTTAATGTAGGGAGAGAGGATAACGCTCAGAGCACATCAGAACGCTTTGCTCGGTATTTATACACGTAAGGGTCTGCCGAGAACGTGGTATGATTGAAGTAGTAACATTGCAGACAAGAAGAAAAAAAGAACGATGCTATAGTGATTGGTTTTCTCGAAACCTCTTCTACTCGAGTAGCCAAGAGAACAAAAAGAAAAAAGATATAAAGGTGAAGAAGAAGACCAATGCTAACGTCGTGAGAATGTGCTCCAATGTACATGGAGGGCAGAGCATACTGAAAGGGCAACGCTTATTAAATGCGAAGCATTTCTTAGGGAACTGCAGGCACTTTGAGCGTTTCTATCTATCTATCTATCTATCTATCTATCTATCTATCTATCTATCTATCTATCTATCTATCTATCTATCTATCTATCTAGCCGCTTACGTCTGGGTGCTCTCGTGATCGCCTCCTCAACTTCGTGCAGACCAAAATTGGTACGAGAGGGTAAGAGGGTTTGACGAATATCTCTGGCTGGTCATGACATGAATAACGTGAAAATCCCGTCGCGTACGTCGTCAAACCCTTTCCTCCACAGAAGTGTGGCACATAACCGTATACCACGGGCCACGGTATGAGGGTGTGCGCCACAGGTGATTGATAGTTTATCTACCTAGGAACGGCGAGGACAGACATTAATGAGAACTAACAGACAATAATGCCAAGGAAAGTATAGGGGATGTTATTAGTAGTAATTGTAATGTAAATGTGAAGAAAGAAAAGTGGACGCAAAGATAACTTGCCGCGGGCAGGGACCGAACCTGCGACCTTCGAATAACGCGCCCGATGCTCTACCAACTGATCTACCGCGGCGGCGATCCCCCCCGTCCACTTTACGGGGTATATATGTGGATTTAAACGTGGGAGCGTTAGTCAGCGCCGCCAGTAGCCATGACGGCGAGTGTGGAACACTCTTTTTTTTTTCTGCCTGTTGGCGTCACGTAGCACGTGATCTTATTACGAAACTGGCAGCTGACCTAATAATAACATCCCCTATACTTTCCTTCGCATTATTGTGTGTTAGTTCTCATTGATAAATAAAAAACAAGCCCTTAAAATTACCATTTCTTTCCTTCAGGACAGACATTGGTAATTTAAATGCGAGAACGTTGAGAAGAGCTGACATAGGCAATGTTGACCCGTCGAATGCAAAGAATAAATATCAGGGTCCCAACAGGAATCGAACCCACACATTCTGCGTGGCAACCAAGTATTCTTCCACATATTCACGCCAGGTCTCGAAACTGCTTTGGAAAAAAGACCCTATGCAGGCGTAATGTTGGTGAAACGTCAATTGTGGTTGCAGTGCTGGCTATCTAATTTTATAAACATTACATATGTATACTCCTATGAGACAGGCATCACGTCGGGTTAACGTCAAGTTGTATATACTTAAGTGCCATGCACTGACGTTGTTCTATGTAGCACTAGCCAGGGATGCCATCCTCGCAAGCACGAGCGCTACACATCAGGCTTACCGCTTCTGGTGTTGGTAATACCGATGTTGCTGTTGGCATCGTTACGCAACTGTAAACAACTGGTTATGTAAAACATATGCGACTGTTCGACATATGTATGTGCGTACAACATTTGTACATATCTTTGGCATCATTTTCGTAATGTTTCGCTCAATAGAAAAATTGCACCACAGTGTAATTTTTCACATGCTTCGCATATCATCGATTCCCATCGTACGTGGGATCTGCCCAATTTTTCCTTCGTTCTTTCTGTTACATTATGCAAATAGCCCGACGGATAGGTTATATTAATAACTCGACAGATATGTTCCTACTCGGATCTGTGGCCAGACTCTCACATGAAGAAGAAGAAAAAACAAAAAACAAAGAACGACTTGCACGGGTAATTTCCGATCATCTCTGTGAACGCTAGAGACCTTTACTGGCTCTAAAATGATAAATTTCACTGATTAATCAGGAGGGCTACCCCTCATTGTAGCCCATGAAGGATGCCGAGCGTACTTCGCGCCATCATGCGAATTCACTTTGAAAAAAAAAAAAAGTAGTATCGTGTAGAATCTGCAGCTTTAGATGGTGTACTGCTAAGACCAAGAGGTGACATGTGATACATATAAAGAGAAAAGCATACAGCCCACAAAGAGCCAATGTCAGGACGAGACATATTCGGTTGCTTTTCGTGTCCTGTCTTCCTTACGCGCCAGTTTATAGAGTGAAAGACGATAAAAATACGCAAAGCAAGAATTTTTTACGACGCCGAGATCCATTGGGACGCGGTCTTCGTCAGGACATCGTCTTACCTCATGACGGCTGAAAGGTAAGCTACTCGCATTCGTCCGCACACAGCTGTTATCTTAAAGCGAAACGAACTGAGCGAAATAAGAATAGAATGATAATATTATCAATAAAGAAGATATATATATATATATATATATATATCGATGTCTAGTGAAACGAAGAAATAAAAGCTGAGGCGCGATGAAAGATGTTCACTTTCTTCGAAAATGTCAGCGCAGTTCGAAGAAAAAGTAAACAAGATAAGAGAACAGTGAACGGCTCAAATTCTCGACCGTAGCGCGCGGGCCGTAAACTAACGCTTCGGCAGCGTCTCCGACAAGCGGACTCGCAAGAGAAAATAAAGACGCGCAGCAAGGCAGAACGCGCTGCGAGACGCCCACGTAGGCTTTAGTGAAACGCTGAGAGAAACAAAGAGAGAGTGAGAGAAAATGGCAAGTGTGACAAAAAAGAGGAAATATAAAGGAAAGGAAGATGACGGCGCCGCCTTTTCGACGGAACAGAAAGGAGCAACGGAACAAAAAAAAATAAAAAAAATAAATAAAAAAAGAGAGGTCCGCGCTGCAGCCTGGTGAGAAGAAAAGAAATGGGTGCTATGAATAATACCCCCCCTACCCTCTTACTTCGGGGCTTTTCTTATTGGTTTCTTGTTCTATAGCTTATTTACTACTTGTATTATGTGGCGACCGTTCGGGCTTTCGCAAGGCTTCTCTTCCGTTTCGGCCCTTCCACTTGCGAACATGTGACTGCACGGTTGTTTCTCTAACGTTTTCAGAGCCTATAGGCGTGCAAGAAAGACAAACAATTGCAAGGCGCAAACGGACGTACACCATAAGAAAACAAAAGAAAGGAAAATAGATGAAAAAAAAAAAACGAGAGAGAGAGAAAAAAAGAAGACAGAAAGGGCGACGCCGAGAAAAGCGGAAGAGTAATCATTTTAATGCATGCTGGATCCAGGGGATTCAGCAGCAAGGGAAAGGAGCGCGGTGCAGAGACCCCACCCCTCACTTCGAGCATTCGTTCGCTCAGTTGGGCAAGAGGAAGGAGAAGGAGTGAGGTGGAAAAAAAGAAGAAATGGCGGCAAGCGTTATCACCTTGTGTGCGGCGTCGTAGCGCCGCATGAAAGAAAAAAGAAAGAAGCAAAATACGTCTGCTGGAAAAGACCACTGCAAGACAAAGCAATGTGTACACAGTAAAGTTGTTCTAGAGTTACTTCCTTTCTCTCTCTCTCTATCTTTGTATGCTCGTCTGTCACTCTCGTGCCGACTACGGAGGAGTTCACTGCTCAGTCATACCTTGTCCGTTTAGAGTATCTTGCGATAGCTTTCAATGAAAAAAAAAATTAACAAAGAAAATATTACCGTTATTAACGAACGCTTACACAAAGCGCACAACACCACCTTCTAAAGCCAGCGTCAAATTACAAACGCTGGCCGACAGCTTCGACTGAGTCTGCACGCATCGGGCAGGCTGCCACGAATGTCCGCCTCACTAGAGCGCGCACCGAATAAATCCACGCCGAAGACAGAACTAGAGCCGCTCAAACCGAGTTGGACGCGAAAAGCTTGCACTATAACCGTCCTCCTTTGGTGGATCAGTGGCTAAGGGGCTCGGCTGCTGACCCGAAGGTCGCGGGTTCGATCCCGGCCGCGGCGGTCGCATTTCGGTGGAGGCGAAATGGTAGAGGTCCGTGTACTATGCGATGTCAGTGCACATTAAAGAACACCGGATGGTCAAAATTTCCGGATCCTTCCACTACGGCATCTTTCATAATCAAATCGTGGTTTGGGGACGTAAAACCCCAGATATTACAATTATTGCACTAGAACTCGCATCATGATTCCATCGCACACAAGACGGCCACAGCCGACACGCCAACCGACGCCCGCCGAGCATACGAGAATGGATCTCGCGCTATCCCAATCTTCCAATGATTTGTGAGCAAGTGACTCGAATCGAAAGATCTTGAACCCAGGCGATATATGCATGCGGAGGCGAGGGGAAGGGACAGTCAGTCAGTGGTGGCGAGAATGAATAGTCATTTGACCAACTGGAGTGCGCAAGGAGGGAATTCCGCCCCACTGCGACAGTCAACAAGTGTCGTCAAGAGCCGCTTCAAAATTACGCCACGGACTGCTGACCAATGCCGACAATCATTGATGAATATGTGAATATGAAAGGGACATTTAGAGTTCTTCTAACGCATGCGCTTGTACTTTAGCGCTAGTCTACTGTTGTTCCCGAAATTTGTTGAACCAATATGAGGTTTATTACGATGTAATCGGCCAAGTGTGGATGCATAGGGACGTTTCTTACTGCCTGAAATGTTGTCTGCCTTGTGCGGCGAGGATCAGTACAGCGCGAATATAATTGACCAGAAAACGTATGAAAGACATTTTCTCCTCCTCTTCTGCTTCATCGAATAAAAGAACAGTGCGCTTAACGTGGCCTTCATAGAAGGAGTCTTTGCTTACGCTAAACATTGACGGACGCCAATCGACTCGCGATAAGAAAGTGAATAGACGTACTTGAAGAAGTCGTCCTTGCAGTAGACGTGCCCATTGCGGGCGAAGCACTTGTTGGCCAGTTGCGCCTGGCAGTCGGCGCACTTGAGGCAGCGCGCATGCCACGACCGCTCCAGCACCTTGAGGATGAACCGGTCCAGTATTGGGTTTCTCGCAGCCGGCGCACTTAGGGATGCTCGCTGCACGCGTACACAAAGAAAGTGAGAGTTGAGTTTACACAACTGCTACACTAGGCGATCGGTTATTACGGCAGAGCTAACCTATACACCTTAATGCCCACAGTGAAAGGTTTCTTGTAGACCGCGATGTGAGAAAATTATGCCGATGCGCTTCCCAACACATATCGTTTGACTTACACACTTGATGGTGGACGCCGCGCCAGAAAAGCCATGGCAAGTTCCCTACTTCAAGCATTTTGCATAACCCCGACAGTGAATCATGACGACATAAGTGACACAAGAGACGTGACGGAGTCTGCCCTGCTTTGCCTTATCTTTGGCACTTCTTGTACGATGTAGCATCGAATTAAGTATTGACCAAATTTGGACACTTGCGACGGCATGTGCGAAAGCTTGCACAAGGTCAGCAAAGACAAAAGTAAGCATAATGAAGGCCATATTAATTTAGCGTTCATGAGATGAAAAAAAAATAGAAAACAGATGCATGTACGAAGCGTATTTCCGTGTCATGTTTCATTTTCAATGTCAGTTGCAATAGAGCTTGCTCAAGCACGCTTACCTCAATGGCAGTTGCTTAGTGCGGCGTTGACCATCACAGTTCTACGGCGCCATTAAAATATGTATCATAATTATTAGATCAACACTTATCTGTTGAAAGCTCGTCTAGTTCAAATCCCCCAGCTATGACGTTTAGATCAGCATGAAATTATGTGATGGATGAAACCGACACCTTTTTATAACCCATGCACATTCCTGAACAAAAAGCTGCTGCGGACTTCATGTGAAGAAACACGCTTGGCGTAAAAGTGCGAAGAGCTCTGAAGACAGTAGAGACCTAATAAAGCAATATTTTTCACGAAGGTCTAAGTTTCCTCGCTATAATCAGTGCTATTGGGTTGTGTGCGGATTTTAATATTTTATTCAGACAATCCCACTATATATACATATGCACAAAAAAGGCAGTAATTTTTGGACTTTATATTATTAAATAGTACCAGAAGCCTGGAAACCGCAGTTTTAGACAAGCATAAACAAAGTAATAATTGATGAATTCATCGATTATCTCGTCCGACGCAATGCATTCAAGGTAAACGTTAGCGTAGAGCTTTCCCTCACAACAACCATGCTAGTGGCAAAGTATCATTGCCGTGCGCGTGCTGCTCGATAGTAGTAGACGTACTTCTACATAATAAATAGCTTGTGATAAATTCATTTTAATCAGTTAGATGCTATGACAATTTCGTGATTGAATTAGCACTTTTTTACTCGGCAGTGCGCACTGTACTACAATTACTTTTTAGACTGTATAATTTTAGACTGTACTGTGAACACCCGTGGGCATGTAACCAGTTACTTAAAGTAACTAGACACAAGGTAAGAGGTGATGCAGCTTTGAGCACACAAATTTGTAGAAAACCATACTTCGGAACACCCGCGGACATGCCACATGGCCAATGTCTTGGATTTTAATGAATGTCCAAACACCCAAATATGGGGGGCCCACTATATGTTTCCTCCATTTAACGCTCCATACTGGCGGACGATTTAGAGCGGCGCTGCTATGGATTGATAGCGATGGCCACATCAGAAGTTTATGCTAGCTAAGGTTTCCGCTGGACCTGCGAAAAGTACCTTTGAGCCCCACTAACAAGGAAGCACTGTACTTCATTGAAAATAGAGACGCGACGCGAACGCCGCGCCACTGAGTAGCCATAATTTTGCATGCAAGGTGTTTATACGTTACAGCACATCCGTTCTCTTCAGCACGCACATTGAGTAAGTTTTAGGTGTAGTTTTTGGTCTTGTCACAATAAAACGAGGGGGAACATATCCGACGAGCGTATTAACAAACACCAGGTCAGCGCGTTCTATTATCTGTATTTGTGCGACATTAATGTAGGTTACGAGGAAGGTAATCAAGATGTAACCGACTGGCTTTTCAGTAATTGCTCACTCTCCTTTCTGACACGGTAATTGGTAACTCTAATCTATTACATTGTTGAATGAAGTAATTTCAGTATAAATAGATAAGGTGTTTCTGTAATATTCTGTAACATGTACAATACTGCTAGCGGTTGGGATAGCGCGGAGTGGCTGGGGTGGGGGCAGATGCTGGTGGTAGTGGCTATTTTGGAAGATGACTACTTTTCATGACAATCGAATTAGCCACCGCTCGTTAAATCAGACCTCCCCTCTCGCTCTCTCGCTCAGAGAGTGAGAGAGAGAGAAATAATAAAAAAAAGATAGATAGATAGATAGATAGATAGATAGATAGATAGATAGATAGATAGATAGATAGATAGATAGATAGATAGATAGATAGATAGATAGATAGATAGATAGATAGATAGATAGATAGATAGATAGATAGATAGATAGATAGATAGATAGATAGATAGATAGATAGATAGATAGATAGATAGATAGATAGATAGATAGATAGATAGATAGATAGAAGCGTTCGGCAAAAGTACGTACTATATAATAACAACTACTGGCTGGCTCGGCGCAACGCTTTCGATACAGCGACGAGAGCAAACAGCCGGCTGGAATGTCACTTTCTCACTAGTGCACTCTCCACAACGATAGAGAAAGAGAGAGAGACATCAAACCAAAAGGAGGCGGGTGCCAGCCAGAGCGTAACGAGACGAGTTGTCACCGCGAGACGGGTCTCGACCCCTTGACGGGACCCGCAAGGGGGTGCACCCGCGACGACGGCCCATCTCGGCTAGACGACGCGACCGCAAGCGTAATCGGCGAGCCTTGATCCGGTTAGCGCGCGTGGCCCCGACGTCGTCGTCGCCGTCTCAGCATCAACGACTCGGCACTGGACGACAGCAACATAATCTTCTCTCCGCGGCTCGTTCCGGCGCGCGCGCTCGAGGGGCCGAAGCCGCAGTGACGTGCCGAGTTGCCCGGCACCTTGTTAGCCCCTGGCCCGAACCACGAGAGGGCACCGCTCCGGGCAGCTTCCTTCCCCGCCGTTCCTCCTTAATTAGATCAAGTCTGCCGCTCTGTGAGCATTGCCCAAAGGCCAAACACGCCGCTCAGAGTGGCACCAGCGCTGGCGGCGCCAACAAAGAGTTATTCAACGCTCAGTCTAAAAAGAACAACGAGGGGAGTTTGTCTAGCGGTAGCCCTTGCTTCCACGCCAGGGACGTTGTCCGTCCTTGTATTCAACGGTGATGAAAAATACCGACCTCATATCGCCTTTTCTTTGTTTCGCGCGTTTTTCTTTTTTTACGCGACAAAGAAAACAATGTCAACATCGGCGTTTACCCAACGAATGAACGTCGTTTTTTTTCTTTCTCTCTCTATCTTTTCTTCCCGCGCTTCCCCTGTCGTCTCGGTTCGACGGAGAAATAGAATTCTCGGCCTTTCCGGGCTCCACCACCTGTCAACGAGCAGTGTCTTCTTGTTCGGGCGTCACACTAACTGCTAATGTCAATATGCTCAACACTCGAGTCCTGACGGCGATGATCGAGAGACCACGTCATTGCAATTCTTTCATCCTTTATGTTTTTTTTGTTTTGTTTTTTTTTGTCTCATAGAGGGGAGGTGCAACTGGTAGAATGGTGGATTTGACGCTCAGACTATTTAAATGCCTTCCCCCCTCCCCACTCTTCCCCCCCCCCCCCCAAAAAAAAGAAAATATAATAATATTGAAGCAGGGGTAAATGGAAACAGAAATGCTCGATAAGAAGGGTGTGGAGGAGGAGGGGGCATGTATAGAAAGAGAGAGAGCGGTTGCTGGTGGGCATGCATTAGGACAGGGCCGTGAATGATCGTTCCGATTGAGGGGACACTTTCCGATGCAAAGCGGTCGGAGAGAAGAAAACCCGGGAGGGCCACCACCAGGCAAAGGGCAAGCCGCGCTTAGAAGGCGGTAATCACAAATTACGGGCAGGAAAAAAAAAAGAGGGGGTTGGGGGGGTGGTGTCGAAGAGGAAGGGGCGAAGGCAGTTAGCGTAATTGAATAAGCAAACAAGCCTAAACTGAATTACGTCCCTCGGCTCAGGCCGCCGCTCATTTGCAGGCATCCGCGCCGGTTTTTACATCACTGCCTACGACGAGCGCGGGACCGAACACCCTCCGGTGTAACGCGGACCGCGTGGCTCGACGGCTGGAAGAGAACATGCATGGGGCGGGAATAAAGGGAGGCGAGAGGAAAAGAGCGGGAAAAGGCATCGGGGAGCAAAGTGCGCGCAAAGTGCACGCACGGATCGTAGATGCGTGACGCTTCGAAACTCCGCTTCATACAGTTTCCGCGGAGCGCAATGGACAAAATAAAAAAATAATAAAAGAGAGAGAGAGATAGAAGAGGGTAACGTTGGCGGCAACGAATCTCACTCTAAACAAACAGAACAGGTCGACAGTTGCAGTCAAATTTCGGATTCTGCAAAATTGGTTCGCGCGAGTTTCCTCCAAAGATGCGATGTATGTCATTTTGTAGAAATTATGACAGCCGTCTGGGTGTGCAAGCCCAAATAATAACCTTTCTGCATTGCTTCGCTTTAACCAGCTTGTCCTCATAAAATAATGTTAGTAGATGGAGGCGAAAATGCTTGAGGCCCGTGTACTTAGATTTAGGTGCACGTTAAAGAACCCCAGGTGGTCTAAATTTCCGGAGTCCTCCACTACGGCGTCTCTCATAATCATATCGTGGTTTTCGATATGATTATGATATATATATATATATATATATATATATATATATATATATATATATATATATATATATATATATATATATATATATATATATATATACGTAGATTATGAAGAGTCTGGCTTCGGTTGCCGTAGAACAAAATAGGAAAAATATATATACGCCTCTAAAAAACTGTTTATTGGTGACGTTTCGATCGGAGACCGATCTTCATCAAGACCATTATGCGCTAGTCACGTGGTATTTTTTGTATTTCGCGGGCTTTCTTTGCAGCACGGAAAAAATGGTACGCGTAAAACTTTCTTTATCGCAAATGATGCAATGGGGATTTCTGAAGACGCTCTCGTACTTTGGAACTCTCATTTCTTGCGTAAAGTCATTATTTATCAAGTTAGAAAATTAATCATAATTAACAAATTAGTCAATTACGAAACAAAAAATTGCCTGTAGTGTGCAAGATGGCTGTAAGCAATATTCAACTGACTTCACTCGCCTGCCTCAAATAATTCTATTTTTAATATATATATATATATATATATATATATATATATATATATATATCTATACAGGGTGTCCCAGCTATCTTTAGCCAAGGGTTTAAAAACAGAAATATTTGAGGCAGGCGAGTGAAGTCAGTTGAATATTGCTTACAGCCATCTTGCGCACTACAGGCAATTTTTTTGTTTCGTAATTAACTAATTTGTTAATTATGATTAATTTACTAACTTGATAAATATTGACTTTACGCAAGAAATGAGAGTTGCAAAGTACGAGAGCGTCTTCAGAAATCCCCATTGCATTATTTGCGATAAAGAAAGTTTTACGCGTACCATTTTTTCCGTGCTGCAAAGAAAGCCCGCGAAATACAAAAAATACCACGTGACTAGCGCATTCGCGCGCCGCGACCGTGCTGCTTTCAGCCGTGGTTTGAGCGAACAAACTCAGCCGCGGCCGCGATTCGCCGGCTCCGTTGCAGTGGCAGGCCGATAAGTTTACGGCGGTTTCTTGGCCCATTGCCAGCCATTTGGCGCGCGTGACTGTGAAAGTTCTAGCGAGCGCGGGCGAAGAAACCACCGTCAACTTATCGGCCTACTGCTGAAATGGAGCCAGCGGATCGTGGCCGCAACTGATTTTGTTCGCTCAAACCACGGCTGAGAGCAGAACGGTCGCGGCGCGCGAATGCGCTAGTCACGTGGTATTTTTTGTATTTCGCGGGCTTTCTTTGCAGCACGGAAAAAATGGTACGCGTAAAACTTTCTTTATCGCAAATGATGCAATGGGGATTTCTGAAGACGCTCTCGTACTTTGGAACTCTCATTTCTTGCGTAAAGTCATTATTTATCAAGTTAGAAAATTAATCATAATTAACAAATTAGTCAATTACGAAACAAAAAATTGCCTGTAGTGTGCAAGATGGCTGTAAGCAATATTCAACTGACTTCACTCGCCTGCCTCAAATAATTCTATTTTTAAACCCTTGGCTAAAGATAGCTGGGACACCCTGTATATATATATATATATATATATATATATATATATATATATATATATATATATATATATATATATATATATATATATATATATATATATATATATATATATAAACGAGAGATACTTAGCACTTCCTAAGCATGTGAAGGCGAAAGCCTACTCGGACCTTCTGTAGATCTGCTGCTGAACTTTCTGCTGATGTGCTCAACATTACAATGAACGCTCTGCTGATGCGCTGTCAAACTTTGTGACAGGATTCCTGTCAGACTTTATTTTGAAATTTGGTTAAATTTTTTGTTACGCTTCCGAAGAACGTCTCCCCCAGCTGCGCCTTTGTTGAAGGCCAAAATGATCGGTCGAGAAAGCTGCACAGGCGAAGGGCACGCGTGACGTTAATTCCGGAGTCCCCCTAATATTGTGTGCCTCATGAGTATATTGTGGTTTTCGGCGCGTAAAACTCCAGAAATTATTATTATCGCAACGTCGGCATGATGACAAAGGTTAAATGAATCGCGTTGCCCCTCGCTTTAACTCGTGTTCAAAACCTTCAGGATACACGACCGGCGACTAGGCACGCGAAAAGATGGCGCACACGGCGCGGCTAGCCATATTGGCTTGCTCAGCCTTTGAACCTACCGCAGATATCCCCCCTTCCCTCCTTTCGAACCGGAAAACGACGAGCAACAAGTCGTCACCATCATTCTTGGCTCACTCTTGCTACTTTCTCTCACACTTACAGCGCACCGCTTTCGTGTATGTTCATGTACTTGGACATCATTCGGAACATCACGGCAACGGCGACGCCAAATTTTCGTCTCGAGTGCCTTTATAATCCATATCGCATTAAAGCAAGAGTTCTAGCGAATCTTTCGCACTGGATTGTGCATTAAGTTCTGTTAGGCATTGGTTCGCTGCAAATGAGATCGCTCTACAGGCCTTCTCTTGCTAACACCATATCGTGGCCATAAGATCTGAGCGGTAGCCTTTTTTTTATTTTTTTTTCAATGTATATTGAAGCAATGGCGATGGACCAGTGGACAAAAACGCAAGCAATATGGCTCTAGTTGCGGCCACTTGACATGCGATTTAGCGCTAGACTTCCCTCTGTCTCGCTGCTTCAGCATGCCCACACAAACAGACCCAACTCGTCAAAATAAAGTTGTTACTACCGTTTCTTTTCTTTTCTTTTTTTTTTCTCTTCAAGAAAAGCCTTATCATGATTTTTAGCAAAATAAGTTATAGCGTAAACCTCATGATGGAAATATCACACTATAGATAATGTCACTTTCCAGTCTGTAGAGAGAGAAAGAAATGAAAAGGGAAAGCAGGGAGGTTAACCTGGAACTAGTAACCGGTTAGCTACCATGCACGGGGATGGGAAATTAGGGATCGGAAAGAGGACAGAGAGAGTGATAAAATAAAAACGAAAAAATATGCACACATGCACACACAGACAGAGCGTTCATCAGAGCCTTTCTGACAGACCGGTTGAACGCAGAAAGCGCAGTAGCACTTGCACAGCCTTCTTCTGTGACATTAAGTCCTGTCGATGGTGCAGGATTCTTTCTTCCAGAAGAGTTTGGTGGTCTAATGTATCGAGTGTGCTGTAAAGCGACGGTCTGTCTCAACAGTACTGTGGGCAGTCGCACAGAATATGTTTAATTGTTACTTCGCTGCCGCAGTGGTCACAGGCTGTGGTGTCGGCGGCTATTTCTATGCAGAATGCGTACGCATAGGTAAATGCGATGCCCAACCATAACCTACACAGAAGAATAGCGTCACCTCGGTGAAGTCCTGCAAGAATTCGAAGGCTGAGAGTTGGTTCTAGGGACTATAATTGTGCATGTTTGAAATTCGGCTCGTTCCATTTTGACACGGTGCATTGGCGAGCCAGCACGCATAGCTTCCATGCAGCACCGGTCCTATAGAGAGCGGTATTAATATTTGGTTGTTTTCTGTATGGGCTGAACGGGCACTTTGATCGGCTCGTTCATTGCCGATAATCCCATAGTGACTTGAAAACCAATGAAAAGTTATTTCACGTCCTTTTTCAGTTAAATTGTGCGTCTCTTCTGCAATCTTTAATACCACTTGTTCGTGCGGATCGCGGCGTAAAGGTGACGGTAGAGAATGTAGTCACCATTGACTGCAGAGTGACTGACCATTGTCCCTTTTTGTGCCCGTTCATCACTAATGAAATGTAATACGACACGATGCACTGTGAGCTCTGCTGCCGTCTATGTCGTAAGGTGGGAGGTCTCGAATTTGAATGTTGTGGCTCTTATCGGTATCACGACAGCTGTGGTTGAGCTGTTCAGCAGGACGAAGCCATTGGTGTATACGTGTATAGAGCCGTGGTACCTCTCGTATAGCACAAGGGAGCTTTTTAAGCGCTGGTGACGACATATCTGCTTTTTTTCTAGATGCTAGGTATTGTCGGTTAGATGTTAGGCTGAGTCAGGCACTGCGGAGGAATCGAAGGTCTCGCGGCGGGCGTGAAGCATGTTGGCAAAGGCTCGCGATATGCGGTTACCGTTTTGGCAAAAGCAGGTGAGTGGTCTGTCGGCTGGTAAGTGGACTAGGTGGTGGCGGGGAGTCCGACCAAGATGCCTCATATGTGTCCTGAGTGTTTCAGCGTCAAGGTGTGTCTTGACGATGTGGTCTCTGGCGATCGCTATAGAAGTCACCATCGATGCATTCAGAGGCAAGCCTGGACAAACCCAGAACGCTTGGGCCTGAACACTTTGTAACATTAATAGACTTGATTTACTTGCGTCGGATAATGCAGACAAGCTGTACCTCAGGAAGCCGAGAGAAAAAGTACCCTGTACAGCTGCAGCATACCACTTGGGGATATTCCCAAAGTCTTCCTTGGGAGAAACTTCAGTAGATGGCAGATACCGGCCAACCATTTTTTTTATATGTACGATGCGTGATGGCTCCATGGTATGTCTTTGTCAACTATGACACCTAGAAACTTGTGTGATAGAATATACGGTATAGCTGGACCGTTGATTATTACGCTGTAGTTATTCATAGGCTTGCGCGTAAACACCGCGATGGCACATTTCTCGAAATAAATTTCCAAGCCTCGATTATGCAGGTGAATGGCAGATCGATTATGGCGGACGTTCAAATGCAGATGTCATCCGCGCAAAATTCTGGTGGATTCGAAGAATAAAAATCAGTGTTCTAGCCTCAATTGAACTCAGATATTGTGCGTGAAAGTCAAGTATTCTACCACAGAGCCACGCCATTGCTTGAAACTGCTTCGGAAAAAGACACTATATGCAGTCCAAATTACTATTCCCCCTGAAATTCCCGCATGGAATGCACATCATCATACGGTGTCGTGCATTGAGCTACGTCATGCACTTGGCCCATGGACAAGCAGTCTGTGTGCGTACTTTGCAATGAAGTCACTAAGCCACCCATAACATTCTTCAGAGATTCATGTTTCAATTAAATATTTTGATTAGTTTGTACCTCACATTTTAATTATAGTGTGTTTATCGTTTATTGTGTGTCCAAACTCTGCATTATGCACACGATATCATTTTTTTCCTTATAATTCGAGCTTTAGAATGTTAGAGTGCTTTGCGGTCGCTCTTTGCATCTTGCGATTGCAGCTTCACTTGTCGCTAGAGAAGCATCTCTCTTGTTCATTAAGGGAGATGGTGCAGGACTCCCTGGCGTTATAACGAAACTGAAAAAAACTCCCCCACCGCGTATATCTGCTTGCGAAGCCACAGGAAACCATCATGCGGGGCTTATTACGACACTTCGGGTATGCGCTCCGTGCATCAGGCGCATGTGGATCAAGACGTAAGCGCCGTGAGAGACTGCAGAACACTCGCAGTTGGCTTAATTTACCGTAGCACGAGCATTCTTGCTCAAGACTAAAAGTGTGTCCACTGCATTGACAGCGCACAGATGCAAAAAAAAAAAAAAAGAAGAAAGGAGGGGGATAGGGGAAAAAAAAACTGCACAAGTGAAGAACGCGGGATAATACTGGCAGGTCCAACTCGACAGGAACTTTCGAAAATATGAGCCATGTGCGCCTAATCACCTACTATCTGCACGCGCCATTGTGTTACAAAGCTTTGCAAGGTTTAGGCCAACCGTCGTTGACGACGGGCGCATACCCCGCCATTGTGATGAACAATTGCAAGTTCACGGGCAAGGGAACCACGTACAAATGAAACGCGAAGGCTCAAAAAGGGCACGGTTTTATTGGCTGAAGTTCATGCTTGCACGTTAAATTTTCCTCGTTGAAAAGAACGGTGTACCGCGCTTCAAGATTATAATCAAGAACTTGATATGTGCAGCGTTACGAACGAAACCGAAAACTACAAGAAAACCTGCAAGACAGGCCTTAAGAACAACTGAGGCCCCGCTGATTGGAATCGTGAATGAGAAATGTGAAACCATTCGTTGCAAATAATATCCAGCATCATTGAACAGTGCAGTGGCATAGGTAAATTGTATCGGTTTTTGAAACATTCATGGTTCATTTGCTGAAATATTCGGGGTTCACCATTAGTCCTAGTGCCTCCCACTTTAATAGTTCGTATACTTTTTAAATGTATGCAGTGATTAAAAATGGGCACATTGTGTCGGCTTGCCTGACTCCTTTTTTTGGGCATTATTTTCCCGCTTTTCTGATGGAAAATTAAAGTATGGCTGTGCACTCTTTAGAGCTAATTGCTGAGGTATTGACATACGATTGGCCCCATGGACAACGCAGCGCCTGCTGGTATCTACACTGAATCAAATAGCTTTACGTAATATATAAAGCCATATAAACAGGACGGCTATAATATGCAGATTTCTGGACGAATTGTGAAGGAAATCACCACTTCATTTCGAGGATGACATCGTTCATCTTTTCTTTTCGAAGATGCCGCTAGTGATTAGCTTTTTTTTTATGGCGCAGTAGTTAGAAGAGAGAAAGAGAATGAGATAAGGCAGGGGGTTATCAGGTGCTTCGATTATCCGACCCCCACTATTTCCTTTACCGCGCCTAAACACACACACACACACACACACACACACACACACACACACACACACACACACACACACACACACACACACACACACACACACACACACACACACACACACACACACACACACACACACACACGCGCGCGCACACACACACACACACACACACACACACACACACGCACGCACGCACACACACACACGCACACACGTACGCGCACACACACACACACACACACACACACACACACACGCACGCACGCACACACGCACACGTACATACATACACACACAAGGCTAAGCTTAGACGGATGGATACAATTAGCCATCATCCTCTGCTCTAGTCTATATTTAATGTGAACGGCAGTTTGGATAATAGAGCGTATGTTGAGATGCGAAGGCCTATCATTATCCACTTAAAAATAAATGTTCAGTTCGGTGAGATAAAACATTTCAAGTACATTTACGAGGAGGAGGAGGACAAAACTTTATTAGTGTAAAAGGCTACGTTGCCGCTAAAACAGGGCAACACCGCGTGGTCGGGCCCCTATTCTAAGGCACCGCTGGCTCTCGCCATCCTTTCAGCCCTCCTGACCAGCCTCAACTGGTCCCCGAGGGCAGGGCTGGACAGCAATGCCTCCCACCTCAATCTGGTATTGTCCATTTCTTGTTCTTCGGTGTGAGCCGTGCATTCCCATGTGGACAATAAAAAATAGTGCGGAATCCATGACGGTCACGCTAACATACTGGCGCCAATGCTTCAGGGTGAAATAAATGAAAGAGCGAAAAGAGGGAACTTTGTCTTACCTTTTCTGCGCTGCTAATAACTATTTCCTGCCAAGGGAATAAAAAATATGAGCTTGATATTAATAAGTGTAAATTAAATTTTGTTTGCTCTTCCCTATCTTGCCTGCCGTTCTTTGTTAGTACTTGGTCCTTCTGCCGTTAAAATTAAATCCTATATATTATCATCAATATCATCACTCTCCCATAAAACATAAAGGCCTTAAGTGAGCTTGCACGATGAGCTTTAGAATATTACAGTGCTTTGCGGTCGCTCTTTCAATGTTGCAGTCGCAGCGTCACTGCGGCGAAAAGCAAGCTTGCGATGAGATTTACTATGAAAACAATATAGCGGAGGATATATTTATACGCGCTTGATTGCTTGAAGTAGTTCGCAGCATTGCTGCAAACAAATAATGATATCGCCCAAGATTAGAAATAAGTGTAGCTGTGCAAACTCGGGAATTCGTAAACAATTGTATTGCACAATGTTTCGTTTATGGTTATTTATTCAATACAAAAAAAAATGGCAATGCCAGCCGTTGCGCAATGTTTGTCATTGGATTCCGCTACCTACCGCTCAAAGATCAAAGGGCGACTCCTTCCCGTTGTAAGCCAGCGAGTTCTCGGCATCGACAGCCTAGCCTTTCAGAGCAAGAATTATTCCTCGTTCAGTATTCCCAATTTAAGCGTGGTTAGAGGAGGCGAGGACCCGCATCAACATTCATTACTTACAAAATTGGTGAAAGAGCCTTCTATTCAGCCTCATTCACACTAAGATTTCCAGTCGCTCACGAGACGAGCGACACTACGCGCTATAGGAAAATTCTCTCGTCCCACCGGCCTCCTCGAGACCGATTTTCATCGCCGGGAAAAAAAGCGTCGCTGGCTGCAAACATTCCCTTCCTCTTTCTCTCTCGTAATGCCGCGTTTTTATTGGCTTGCGACAACCAATGCTTTTTTTTTGCTTTTTCTACGACGAAAATAGGCCTCGACCACCGGATCGTCTTTTTTTTTTAACACAAAAGTGTTTTATGCCGGGGTCTAGCAAGACTTCAGTGACATACTTATTTCCGTCACGGAAATAACGTAAAAAACGCACACGATCAGATGGCAAAGAAAAAAGCTTCGTCAATGGGAGTCGAGCCTACGACCTCTCGGTCCGCGACAACGAAGATGGGCACGCTCTCCAATGCGCCACGCTCATACACTATGGTGGCTTTACGAACGCACCTTTTATATCTTACACGTTCCTCTCACAGTATTCTTGGTCGGCGGGGTGGTGTCACCCTCTGGAAGCGGTAAAGTGAAGTAATGCATCATGACTGTGGCCTCCGCGATTAGCTCCTGCAACGCATGGTTGCTACGCGTCCGTCCCATTCGGCACGTTTCCCACAGGAGAAGTGTCAACGCCTTAACACATCGCGAGGTGGCGACCTTAGCGCAAGCGTCGGCCTCGCTCATAGCATCCATCCATACCAAAAAATTGGCCGCGTATCTGCGTGCTTCGCTGCAAATGTCGTCGAAAGACGATAGTCTTGTGCCGGCCGTACTCCTATGTTTTGCCTTGCCTCAGACAGCGCCTACTATACGTTGAATTGGCCGCATCTGGCTGGCATTGATTATATATAGGCGGTGCTGCGCGAGATATGGAAGCCATCGAAAAACAGAGCAGGCGCTGCGTGAGATATGGACGCCATCTGTCGCGCTATCGGGAAACATCGGCTTCGGAACTCCCAGCTTATGCTGCCAGGTGGCAGCACCATGGCGTCGTAGTGAAATCGATGGGCAGAGGGTTTTTTTGTGCACTGCGTCTCGCTTCTTTGAGCACTAGGATCTTTAGAATTACGTATCTGTAGATTTTGTAATAAAAGGAACACACTGTATAATGCCTAGATAATGATGTAGTGCCTCAGATATGCGTAATATTTATTTTTTATTCGACCACGCTGAAAGTATGATCGCATACACCAGTTCGAGTTTGGTGGCCTTTAGGCATGGAGTTAAACTTTGGCCGGGTGGCTGAATCGTGTGACGTGCCGACAAACAGAGAAACAGACAGACCAAAATTTCTCCGTTTAAGCATCCCAAGAAAGACTATCGTCTTTAAAATAGCTCTGCAGCGCGCTGCCTCGCCTGGCTGTAACATCGCATTCCCCGCTTGTGCTCGCCTCGAGAAAAATCGCGGCCGGCTACAGGGAAGACACGAAGTGCGTTACGTTTCTCTCTAGTCCGGCTGTGGTGTTCAGTCGAGGTATCACAGAAATATGTTCTTAGAGTATTTGAAAAATTTCATGGGCTTCCTAGCGAACTGCGTACTCATGAGCTCTTTATAAACCATGACATTACTAGAGCAAGTGACCTTTACACATATAAACTAATGCTTTATACTCAGAAAAACAAACTTCATCAGCAGACAGTTGACAGCTCCGGCCGATACACTCTCAGAAATCAACCCAGACCAGTTCCCTTTTCCCGCACACGTTACGGACAGTGCCTCCTTCAATACCAGATACCAACAATACTGAACAAATTTTTAGCTGCCTGAAGGTAAATTCAAGAAAGATGTGCGAAGCATGTTGTTAAGCATATAGCAACTACTCAAATACCACCATCTATCTTTTGTTATCACGTTTTTTACACATTTTTCTCTTTTGTATAAAAATTTTTGTCTTTGCACAAGTGCATACAAGATTTATAGGACACATGTATATTTGCGCGTTTATTTTGTTCACTAAAAGGGCAGTGAACAAATAAGCTTTTATTTTGGCACATGCATGTACAGTGATAGACAGCGCTACTTCAGGCAGGGAGGTAAGAGTAGGGGGGATTTTACGACAGGGACGGATTTCAACAGCCGCATCCCTCAACCTTTTCTTATATTTTAAGATAGCAGCTCTAAAACGCCGGTTCCTGCGTTCAGCGTTGACGTACGCGTAACCGGCAGGACAAACAAACAAAACCCACCGAAAAATTAAAAGAAGACACACGCGCGGCTCACACGGGGCCATATCCCATGTTCACGCCTTCTTTCTGAAGAATGAGCGACGCAACGGGTGGAGTTGCTTCGCCTGCCGCTGCTGCTAAACGATCTGGCTGAGCAGAGGATCAGCGCCGACGACACCAGAATCCAGTGGTGCGCGCCGCTGAAACAGAAGCTAAGCGCCAACACAGCCTTGGCTCTCGCAGAGACCACAACAGAGCGACGGGAGAGGCTATACTTGTGTTTTCGGTATTAATTAAACATTTACGTCATCGACAAGTCAAAACGTCGACGAAGAAGGCCGTGCTAGCGCTACTGCGCTTCTTGAGATCCACCGGCCTTTATCAACTACTGTAACTAGAACGCCCTTCCTGTGTGTGTTCTTTTTCTTCTTTTTTTTCTGTGCGCGTTTTTTTTTCTGTCTCTCAACACCTTCTTTACCGACCCCCATTTCCCCACTCTACTCCAGGAAAGCAAACCATATGCTAGTATCTGGTTAACTTCCCGGCCTTGCTCTTCATCTCTCTCCCTCTCAGCAGAACGAACGTCTGTAATAACCACCAAAATCTTTGGTACGTCATATGAAGCTGTTGAACTGTACGCCCGCACCGCTAAGTTCCACAACGGCTTGCTGGTAATAGCTCTTTACTTATTGCCTGCAGCGCCCTCACGAAAGCCATTGTGCACATCCTGCGCCTTGCATTAACCATCCCATCAATCCTAAACAATGTGAGTAGTCGGGGACCTTAAGTCGATATAAAAACAAAAAGCTACTTCATATCACTTATGCATCGACAACATCCCCTTCATATCCCTCACAACTCCTCTCACTTCTGTGAACACCTAACAAAACGCTTGCAGAGACTTCGACTTCGAGAACCAGGCATTGGTGCACCATGTCGAACATACATCAATTCATTTCTACGGCCACGAGGCTTCCTCCGTAAGCATCAAGAACAGCAAGAGAAGTGTGCTTTGGATAATCAGTATCTGTTGAAAAGAAACGGCGGTCTGTAACTGTACGTGCGTACATGCCTCTCCATTTTTTTTTTTTGCCTCAATATATCGCCATTGAATAACAGCCAAACAGCTGCGCTGAAACTTCGCATTAGAGAGTGTCGTAATCTTCAGTGAATTTTGTCCTGTAAAAGTCCACTAATGGTTTTTTTCTTTTTTTTTGGTATTTATCTCAAGGCTGCCTGAACCCCCCAAAATGGGGCGGGAAAGAGGCTTGGACCACTGACGTCGTAGTGTCAGGGAGGCACGCACGCACATGCGTCCTGAATTTTTGAGATAAGCCGAGTAGTGGAGCCAGATGATGATTTTCTTCTTGTCTGAATTTAGTTTGGGTTCCCCTGGACAGAATTCCCGGTTAGCAAAACAGCTGTAAATCAGTCAACTTTACGGGATTTCTGCATTTTGGCATTTTGAGAGTCAATGATACGTTAAGCTACGCAGAGAAAACCAATGCGAATTTTGTCTGCGAAGCTTATACTCGCATGCTTACTTATCAAAAGATCAGAGCTAACGAGGTCGTGCCCTCATAAGGACGAAGAACCTCGCAAAGCATTCAACCACAACTAGTAGGTGTGAGGCCAGCGCGACAGAATTCAGTGGTAATATATGATGTGCGAAGCGTTTTTTTCCGTATTAAATTCTCGCGTAAGGATTTGGATGAACACTTCACCGGAGGATTTTGTGGCTTACATTGCTGTTATTGCCAAACGGACGTAAACTAGGGACAGACGTAATAATAATTCGGAGCGGCCACCACTTTCAACATCAAAGCGCCAGCTATTCACCGTTCGGGTTGGTACTCTTTTGTACTTTTTTTTTCAAAGAAAAAAATTATCACAAAACGTAATGCATATGGTGAGAGCGAAAATCAAGCAACTTAGCGACAGGCTACGGTGATGCTGTTACGATCTGAACTGCGTCAATGCGCTATAAATCCAGTTGCTCTATTTTGTCGAGCAGTTGCGAGCCACATTCGCGCGATAAGACCAACAAAACGAGTATGTGAATGTGTGGTACAAAACTAGAAACGGGAAAATGCAGCCAACTTACATGCTATGACGGGATGGCAGAATGCGTTGAACATCGTCGACAGCGATATGGATAAAGTCATTTTACGGCCCGGCACACCCATGAGCACTCTGTGATCCGAGGCATGGAAACCTCCGTGCGCATGTAGTGTCCCGACCACTCGTTGAGTGCCGTACTCTCCACGAAGCAAGCGTCAGCGAAGAGCTATCATCAACGAAGGCTGTCTGCCGCGACACGACACGGACGATGGAGGAGACGAAAAAGAATCGGCAATATTGGGCTCGCTATAATGGAAGGGCAGACACGGTACCAGAGGGCGCACGGCGTCGAATAGGCCTCGGTACCTGACTCCCGTCGCGAGTGAACGACGGGTGCGTTTTGGAAACAAACCTTTCCTTCAACGCGACGCCGACCACGTGTACTGTTTGTGGAGAGAGAGACGGGGAGGGAGGCAGCCGCGCCGAGCGTCTGTCGTGCTGCGTTCGGGAAGGCAGAAACGGGTAGAGGAACAAAAAATGGGGAGAGGCAGCGGCAGAGGCCGGCAGCGGGGTGGCGCGGGAAGCACCGTAGCGCGGTGTCAGAGCTAGGATGAGGGCAGCCGAGGGAAAGAGGGAGAGATCGGCGCAAGCGAGAGGATCGAAAGAAACGGGATGTGCCCTTTCGATCTCATCCCTCTCGGCGCCAGCCAATCGCGACGCGCGAGAGAATTTTATGAGGTGAGGAGGTTGCATGAAAGCGAAGGAGGAACCTGGGGGAGAGGGGTCGACGGCGCCTCTCTAGCCACTGTACGGATTTTGCGCGAGCTGGCGAGTTGACGTGCGGCTCAAGCGCGCGGGGTACGTTTCGTCACTTCCAAAACGCACAGCTTAAATAGTGAATTCTTCCTCGCGGAAGCCACGGCGAATTACATGCGTTTCTTACGCGATTAACGATGTCACCACATGGGACTTCAGAGCCTACTCCTGTGCAGTAATGATACCTATTTGAATGTGAGAAAGCTATGGTAATTCAGGGTACGTGGTCTATGACTAAAAGTACGGCTTTCAAGGTGGTTGTATTAACAGCGAAGCTGCTTAAGCCGGCCATAGATATTTTAGCGTGTGCAAAAATTATCATTATCATAAACGGGTATGAGCCACAGAAATTGGGCAAATCCCACTGCTCACCGCTGGTCCACTAAAAATGAAGAAGGAAACAGACGGGCGGCAAACACCAGTTAACATTTCTAGACAGACGTAAACAGTAATTGAGAAAAGCTTTAATAAACCCAGTGCTAAACACCGTGGCCGCACGTTTCCGCTTCGCTGAAGCATCTGTACAAATGCTTCAGTGGCACGTACAAAGAGAGAACACTATGGAACGGGAAAGGCAACGGCGGCTGCGAGAAGACCCCGAAGCGATGGAAGCCGTAGGCGAATGACGACGTGTCCCTAGACCTATGGGAGGTGCTCGGTTTCAGCGAGTTTCCGTCCCTAGAGCTTGAACATCCGTGTCGTGTCTGTGACGGTCTGTGGTTTGACTCGAACCTCTCTGCGCTGAGAATACAACCTAGAAACAACTCAGCATCACCTAGCAACAACTTAGAAGCAACCAGATTAGACTTCAGAATTGTCCAACTTCGCTGTTTCAAGCCTTGAGCGACTTAGCGCAAGCTTCACCATTTTTTTTTCAACACGATGTCGTATGGTAAATAGAAGGAATCAGGGCGGAAGAAAGGCAGAGAGGATGCGAGTTACAGTATTAATCTTCCTTCACATGCGTTAAAAAAAAGAAAAAAAAGAAAATACACACTAAAACAGTTCATTTTATGCCCTATAACCTATCCTCAAAATATATCTCGTTTCGGAAACCACCTTCCCGGTTTTAAATGCGAAGCATTTCTTTGCGTACTGCAGGCACTTTGAGCGCCTATCTACGTATCTGTCTATCTATCTATCTATCTATCTATCTATCTATCTATCTATCTAGCCGCCTACGTCTGAGTGCTCTCGTGATCGCCCCCCTTAACTTAGGGTAGACCAAAATTAGTATGGAGGGTAACATGGATTGATGAATATGACTCGCTGGTCATGACATGAATAACGTGACCATCGCGACGTGTACGTCCTCAAACCCTTTGCTCCAGACACGTGTGGCACATACCCGTATACCACGGGCCACAGTATGCGGGTATGCGCCACAGGTGACTGACATTTTATAGCTAACCAGGAACGGCGAGACCAGACATTGGTAATTTTAATGGGAGAGCGTTAAGAAAGAAACTGACATTGGCAGCGTTGACCCGACGAATGCAAATAATAAATATCAGAGTCCCAGCAGGAATCGAACCCAAGCATTCTGCGTGGCAATCAAGTATTCTAGCACAGAGCCACGCCAGGTCTCGGGAACTGCTTTTGAAAAAGGACCTAATGTTCGTGAATCGTCAATTGTGGCTGCAATGCTAGCTATCTAATTTTATAAACATTACATACTGTTACGATCGGCCTTGGAAGCCATCATGGCAGAGGCACCAGAGAATGCTCCTGTCACTCAAAAGTTCCTTCCGGGTTCGCTGCCCTTCGGGGGGCGCAAGTCTAATCCCCTTTTCCTGGAATGCATTCGAGAGTGCGGCGTGCTCAGATGACCAGTAATCCAGCAAGGGTGCGGCGAACAGCCCTTTGTTGGAAGATGCGGCCGGCGTGGGAATGAGCTGCGGACACCTTTCCCAACGACGTGGCATGTCTCTGCGGCTGGACGGAGCCATTAGCGGTTGCAGGTGTGGTCGACAACAACAACCACGTCATCAGAGGTCACCGACTTGGCACCAGTCCGGTTCCCCTTCGGACATTTCCTCTTCGCCGACAATATCGAGTCGTCTGGGCGTGGTACGTGGACATCCCCCCTGTGTGGGGCATTAGTGTTCGTGTTCCCCAATTGGACTTCTCGTCCTCGCCCTTTTGAGGAATGTGTTGTGCGTCCCATTTCCTCCTTCCTGGGGGCCGGGCGTTGTGGCGGCAGGACACCTTATTGGCGGGTGTTGCTGACACCGGTTTGATTGCCTCAAGTTGCCAGACTCGGGGCTTTAAAAGCCGAAGACTTTTTGTAAAAATTCTTCTTCTTGATCTCTCAATGTGAATAAACGTCTGTAAATATCTCTCCTGCGAGCGCCTTCCTCTCTGCTAAAGATGGGCTAGGGGACCGGCGGCGGGCCAGCTACCAACGATGAGAGCCGCCGGACCCGAGTCGCAACAATACGTACTCCTATTATACAGCCGTCACATCGGGTGAACGTCAATTGTAGTTAAGCGTCATGCACTGGCGTTGATTTATGTAGCACTGTCAAGACCTACCATCCTCGAGAGCACAAGCGCTACATATCAGCCTACCACTTCTGGTGTTGCTAATACCACGTTGATGTTGGCATCGTTACGCAACTGTAAACAACTGGTTATATACAACATATGCGACTGTTCAACATATGTCTGGGCTTACAACATTTGTACATATATTTAGCGTCATTTCGTAACGTTTCGCTCAATAAAAAGGTTACAACACTGTCACGTTCCCTCCGCATGCTTCGCATAACATCGATTCCCAAGGTACGTGGGATCGCCCGGATTTTTTTCCTCCAACAGGCTGAATGTAAATCGCTCGACCATGTCGTCGAAGCGTCTGGCAGTCATCGCCGCTCTTTGTCGGCGTCGAGATGCACTCCGCGTGAGTCTCAATCTTTAAAGTAAGTGATCCGCTAATTCCGGGTGGCATTCTCAGAAATTTCGGCTGTCAAAGGTAGCCAGAATTTCCGAGTTTGTGGTTTGCGTTGAAGGATTGTGAATACAATTAGCCGGTTCCCATCTGAGCCATTAAGACCATGACGCTGTGACTTCAATGAGGTTAACTCCATGCCTGACCGCAGTGTGGCAAAAAAGCATGTTTTTCTTCGCCGTCATGTGGCACAACTACTGCAACACAGAACTTCCGCTTAAAAGGTAATACGATTTTTACATGTCCAGCCCTGCCGCACAGACTGTCCGTTATACGGCAACGCACTAACGGCGTGATTCATTTCAGCTCAGCTACAGCACGCCGTACACGGGCCGTACCCATGATGACACGGTCTGTCGTTTAACCCTCTTTTAATTAGTACGATAACTAGTGACGGGGATCCCTGTGTGTTCTGGGACGGGCAGGTGATCTCCATGGTGAAATTCTGGGTGCTATTGAAAGAAGCTATTGAAAAGGCATGCGCTGTAGGTATTGTACTTCCTTCTTGGAGAGGGAAAGTGCCTACCTACAGCGCATGCCTATTCAATAGCTTCTTTTTAACCCGTTTTTTTATCTTTGTCTCGTGTAGCCTAACTGTTATGGCTTGAATGGCTTTATCGTGTGTGTGAGTCGGTTTTAGGTTTAGTTACATTTTTTTTTACTTTCGCTTTGTATATCGGGGGCGTGCTTAGTGTTTTGACTGCGCCGTCCCCATTGCTTGAATGTCTTTTCGGCAACCTGTTGTCACGACGCTTTTTCGCCGCTTCATTTCATCTATTTATCTTATCGTTGCTTTGATGCGTGCCATAACAAGGCCTTGAGTTCAAAGCAGTTGTGAGTTCAGAGCTGTGCGTGCGTGCGCGTGCGTGCGTGTGTGTGTGTGTGTGTGTGTGTGTGTGTGTGCGTGCGTGCGTGCGTGCGTGCGTGTGTGTGTGTGTGTGCGTGCGTGCGTGCGTGCGTGCGCGCGCGCGCGCGCGTGTGTGTGTGTGTGTGTGTGTGTGTGTGTGTGTGTGTGTGTGTGTGTGTGTGTGTGTGTGTGTGTGTGTGTGTGTGTGTGTGTGTTCCCAAGGTGTTCCGTCTTTTTGCGCTGGTCAAATCTGTCTTAAACATGAACCAACTGGCTCAAGCAGCAGCTTTAGCTTGTCTCTTTTGCCGGCTTCGTCAAAAGTGGAACGGGGACTGTTCCTTAAGTGATCTGGTAGAATATTGGAACACAGCCACAAAGCATCGAGACTTTCGGGACGAAGTGGCCCGTAGGTTAAGTGTAGAAACGGAATATATTGCCCCGCGCCCTTATTTCATTATTTCGCTGCATTCAAGTTTCACTCAAAAAAAAAAAAAAAAAAAAAAAAACAAAAAAAACTTACAGCCGTGGTCGGCTCAGGACGCGCCGCAATGTTTGCTTCGCGAGTGTTTGAGATACTTCCGCTAAGATGACATGCAAGACGCGAATAGTCAAGTTTATACGACAGCTTACGCGAGCACCATTGATAACGCTGGAAGGTTCGATGACCGAAGTATAATAGACGACGCGTTCTACCGATGATCAGATCACCGACGGCCGACGACTGTGATCTCCGCTCCAAGTGTACAGCGCGTATTGCTTGTATACTTTGACTTTTCATTTCCTGGACACAAGTTCGCCAACTAAAGAGTTTTCAACTGTACCAGACTGTGTTCTGCGTATACTTCACCGTCCTGTTATACAGACGAGTAGATTGGAATCAGCATGGCTAGAAATCGCCATTGAGCCTGCTCACGGGCACGGGGCAGAGTTATTTCAAGAGTAATGTGCGGCCGTCCTGTCCCGTAAGGCAGATAAAATAAACAATAATCTGTTTTCTTGAGA
The DNA here is from genome assembly GCA_030522465.1 of Rhipicephalus appendiculatus. Classification (NCBI taxonomy): domain Eukaryota; kingdom Metazoa; phylum Arthropoda; class Arachnida; order Ixodida; family Ixodidae; genus Rhipicephalus; species Rhipicephalus appendiculatus. Next base: position 1,006,596 of record JALIZH010017486.1, read on the forward strand.
ACAGAAAACCCACACTGTAAATCATTTCACACCCATAAGGGTGTTTCTATCACTAAAACACCCTTCGCACACCCTTATTTTTGACAATATTTTTTCCAAAGGGTGCAAATGCCACACAAACACCCTTTGCACACCCTTATTTCAAATAAGGGCGTATGAAGGGCATATGTTCAAACATAACACCCCAATGAATCGTAGGGTGGGGGGGGGTGTTTCCTGAAATGTTACACCTTTGCATTTCTGTGAACAAGTTTCCGTATGTTCTTTTACAAAAATGAACGACTGTTTTAAAACGTCTTTCCAACGATCAACCAACTTTAATGAGGGCCTGTGGACTTTTGCGTTCTATCAATATGCGGTTAAAAGGAAGATGCTTTATTTTAGTCAAAAGACAATTTCTCTAAAGAAGGTTGAAATAATGTTTGCTAAAAATATATTAGTGGTGTGCTAGAATACTCGGTTGCCACGCATAATGCTGGGGTTCGATTCCTGCTGGGACCCTGACATTTAATATTTGCATCCGTCAGGTCAACGCTGCCGATGTCAGCTTTTTCTTAACGCTCTCGCGTTAAAATTACCAAGGTCTTGTTTAACCGTTCCTGGGTAGATATAAACTGTCAATCACCTGTGGCACATATCCGCACAACTGTGACACATACCCGCCCGTGGTATACAGGTATGTGCCACGCTTGTTTGGCGGAAAAGGTTTGACGTCGCACGCGACGGGATTGTCACATTATTCATGTCATGACCAGAGTGTCATATTTGTCAAACCATCTTATTCTCCCATACTAATTTTGGTTTACTTCAAGTTAAGGGGGTGATCGCGAGAGCACCCAGACGAAGGTGGCTAGATAGATAGATAGATAGATAGATAGATAGATAGATAGATAGATAGATAGATAGATAGATAGATAGATAGATAGATAGATAGATAGATAGATAGATAGCTGCGCCTTCTACACCGGTACTAGGTCTAAAACAGGGCTGGCGGTATTAATAAATTAAAATGCATGAAATGATCGATCAAAATGCGGCAGCTGCGGCAGGGATTCCTTCCCGTGACCTTCGAGTCAGCAGTCGAGCACCATAACCACCATAGGCGTGCGCACGAGGGAGGCAGAGGGGGCGGCTGCCCCCCCCCCCCTTTCCCCGACTTCCCCAGGAACCTAAGAGGGGGGGGGGGGGCAAAGTCTGCCCCGTACATTGACTTAAAACGGAAGGGGGGGGCGCTGCGACGAACCTTCGCCCCCCGCCTTAACGGCAACCCTGCACACGCCTATGATAACCACTGGACCATAGTGATGGACACGCAGATGCACATAAACGTGCGCAGAGTTCCTCTTCAGGGGGGCGCGAAGGTTCTTTGCAGTGCCCCCCCCTCCCCTATTAAGTCAATGTATATGGCCGACATTGCGCCCCCCCCCCCCCCTTAGGTAACTTGCGGGGGGGGGGGGGGGCGCCCGCCCCCCTCTGCCCTCATCGTGCGCACGCCTATGCACATCTATGCACATGCACACACACACACACGCACGTATACGCGCACGCACAAATTGCGTGTAAAGTTGTCACGCAGCGTGCTCCAACCCCTGAGTACTTTTTTTCTTGTACCACTGGATAGAGTTTGTATTTGGTATCTATTTATTTTAACATAAGACCGGTCAACTATTCCACTAAAATCTCGCGTGTAGACGTCTGCGCCAATTGAATAACTTTAATGCACAAGACGTGTTCGTTTTGTAGCAATTATTTGCGTTGGTGTTTAACGTTGCGTTCCCTGTAGCTGCACCCACCGTTTCAAATTTCGCGCGCAAAAGTCAGAAGATTATACGCATCAACTGTTCACGCATTTCGTATTTACACAAAGGTTTTTTTAATAGTGCTGAGCAGGAATAAAGCTTTTTAGTTATGATAAAAAAATGACGATGCGCAAATGCGGATCGGTTGAAGTCTGCAGTTCCGGAGTGCCGGAACCTGTTTTTTCTTGTTTGCTGCTCGTCGCTGCCCGGAGGGCCGCGTTTGAAGTGATTTCTTCTGTTGTTTAAAGTGTGTTTGCGCCGTGTGCTCGTATTCTCCGTTCTGCCAGTGCTGCTTATTGCAAAGGCGCACTATGCTCAAGCGAGGACCGGCTGCTTCGTATCGTGGAGCGCTCGCCGAACGAAAACTGGTAGGTGACCGTTGCTGCTGTCAGCGCTTTGCTACCACCGTGAGCGCGATAATAACGCTGTGAACTTAGTTTTTCCAAACTAGTAGACGATGAGTGAGCTTTTGTTAACGTAGCGAGCCTGCTTGTGTGTATTGTTTCATCAGGATTGAGGCAAAGTTGTGTTATGTGAAGCCCGGGCGAGCTCTTTCTGCTTGTTTGGAGTGTAGCATTGTGTGAATGCGCGGCTATGTTTCGGCGGGGGGATTTGAACAGGTTTTGGTGGTGTCCTCTTCTGTCTGCACTGGCGTTGGAAGGAAGGGCCCTGCTCGCGATGAATAGCTATTTCGGTTTAATACTTGTCGAGCGGGGACGGCGCCTGTTAGCTGCTTCGACCGTGTGTAAGGCGCGTACGCTTGGGCATGTTGGTAATTCTCGTTCACTTTGTTTTGCTCACAAAACTAGCAAGTACGTAAAAGAATCACGCGGTGTCCGCGTCGTTCTTTTCGCGTCCTTGTTCGTTTAGTGCGCTAGAAAAGTGAACGTGTCTAAGAAAGTTTCCACGTTTGCGCATCTTCTTTTCAACAGCTACAGGATCGTTATGTGCCAAATATGTGTGACTGCTGTCACAGACGTGTTTTCCTTGCGTGTGACCAAGTGTGTGGTGTGCATATGCGTGCATCTACGTAGGCACGTACGGCGGTGAGCACTGTTAGGGTGAACACCCGAGCGCGTGGCCGACGGCATTGTCAGCGCCGCGTAACAGCGATCGTTGGAAACGTTGCACATGCGCAGCATGTGCTCTGCGATACACTCTTTCCACCGCGCGCACCGCGTCGTGGATACGCTTGTTCGTCGTCAGCTAGCCGCATTTTGTCTGCTAAGCTGGTGCATCATTCATTTCGAGGTCCATCTGGATTAAAAATTTGGGTATGAACGAAAAAAAGAGTATAAGGACGTTTATATTGCAACTATTTAGTTAAGAAAACTGCAGAGAAGAACATAACTTAAAATGCAGGGTGCATCAGCTTAGCAGACAAAAATGCGGCTAGCAGACGATGATCAAGCGTATCCATGACGTGGTGAGCGCGGTGGAAAGAGTATCGCAGAACACATGCTGCGCATGGGCAATGTTTCCAACGATCGCTGTTACGCGGCGCTGACAATGCCGTCGGCCACGCGATCGCATGTTCACCCTAACAGTGCTCACCGCTGTACCATTAAGTTACCGTGATATTCGGGTTGATACGTGTGCATGGTCTTGAGACAGCATGCTCTAGGTAGCGCTTGCGAAGCTTGCACTTACGCCTAGGTGCTAATATACAGGGGGTTTCAAAAATGTGTCCAATATTTTCTTAAAATAAGGAAAATGCGGTATTTGCTCGCTGTCATCACAATTGCTTTTTCTGTAGCGGCAGGCATCTTAAGATGGTTTAAGACATGATTTGGGACAGTGATTAAGAAAGTTAAATGAATTAACTTTTAAATTAGCGGAGTTAGGCGGTTAAGTTCAATTGGAAAATTGAAGTCATTCATGCGAAGAACCCATTTCAGCTTTGAGATTTCGAAAAAGCGGCCTCTGGGAATAATTGCGAAGTAATGAAGTTCTCCCAAATTCAGCGGCGAAACCGAAACGCGGTAGATCGCAACTGCCATATTCGTCTGAGACATCCAGAAAGAGTGAACGTCATTATGTCAACCATCAACCGACTTCGTTGTGTGGTTGTGTGGGCTGCGCTTGCAGTAGTTGTACTCATGACGCACATACGTTAACGAACGGGGAAAAATTGCACCTCTGTAATCGTAGCCTTGAACAGTGACGTCATTCTAGTCGTCTGCTTGTTGCGCTGATCGGTGCTTGGGTTTCGGTTTCGCCGTGAAATTTGCCTGAATTTCATTACGCGACAATAATTAATAGAGGCCGCCTTTCCTAAATCTCAAAGCTCGATGTGCTTTTCGCATGAAGAAATTCAGTTCTCCCATTTGACGTAACCGCATAGCTCCACTAATTGAAAAGATAGTTAATTTAATTTTCTTAATTACTGTTACAAATGACGCCTTCGACCATGTTAAGATACAAGTTGCTACAGCAAAAGCAATTGTGAAAACAGCGAGCAAATGTCGCATTTTGCTGATTTTTTGAGGATATTGGACACATTTTTTGAAACACCCTGTATTATGTTTATGTGTGGCCGAATAGCTGTGCCTTAACTGTGCAAGCACTAGGTTGAGCAGTAGTGCACGTGTTCAAGTACAATGGATTTGATACTGCTTGTTTCCACCATGTTTACCTTTGATTATTTTGTTCTGGTTATTAATGGGCGCTTCGCCCTGCTCTGGCGTCATAACTTCGCTAAATACCTTCACGTGTACAAACATTAAAACACAGTTCGTACCAGAACCTCCAATGATATTTTACAATAGATTACAAGCCTAACGGTTTATCTGACGCAGTAAGATCTTTAGGCCGGCGCTACATATGTTCAAGGGATCTGTGGTATGTGCAGTATATGACTACTTTATTTATTGCTCAAAACTCTCAATAAACTTATATATACTTCACTGCATGCACGCATAAATCTGCATGTGTTGATGCTCAAATGTGAAATTGGACAATGCATTTGAGAATGCAACAAATCTAGACTGCCTTTTTTGAAGCTGTTGACATTCGAACAGTTATACAAATTCAAAAATCAGTTTCACGAAATGTTAATTGTGCATTGATAAATTGTGGTCAGTAGCTTCTGGTGTTCTGGTGGCTGGAGATTGTCGCAGAAGTTTGCATGCTTTATTTTGATGGAACGTGGTTCAAGAATGATGTAAGTCTTAGCAATTCCACCGTTTTCCCCATATGGCCATTCAACAGCCTGTGCTCTTTGGTGAGGAGAATTGCCTTTTTAGCCAACCAGAATTATTGAAATTTATGACAATTTAGCAGCGCACAGTAGTGAAACTAATTTCTGTCATTATATATATAATGTAATTATCATCCCAATGTGAACAGCCTGAAGGAAGCTGCATTAGTTGTACTCACTAATAAACACGTAATTTAATTTTAAATGTTACCTGCAGTGGATGCATGATTAATGGGCATACCGTCATGTATGTGCAGTGGTATTTAGCTTTTCTGCAATAAATAAAATATTCATATGGTGCATACTGCATTGCACTCCCTTTAAGAAACATATCGCACGAGTATCATAGTGTATCTAAAGAAATACAGATGTGCCCGTGTGGATGCACTCATGCATACGTTTGGCCAGCTTCAAGAACAGCATTTACCGATAGCAGTCAGTGACATTACTCACACAGAGAATTTAACTTTGTGCTACACGTGGTTGACGCATAGAGCTAAGCGCGGGTGTCCTTGCCGGAGAGTTGTACATTTGCGTTGGTGCATGAGCAAGCTAAAAGGGTGAAGTAAGGTTCAGATCTTTGGTTCAGATCAAAGGTTTGAAAAATTCTGCCACACGACGCCTTTGGTTGCCTTCATTCTGCATCATGCCTTTTTACATTTCTCGCTGTGTGGAGTCGGGTGCCTCTAAGTACTCTGGCCATGCTCTGCATTTATACCCACGCAGTACTAAGAGAATTTCAACATGATGGGAGGATACTTTATTGTACGCTCTTTCTTGTGATACTTTTGGTCATTATTTCTTCTGTCTTTATTTTAGGCTTCCGGGCACAAATGAGGAAGAACACCCTGGCCCCATTTCTGTTGAAGGAACCAAAGTCGCCTGAGCAGCTTAAGATGGATTGTGCAACCAACAGTGAAGAGCTGTAATTTTGTAATGTGCAAGTGGTCACATTAACTTAATCTAACACCAATTACATTACCTTGTCAAATTCTGTGATTTTGTAACACACAAGTTTTGTACACAGTTATAGAGAGTGAGCTGTAAATAAGCCTTGGGCAAGTTTTTGATCGTGCATTTTGGTAGTGTTTACAGCGTGTGTTCTACAAAGAGCACCACACATTTTTCCTACCTGTGTTTTTTTTTCAGTTGTGTGTGTGCACTGTTAACAACGTCAATATGCTTTTTAACTTCTGTTCAAACTCTGAACCTTATACTGTGCTTATGATTTATTTGGGACCCACCATGCACACTCTTCCGGAAAATTTGGCCGGTCTTGTAAGATGGAATACGCTGATTCAAAACTAATAATGTAAAGTATTGGCGACTTCATCCACTGCGATTCGTCTGTCTTCAATGACCATACCCTCCACCGCCTATGGCCTACTTTATCTTTCCACTTCACATAAATAAGTTTTTCCCTGTCCTGAAGTGTGCTTCTCTTCTGCCATTTGGTGTATCAGTCATGGCAAGTGCAATGAAGAAGACTCGCTTTTGTCTGTATCACAATAATCGCAGGCACAGTTTCAGCATATCGAAAGCGAATGATTACTGTTACAAACCTTGCTTTCCTTGCTGTGACTTCCCGCTATAAAATTTTCTCCACAAGACCAAGAGCAGCTATGATTACCCATAGGATTGTCTGGACATCGGTCTCACAATAATGTTAGATCTTACATGTAACAGTTATGCTATTGTCAGTCTAGTCCCAGATTTATGTGTGTGGACCTCACTGCAGTTATGCCTTGTAAAAAGATGCTGAACATGCATCACAAACCTCATGTGTTCAATAAAAGTGGATTTCATTTTCTACCAAAGGATAACTGTGTGAATGCCTCGCTGCACTTGACTCAACACATTCCAACTTTGATACCTTATATACACTCAATTTTACACTGCAGCACTCATTACGATATGATGCCATATGCACGAATAAGTGCAGTTGCATATGAAATATTCCCAGAGTGGTTGGTGAAATATAGTTGTAGTTCTCCCTAGAAAAACTAGCTATGGCATTTGCTTTATAGTGCTTCAGAAGGAAGGGAGGAAAGGGGGGGCGCTTTATTTATATTTTTGAATGGGTGTATAGTTGTAGTTCTCCCTAGAAAAACTAGCTATGGCATTTGCTTTATAGTGCTTCAGAAGGAAGGGAGGAAACGGTGGGTGCTTTATTTATATTTTTGAAAGGGTGTAAGGGTGTATGTTTGCATTAAACACCCCATTCCACTTTTGCCATAAGGGTGTAGTTTCGATATTACACTCATGAAAATAGGTGTAAGTCCGGATGTTACACCCATGAAAAGGGTGTAATCTTGATTGTTACACCTTTTTCGTGGGGTGTATGGGTGTGAGTTATAGACACCATAAAACACCTATATGGGTGTAATATGGTTTACAGTGCAGGTAGCGCTGGACCATAATTAAACGGTTGTTAACACCCACAACCCCCCGGCTGCCGAAAAACATTTCTGGTTGCACCCCTGTGCTGGAGCCATGACCGAGTCGCACAAAGACGCAGCACTTGTCAACTTGTATGACATATTTGCCGTTACCAGCAACAAATTCCTTACAGAGGGGAATAGCACCTAGTAGGTATTTATATTGGGAATAGATAACACTGATTCGTACGCGAACTCTCGTTTTTTTTCTTTCTTTTGGCAGCCGAGAGCACTGACATCGTCGAGATGCCCTTTGAACACGGCTGCGAATTTGGCCGCGTCGCCAACGAGGCGCAGCGTACGCTTCGCTTCCTCGTCCTCTAAGCGGTAGCGCTGCGATGAGAACAGAAATGCTAGGATGGAGCGCGAGCAAAGGGGAAACGCGCGGTAATAGCAGTAAAACGACCACTCTGCCGAAGCCGAAGCCTGAGCGGGGCCGTTTGATCTGCCCGGCGGACCAAAACTACCGAAATGAGCTGGAACGCGCTGCTGCCTAACGGACCACGCGAGCAAATGAAGAGACGCGGATTGAGGCTTCCCCACTCGTCCCCAAATGATTCCCCATTCACTTCTGTGCCGAGAAGCTCGGTTGCGCTGGCAGTCCCTCTCTCACTGCGCAGTGGGAAGGCGCACGAAGGAGAGCGTTGAGAAGTCTGGGGACTGGGCAGCGTTGGGTTGCGCGCTTATTGAAGTTTGGAAGATAAAGGCAGACTGCGTGCTAGTGGCGAAGAAAGAAAGAAAGAAAGAAAGAAAGAAAGAAAGAAAGAAAGAAAGAAAGAAAGAAAGAAAGAAAGAAAGAAAGAAAGAAAGAAAGAAAGAAAGAAAGAAAGAAAGAAAGAAAGAAAGAAAGAAAGAAAGAAAGAAAGAAAGAAAGAAAGAAAGAAAGAAAGAAAGAAAGAAAGAAAGAAAGAAAGAAAGAAAGAAAGAAAGAAAGAAAGAAAGAACACTTAAAAAGACAGACAATAGAAGATATATTTTGTAATATCATGTCCCTAGCTTCCCACTCCTCACTGGTATAAGTGTGAAGGGGATGTACCGGGGACGAGAGGGATAGATGGCAGGTGATGATGGGCCGAGAGGGAAAGAAGCAAAAGGAAACTCAGGGTGTTTAAAAAAAATAATAAAATGTAGGATCATTAAACAGATTGCGCCTAATTTGTTAACCTACGCTGAGTGAGGTTAAATCATGCAGAAAGAGGAAAAGAACGAGGAAAGCGAGAATAAGGGCGATGCGTTCAACAGCATTTACAACGCAATCAAAAGCGGTTGTTGCCAGATGTTGGGCGTATTGGAATAAGTACAGCAGAGCTTTTGTGACCTGTAGCGCGGATGACGATCGAGTGTACATGATACCAGTATTTTTTCTCTGTGATCTATTGTCCACTCCCCTTACACTCAATGTATGTCACCTATTATTGCTAAAGGAGGGGTTGGTAAAACACAATATTCACGGCTTCGTCGCAATCGCTAACGCTGCACGAGGCCATGTCCTTCCGCCATCCGCCATCTCCTTACGGAAACGGTAGGAGTTTGTGAAAGCGACTCAAGTAAGCTTGCGTCGCATCGAGATAGAGTACGTGGTAGTAGAGCAGGTCGTAGATTCTCGTGTGCCACTTCAGATCTGGAAGCCACCCACTTGAGCCTTCATGTATCTCTCTGTTTAGTTATGCAGTAATAACGGGGAGCGACACACTTCAAATTTAGTCTTCGTACGCGTGTGCAACACCGTAGTGTTTTTTTTTTCATTGTTATATTACTATAGTGTATATTATAAACGTATGCTTTTGCTAAGTTTTGTGCTTTCACATAAAACGGCCATGGTGAACTGCATGGATGTGCTTGCAGATGAGCGGAGTAAATAATCTCAACCCATGTGGCCAACGCAAAATACTGTGGCTTCATCTAGTGGACGTGAAGGGGAGCACATGTATGACAACTGTCGCATCTCTGGCTGAAACGGCAAACCATGAGATAAATAACAGACAGGCGTAAAGCATGCACAAGACACGCTGCACTAACAAGTGGCTATCCTGTAAACGACTGTAATTATAAATGTTCTTTACGCCGGCAGTGCTTTACGCCTGGCAGCCTAGTTAATGTAGAGAACTGTTTTGCCATATTCGAAGAGAGATGGGAAGAAGTGAAAGCGGGCCTTATGATTCTGCTTTATTTATTTTTTCATATAAACAATGACCACATGTGCTTGCGAGTAAGGCTGGCCGCCTCGGTGGATGAGTGGCTGCTCCGCTGCTGACCCGAAGGTCGCGGGTTCGATCCCGGCCGCGGCGGTCGCATTTCGATGGAGGCGAAATGGTAGAGGCCCGTGCACTGTGCGATGTCAGTGCACGTTAAAGAACACCAGATGGTCGCAATTTCCGGAGCCCTCCACTACGGCGTCTCTCATAATCACGTCTTGGTTTTGGGACGTAAAACCCCACATATTATTATTATTATTATTATTATTATTATTATTATTATTATTATTATTATTATTATTATTATTATTATTATTATTTCCGAATAAGGGACGTGAGCGCCGCTATGCAAATTTATGGGACTAATGCGCGTATAGCTGAAGTAGCACGTATATAGGTGTAGCGCATAGGAGAAGCAGAAGGCGAAAATGCCTTTTCGTTAACTCGTTTGGGCCAGAATGCAGCCCATTGCGTTGTGCGTGGGCTGTGTTCACTTTTGAGATATATAGGCTTCCAAAGCAACGTCGAGTGCTCTTATCTTAACTGGGAATATCCACGACGCTCCTTTCGCTACAACACTGCCGCCCAAGCTTCCGCGCACGCGCAGAGCTGTCGGATTGCGTATGTGGTGAGTCACAATGTAACTATTGCTGACTAGCTGTGCTCCGTGCCGAATGAGAAGCGCATGCGCGCACGTGTCCTTGCCACCGCCGCTGCCAAATCCGGCGGCAAACTGCCTTCGCCGGCAACGTCTATCCCTATAGTGACGCATAGCGCGGACGCGCGAGCGTCGTGCCCAAACTTAAGCTAGGGCTCCTTATATAGGCCTACGTAAAAGCTGCCCACACGTACATAGATATAATCAGAAATGGGTGGACTTTGATTGATTGATTGATTGATTGATTGATTGATTGATTGATTGATTGATTGATTGATTGATTGATTGATTGATTGATCGATCGATCGATCGATCGATTGATTGATTGCTTGATTGATGCTGCAGTGTGTCCAAGATCCCTGCAGACAAGTGACAAATGGGTTCGCTCCGTTCAGCCGGCAAAGAGAGAACGTTATGTTTCATTGGCAAGACAATTATTTTACGTTCACCGATGTATACCAGCTCCCATCGCGCAAGCAGGTTAAACTGGCGGCTGCTGGTAGCACCTTGCGGCGAATACGCAGCTGCCTCGGCTGCGTGTTTCGGTAGCGAAGGGCGATCTCGTATGTTTTTCGCGGATTTGACGGCGCCCTGCACTCGTACAGTATATAGTGTCTATAATACGAATGAATACAGAAATGAAATGGCATTACGCGCGCTGCTTTTTTCCTGTAATCCTTTTTTTCCTTTTTTGTGCCTTCATATATGCGTACTGACCACTCAACGTTCGATAACTTCAGTCAAGTGTCAATCGCCGGAAAGGACAGCGGAAGAACGTCTCACTCTCCCGAGGCAGGCGTTTGGTTGCGGTTGTGCGCCCAAGGGCGGGCGATACGCATTCGACGAGCGCTATATACCGAGGACGACCGCGGTTCGCAACTCCATCACGACGCGCGCTCGAGGGGCGTGCGCGCGCGGCGCATCTTTTTGTTTGGCTTCGGGCAGCGGGTCAGGCGCGCCGAAGCGTCGCGCGACGTGCTCGAGCAGCGGCTGCGAGAGCATGCTGCGCCCCCGAGAGCGTCACAGCCCGATGACCTCACGCACGACCGCCCGCCGAGCGGGTCGCCGAAAAGACAAAAGCGAACGGGCCGTTATTGTTATCATCATCATTGCGGCCATCGCGCGCCTCTCGCTGGCGGCGGGTGGCTGGCTAGCTGGGCACGCCCGCTGGGCAAAAAGAAGCGCGCGCTGCGGTCGAGGGCCAGGTGGGTTGCAGCGCAGCGGCCGCGTGTCACATCACCATCTGCATTCGGGAGGAGCGCGTTGCAATATGGAGCTTTGGCATCGCGTAGAAAGCGGCATGCAGCATATTGTCGTGGGCTGATAGGCTTTGAGCTTTCAGACAACCAGGTTCGGCCGACCGGAGACATCACCTGTAAAGGACCACTAAAGGGCGACTTTTGAATCGGTTCATACTGAAGTTGGGTAATGGGTTCAAAACTGTAGTTTCATTCTTCTAGCAAAAAGAAGAAAAAAAAACGGTTGGTTACCGGTGGTCAAAATGAAGGCAAAACTTTCATTGCTGTGGAGAGATATGTAAAAAGGTAATGACGCTCAGAGGTCAATGAGCAAATCTAAGTCTTAAGTTCTCACGAATACTTCTTGACTTATGTTGCAACAAAATAACGCAATAGAAACAGAGTGGACTGCGACTGAGCGCTGTGTTGCCACGTAAGCGAGGTGAGACTAAGCGAAATCGGGCCTTACCATTCGGTTTTATTTATTCATTTTTTCCGAATAAACAATGGACACCGCTGCTTCGGTGACTTTGGCGCTTTGTCCACTACTACGTCCACTCTGTTCACATTGCGCTGTCTGTTTAACATGTCGTGCCGTACCAATAAGGGCTGTACCAATCATCCACTGATTCAGCGGATATGGCTTACACTGACAGATACTTTCGTCGATGTTTCAACATTAGTGTAGCAAAGATGTAGTTCTAACTGTGCAAAAAAACCACAACAAAAAACGGCTTACTGAGCTTCTTTTTTCTTTTTTTTTTCCACAGTAAAATTGAAACTACGTCACGACGCTTAACTTGCTAACGCAGCTTGCTTAGTATTCCTTTGTAGTGTACTTCTGATTAATATCTATTTCTCTGCACAATGCTCCAATACAGGCCGATTTCGGCGCAGAGCGCAGCCTTGTTTGTTTCCAGCTGACCGATCACAAAGACCGTCGCTGTGGAAATAAACAACGAGGTGACAGCGAAGCACTATTCAGCGTAAACCTTTTTGGTCCATGACTGCGAGCTAGACGGTCTTGCGGCATGCCGCAGTATTGTACTTCTCCGGTACGTATACGCAAAAAAAAAAAAAAAAAAAAAAAAAAAAAAAAAAAAAAAAAAAAAAAGGCAGCTTCACACTAGTGGAGCCAAGCCTGAGGGTACAGCGGAGCTGGAACGGCCTTACTTGTTTCTCTTTATTTTTCTCTTTCTTGTTCTTAATCTTCCCCCCTTTTCTTTTTTTTTCCTGCGTTTTTTTTTCTATCTCTTTTTTGTCTCTGTTTCTTTCTTTCTTTTTTCCTCCCTCTTTCTTGGCTTCCTCTTTCTTTCTATCTCTTTCTCTCTCTTTATCATTCTCTCTTGCTCTCTGATTTACTATTTCATTTTTGTGTCTGTTTCTTTCAATCTCTCTATTTGTTTCCCTGTCTTTCTATCTTTTTTTTTCTCTTTTTCCCTTTCTTTCTCTGTATTTCTCTCTTTCTCTTTTCCTCCCGTCATTTTTTTTCTCTTTCTCTTTTTTTCTTCCTCTGTGTACTCTGTACTCATTTTCTTGCCCATTCCGAGTTATCGCATTCCACGCCGGGCAAAATCGGCGCAGAAGGAGAGCGTGCTCCGGGCGCACGTGTTCGTAGAGCGAAGCAGAAGATGAAGAAGAGGACGAAGAGAACGCGCGCCGCTCATGATTGCGATAGCTTTCGCAAACGCTGTACGGGGTAAGCCGAGCATGAACAGCTCCACTGTTAACACGAAAGAGGTTCCATTTGGTAGAAGAAATTGCAAAGCTAGATATAAATGGTTTAAAATCGAAGGACAAGCTTCACGCTTGGCTAATAAGACAAATCAGTAAATGTTTCCGGCTTCAGTATCGAGCATGATCCGAAAAAAAAATTGACAGAAACCTATAATATAGTTTCGAAGAGCTTCCATCGTAAATATCTACCGGCCATGATCTTGTTCTGAGAGTTGCGAGCAGGTGGTCTAATCTCATTTATGTTCCTATACAAACATTTGAATACACTATTTCGCAGATGAAAGAGCGCTGTAAATATACTGCACGCATACTCAAGTTGTATTTACCAAAAAAAAAAAAAAAAAGGATCTCCGAAAGCATCTTGCGTGCTCGAAAAGAATAAACGCGACTAATCTGTACCACACGGTAAAAGCAAGTGCAGAGATTTCAGACAAGCACCGATATTCCCCACAGTATGAAGATGGGCCAATTTTCACGTGTTCTTAATGATTATCATCATCACCACCACCACCACCACCATCATCATCATCATCATCAGCATCAGCAGCAGCAGCATTAGCCTGACTACGCCTAGTGCAGGGTACCAGCCACGGCGGTCTAGTGGTTATGGTGCTCGACTGCTGACCGGCAGGTCACGAGATCGAATCCCGGCTGCGGCGGCCGCAGTTTCGATGGAGGCGGAAGTTCTTGCTGGAGGCCCGTGTACTTATATTTAGGTGCACGTTAAAAAAGAACCCCAGGTGGTCGAAATTTCCGGAAGCCCTCCACTACGGCCGTCTCTCATAATCCATATCGTGGTTTTGGGATGTTAAACGCCAAAAATTACTAGTGCAGGGCAAAGGCATCTCCCATGTTTGTCCAAATAACCCGGCCATGTGGTTGCTGCGGCCACATGATCCCCGTAAACTTCTTAATCTCATCTGCCCAGCTAACTTTCTGCCTCCTCCTTCGCATGCTTGCCTTCCTCTTGGAATCCAGTCAGTTACTCTTAATGACCAGCGGTCATCTTGCCTTCTCGCTACATGCCCTGCCTATGCCCATTTCTTCTTCTTGATTTCAACTATGATGTCTTTAACACCCGTTTGTTCACTGACTCACTCTGCTCTCTTCTTGTTCGTTAAAGTTACACCTTTCATTTTAATGCTTATTAGGGGTGTGTGAATATTCGAACTTAAGAATATTTTTTGATTAGTGTTTGCTATTCGATTCGATTCGGACCGGAATTTTACTATTCGAGCTATTCGAACTTCCCGAAGACAAATACAGTCCAATGTCCGATTAGCAGTGGCCCCATCCAAATTTTTAATATGCTTCAACCCATCACATTTCCACATTGCGGCGAAGGTGCCTTTCAAACTCCGCAACGGTCACAAATGTATTGGCTCAAGGAAACGCTGGTTCCAACATGGAGATGCACTGCGCAGTTTCAGTGGCCCCTTCATATTTTTAATATGCTTCACCACATTACATTTTGGTACTGCGGCAAAGCTGCCTTTTGGGCTCCGCCACGGCCGTAAACGGATCGACTCTCGAAAGCGCTGGTTCGAACCTACGTGGCTTCGGACCAAAAAGTCCGAAAAAATTGGACGAATACTTTCAGCATCCAACATTTCAGATGTTTTTATACATTGACGTCTGCAGGGCAGATTAGCAACTCCAAATTCGAAGGGAGCATGCCCTTGTCCGCCAGATCAGTTGGGCCTCCACAGAAGTTGAAGATGGAGAGAGGTGGAGAAAGTAGCATCTTTTCCTTTCACGTGTAAAGTGTTGTGACACCATATTGGTTGCACCAAATCATGTAAATGAATACAATTCGGTCTCTGCATTGCCTCATCCTTGATAAAACAACTAGGGAACACCATCCCTACAGCACCTCACCAACCTAGCCAAAAGAAACACTTCCCTGTTCCTATCTCATAAGAATGTACTTAGGGGTCGTCTGCAACCTTTTTTTTTTTTGTAATTTCACTTCGAAGTATTCGAAAAATATTCGATTCGATTCGCACTCAAACTTTATTATTCGAATTTGCTTCGCACCCAAAATTTTGCTACATTTAATGGGAGGAGGCCATAAGAAGCACGGTACTCCGAAAGCAAGCCCATGCTATCCAGAGGGCCCAGGAAAGGGCGGAGCGTCACGGCGTTCTGTCCTCTACGTGGGCGCGGCCAGCGGTTACAACGGCCCCCCCGTTAGTAACTCCTCAGGATCAATTAAAGTTCATTGTCTGTCTGTCTGTCGCACAGCTCTAATGCTTATGCATGTTCATTATTCGTAATTAGTTTTGGTGTCACTAGGTTAATGCGAGAATTTCGATTATTTCGCTCAATCAATCAATGCGTTTGCATGTAAGCGCCCGCTTTCTTCTTGCACGTGCGCTTCGAAAGCCCGCGCTCGTAACATTTTTTTTTCTCTCGCTTCTGTTTGTGCACTACTTGGGTTAACAAACGCATGCTCCCTTCCGCAAACACGGAGTGAACCGCGCTCGACGAAGAACCATTCTGTGTTCGTTGTGTTCGTGCTGTGCCAGATAAGGGCACTCGCAACAGCTTTATGCGTGCTAGAACGGTGCGCACGTGGACACTGATGACGTCAGATGGGTGCAATCTGCCGCGCGACCCGCGGGTCACTGTTTTGGGGAAGCGCGGGTGGCAACTCCGTTGGACCGTATCCGGTACTGCGCTCCAGTGGTCAGGACAACTGACGCACTCTGCTCGCAAGCCGAGAGGCCAGTGTCCAGCGTGCATGTATAAGTGTAGACATGCGATGAAAATAAAAGAAAAAATTCCTGATGGTTACGCGAATTTGAACTGCGGGGTTTTGTGTACTAAAACCCCATATGTACAAACACCTGAAGTAGTACTTTGTTAATGTGCCCCTAAATCTAAGTACAAGAGCGTTTATGCCCTTTGCACCCGTAATACAAAGCGTAGGATGTGTCTGGGAATCTTTCCGGCCGCCTTGTGCTCAGAAGCCCAACTTCGAGCAGCTAAGTCACTGCAGCGGATACCTACCTACAATACCCTTTCTCATTTAAACCGTGCTGCGTGTTGGGAACTAAAGTCAACATGATCCCATAGCGGATACTTCAATGAACCTAGAGTATTTTGGACATGTTTGCAGCCCAGAGTTGGCTTCCGGCTGCGCAAACAAACATGTACTAGTCCTGACGCTGTTATCATAGATAGAAGGTCTTCCATGTGTTAGCCACTATGTCACAATCGCATGACATACCATTCCACTGCGACTACAATGCCCATATCGCGCGGCTAGAAGTGGACTCGGGTGCATTGCTCATAAAGTGCTTTGGATATAAGTTTCAATATAAGTATCGCAGGGTAGTACAGGCGCATTGTGCTGGAGCTTCCGGCAGTTGTCAGTACCGCAAGAATAAGACATAATATAGAAGACGGATGGAAGGAAGATTGGAGGGAGGCGACGCACATTCATCGTGACAGCATAGATTGCTTAGCACACGGAAAGAGTTTCCAATGCCTGAAGCTTTCTGAGCGAGCATGCTCCGCATGGTTTGGGCGCGTTTATAGTAAACAAGAAGCGTGAACATCGTTAAAGTTGATATAAAGTAAGCAGCGCAAGGACAAAATGGACAAGAAGCAGAGTAGACGCCGCGGGCGCTAGTACAGTCAACTGTGTTTCTTTGCCCTTTTTGATCTTGCGCTGCTGCTTCCTAACAAGTCGGCTAATGAACCAACTAGCCAAAAACAAACTACTGCTCCAGTTAAACTTGAGCTCGGCAACGTTAGGCGGGTAATGATTAAACCGGCGATGAAGCACATGTGGCTGGCAGGTGAAATGCCTTAAGAGTTTGTAAAAAGCAGGGCTGCTTCAAGTGTACGAAGCCATGCTTTCCTTAAAGCGGCGCCTACAAAAAAAAAATAATAATAATAAATGAGGCGTCATACGGCCTCATAACTTGGTTCAGGATTACGCAGCTATCCCAATGAATGAAGGGAAGCGAGATCGAGCTTATTTGTGTCGATACTCATTTAAGACTTACGTGCCTTAGTTTTCTTTTGTTTTTTTTTGCTGAGATTCCATATGTGCAAATTTCAGCGAAATTCCGCGTTAACGAGCCCAATCTGCGCGCGCTGTCGGTCCCCTCCCCCCCCACAAAAATAGCAGTTTGCAAAATATAGTAGAACCATCTTTGCAGTATTTGTATCTATAGCTTTCTTGTAGCTGCTACACTGGTGGATACATGAAAAAATCTACGATAGTGTAAAAGTCACCTCAATTTCTGTGAGTTCCTCTTCAGGAAAAAAAAAAAGAAAGGAAATACCGTACCCTCCGAGTGTTGCTAGGTCGTAAAAGCACATACACAAAAAAGCAAACGGCATCATACTTCAAGGTTTAATTCTGTTGGCGCACAATAAGTAAGTAAATAAATAAATAAATAAATAAATTATTCCGATAGTCCACTGGAACAAATTTAAAATGTTTCCTTTCTGATGTTGCTTAACCCTGCAGTGGTAGCTTAGCAGCTATGGTGTTGCGAAGGTGCGGTTTTGATTCCTGGCCCACGGCAGCCGCTTATTGATGGAGGGTGAAGTGCCAAAAAACCCGCGAACTTATATTTAGTTCCACGTTAAAGAACCCACGTAGTCAAAATCATTCCGGAGTTCCCCACTACGGCGTGCCTCATTATACATATCGTAGTTCTGGCGCTTATAAAAAAACCTGAGAACAGAATACTTATATGCAATTGCTTTGGGCAGTTTACGCGGCCAAGAACACCGACTTTTACATTGACTAGATCAAATGCAAGGATACAAAAAGCGAAAGGAAGGAAGCGGTCAAATCACTATGCCGCCGCAATTAATTACGGCTGTTCACCACAAACGGCGACTGCATGACTGAGGACACACGACTCCAACAAAAATTTTCTCGGTGTAGTACAAAGGAGGCCCTCAGCAATGCTATGGCTGTAATACAAACAGGACGCTTAGAATCGCTGACTTTTGCTTTTATCCATACAGAGTGCTTTACTTCCTTTATTATTTTTCTGGTGTTTACCGATTGCTAAGTGCTTATTGCTCCAGTTTACACAGTTGGCTCGCATTCGCATATTGAGCCAGCCTGGCATAGCTGAACGATCATTTAGCCAGTAGCATTTGCATGTCATCGATAGGGCTTCCGTTCAATTCACTGGGGGTGCATCAATTACCGTTGCGCGAACGAGATCCGGAAGGAACATTGTGGACGAATAGCCGACAAGACAAATCACCTGGTGGGTGGGCTTCGCGTAAGAATAAAAAAAAAAAAAAGAAAGAAAATAAAAGAAAATCTTATTGAGGGCCAATATCTAATGTCAACAGTCGGCCGCCACATTTACCGGCGTACGCAATTGAATGCGCACACTGTTCGTCTCCTTTTTCGCATGGCGCGCATAGCGGTGCTTCGCCGCAACACAGCACGTGCGCGCTCTTATTTTTTATTATTATTATTTCGCCCGCTGATGATGTTTTATGGCTACCTTCACTTTAGCATCTCGCACAGTTGGGTCGATGAGGGCTTCTAACAATACCGGTTGTCTATGCTCTACAGATATGCAAATACTGGACCGCATTAGAAAAGAGATAGAGCGGCGCTTCATAAATGTAAATCAGGTTTAAGTCAGAGACGTTTACAAGCTTCGGTGGGGGTCCCTTCTTCAGAAATCATCGATGCTTTGATCGGTGAATCAATCAATGGACGAATGAATTGATTGTCACTGCATTTGGGAAGAGAGAAATGGGTAAATAACTCTTGAAATCGTTGACACGGACATAGATGCAAAAAATAAATAAATAAATAAAAGTCCCATAGTTGCATTAGCTTAAGTAATGCAAAAAAGGTGTTTGGAAGGACTTCTCGAGTTCACGCCAAGCATGAATACCCATGGAAACGCAGAGATCACGAACAGGAAACTGAGTTAGCTTCGAAAACACAAAGGGACCTGAAGAGTCTGGTCGCGTCCGTATGCGTACGGGAGCTGGTACACATACATTCATCAAGGGTGGTACTCGACAGGACACGCAGGCAGACGGCAGTCCTTCACTCGTGTCCTGCGCCCTGTTTGCATAATAGAAGGGTTGCTTTATTGCCAAGTGGCAACGTTCTCATAGGATACTTAAGAAACGAATCTTGGGCTGTCCGTACGTCGTCGTGGGTATACATGGAAGCTCGGACTCCATGGCAAAGATGACTCATCGTTTGATCCGAGGCTTCCGAGCCTGCATACCTGAGTCTTGCGATAAAACCGAGATGAGAAAAGAACACCTGGAGGCGATACGCGAGCCGGCAGGTGCTGCCTGAAATCTTACAGCGTGTAGTCAAGAGACAAGCATTATCAAGGTTGGATGAAACAGTACGTATTCCAAACAACGGACTGATGACTATCACACGTGTAAACGTCTCAGTTGCCTCAGCGATTCAGGAAGCTGACGCGCTGATGATTCGAGCCAACTACTATTATACTGTGAAAAAATGCATCGTGCACATGAGAAATATGACATCGGAGAGGCGTATACCGTGGAACACAGCCATCGTCTATATAGGCCTACGTTCGAGCTGCCGTATGGTTTAACTCAAAGCACGCACGCTCTCGGGTTACTGTAAATTGACAATGTGTAAGACATAACATGCAGGTCTACAGGTAAGCAGGTCTAGAATTTTAGTGCTTTAGATTAAACTCATAATGTCTCGTTAGAAATATTTGTATTTGAGTATACGTTGTTGTCCACCTCGGTGGTACACTGGTTACGGTGCTTGTCTGCGGACCCGAAGGTCGCGGGTTCGATGCCGGCCGCGGCCGTCGTATTTCGGTGGAGGCGCAATGCGAGAGGCCCCCGTAATGTGCGATGTCAGTGCACGTCAAAAAGCACCAGATGGTCCAAATTTCCGGAGCCCTCCATTACGGCGTCCCTCATAATCATATCGTGGTTTTGGGACGTAAAACCCCAGGTATTAAAGCATCGGACGCGTTATTCGAAGGTCGCAGGTTCGGTACCTGCCCATGGCACGTTATCTTTTCATCCACTTTTCTTTCTTCACATTTACATTCCATTTACTTCTAATAACATCCCCTATACTTTCCTTGGCATTATTGTCTGTTAGTTCTCAGTAGGTATTACTAGTATACGTTGCTCGCTGTCCAATTAGAAATGTGAGAGCCGAGGACAATGCCCTAATACCAAATTCAAGACGGGTATAAGAGATAGCTATGAAGTGCTGTATTATACTTTCTGTAACCTTATTAAGTGTAGCAGTAAATAAGTCGTCACGCTTTGCAGTATATCGCTCATATCTATGTTTGCAGTATCCTGCTTTCAGGGTGTAAAGAAAAGTAAAGGAAGGCTTTTGTTGCGCCGAGATGGATCAGCAAAAGCGGACCGCGACGGTGTGCAATGGGGCGTTAAAGATAGGACATTTTCGGCGATTCGGGTTATTTATTAACGTCTAATCCTTTATCCTTATCAATCATTCACTATTGGTCAAAATGCGTTTACATGGCTGTCTCTCACGTACATCACACAACTGCAAAAAGCTTGCTTGGCAGCACGATGTCCTATAGGTAATTGAAAACTTCGAAGATGTTGTATTATCACGCAGAATATTATACCCTTTATAAGATCATTTCAGCAGCTACGAGTATCCATGCGCGACAGCGATTGGCGGGAGAATATCTCTTGTTCGTTACGGAACAAGGCCTCTGGCTGCGGCTATAGAAAAAAAAATTAATCTTCCAGTTTTGTTCGGAATATTAATACATCTTTAAGGCGCACATGTCATTTGCAAGTGATGGCTTTTGCGAACCTCTGCAACGTCGTACGTGGCGGGATAGATTAAGTGAGTGTATTTTGATGAATATATAGCGGCGGGTCAATCACAAATAAGGCGTAAAATAACAAAAACATTTTTTTATTCAGTTCAACTTCACTATACATAAGCTGTGCGTAGATGCCAATTTTACACTATGGTGTTTTCCCGGTTTCCGTTACATCGTGTGACAGACAGGCGTGCAATCACGAGACGCTAATGGCTGAAACGGAATATAAATAAATTGAAATAGCTTCACGCTATATAAATCCTAGTTGCATTACACGTGGTACTTGACCCGACAGGGTGCACTTTCTTGGTAGCTTCATTTAAAATAAACCATAAAGAAGTACTCGAGTGAATATTCTAGTGTTACGGCCAGCGCAAACCTCTATCAAGTGAGCAAAGTAAAGAGAACCTCCAGCAAGCCTACACTTGCACAAGCGGCTGAAACGCAACCCACTGGATATTTCAACATATCAAACCTCTTCAGACGCGGTGTACAGGAATAGCATGCTCGAGAAGAGTGGGGGGAAAAAGGCGCTTTTCGTTTCCATCGGCTTCGCAGCGTAGATGGACAGTGAGAAATAGCCGAGTCGAGCCCAAATGGAGCCTTTCACGGACACTGGTGGCCAGTTAGGGACGCTAAGAGGCGGCGCCGCCGCCACAGGGATCGCTCGGGAGCGTCTTCGAGAGGAGGAGCGGGCCGGGCAAGGTAGACGGCGACGCGGTGGGGCCGAGGAGGCCCGATCCAGACCCCGACGTTATCAGCGCGTAAAGACATCAACGACGCGCCCGGTGTCGGGGGAAGGGCACGTAGGTCATTTTCCAAATGCGGCTTTTAAGTCGTCCTCCGCAGGAACAACCTGATGCCCGACGTGCCCAGGCTGCCTGCGGGGCTAAGCGCCGACGCCGCGAAAGAGGGGAGCCCCGCAACCCACCACGCCGCCAGATAGCTCGCCGCCGGCCACGTTCGAGCTGGCGGCGCGCACGCTGTCTCCGGGCCCCTTTCGTGCGGTGGCGGGGCCGCCGCCGAGGCAGTGCATAGCTCATTTATGTAATGCACCCATCGCGCGCCATCGATCCCCTAAGGCGGCCCAAGAAACAAGAGGCCCCGTTCCCTCCCGGCCACAGGCTTTTTTTTTTATGCTTTTTTTTGCCCTTTCGAGCGAAATCGATGGCCGCGTGTGGAGAGACCGAATTGGGCCTCCCAGATGTGTGTGTATACGTGCCGATCTTGCATGTGGCTGAAGCCGAGGCGAAGGGGTGGGCGCCCTCTCTCCCTGTTATCCCCACAGCCCAGTTTTGCCCTTATTCCTGCGTGTATAGCGAAGACCACGCGGTGCTTGGAGCTGCTCGCGAGATCGCGCTCTGGCCTCGAGACGTGCGCGTGCTTCGCGATCGCGACGGCTCGGGTCACGTCGCATTTCGATGGTGGCAAACGGAACGTGTCGCCTTACGCGCGTTCTCGAAGCGCGTTACGTGCGCTGCTTTCGAGCTGAGGGCAATGCAGGAACGCGCATTGCGGGACAGTGCGCGTTCCCGCTCGGCGCGTCGGCTCTGCGTCCTCCGGGGTGTACTGTCGTCTCCTGGGGGCAACGTTTCGTGGAACGAGGACTGCGTGAAATATAAAATTGGTATCCTCGGATGTAACTGCTTCCTTCCTTCTGCCTGACTGTCGTTCGATGTTTAACTTCACTGTCCGCGTCACGATGTCATTTAACAGTGGTGTCGTCGATAATTTGTATACGTCATTTGGTCGTCTTTATTCTGAAAGAAAAAAAAAAAAACGATGCGAATTTTGTAATGGTTAACGCAAAATAAAACTCATTTTTGTCGCACACGCCGTCTGCTACTTGCCCGCCCTCAGGGGAGACGTAAGAGGCAACTGTGATTTTCCCTTTAGCGGTTCACCGCGTGCAGCAAGCACAACTTCATCGTCGTGCTTGCGATTGAGCTCGCTCTCAGAGCATCCACTAAGTTCGGCAATTATTTTCATAATCCTCTGCCGAAGCGTAGACCACATGAATAATTGCCGTTGAGGTCTACAAGCATTCTAACGGGGCATTCATTCATTCATTCATTCATTCATTCATTCATTCATTCATTCATTCATTCATTCGTTCATGATGCTGTGGCTTGGTGTCGAACAGAACTTCGACCACTTGCAACGGTATACGAAACGACGTAGTCGATTGAAACATCTAAAAATTGATGTATTTTTCTATCTTGTTTATGTTACCACAAACGGAAGACGCCGCGGACGCATTTCAACCAAGCAGCTTGTTCCACTGCGAAAACCCGCTTCACGACCAGACGCAAGGAAGAAGCCAGCGGGCGCCGCTTACAGCATCACGCAATGCCTCAAAAAACAAATCGTTCCTTCTCTTCAGAAGACCAGCGAAGCGATCCATAGGTGGGCACATGCGCGTAGCGTGGCGTCTGCTCCAGAAGATGCGGGGTTGTGCGCTGTGCGAGGCAGTAACGAGCGAGGAGGCAGCGCGAAACTGCTCGGGGAAGCGCGCGTAAAAAGGTGGGCCGGCGTCGTTTTACGCCGCCAGAGCTGGATGGGCGAAATGGGAACGGTGGGCAGGTGGTTGTCGCTCGTCAACTCAGCGCCCGGTGCTTTTTACCTGCACCGCGGGGGGCAGAGGGAGGACCGTTCGGGGCGTAGGTGACGTCACTTCGCTGGAAACACATGGCTCATCTTAAACAAAGGCGCAGCCGAAACTGCCACGGTTGATGCCACAGCGCGATAGGGCGGCCGCTTCATTGACTACGCTGTGGCGCTGGCGCCATAAATCCCAACAAAAAACGTCCGCAAATGAAAAACCAAATCAGCAGCGTCGTCCACGTTTCCATACAACCACGAAGTAAACCTGACGCCACCATATGGATTCAACAGACAATTAGGATAAGGAAGGCATAAGGGACATTAACTGTTGTCTTCAACTGGAGTGTAGTAGTTATTACGTAAATTGAAATGAAGTGGACAAAAAATCACCCTTTCCGTTGGTGGGATCCCAACCCGCAACCTTCGAATTACGCGTCCGGTGCTCTACCAGCCGAACTACAACGCAACGCACTTCCCCGTCCACTTTGTTGGGTATTCTTGTACGTGCCATTCCTTGGAGCGTTAGCCAGCGCCACTCGTCGCCAAGGCTGCGACTGTGGAACACTCTTTTTGCCAGAGGGTGTCACGTGGTACGTGACAGCCTCAGATTTCAGATATACAAATACAGTCGATCCCGCATATATCGGACTCACACAAAAAAAAAAAATGCGGAAGCTAGTTCGGTGTATCGTATAATTCGATATAAATCTTTTAAATAATTTACAGTACTCTCGGAGCGAATTTCAGTGCTGAAGTTCGCTTCACGGCACTTCTTCACAACATTGCTTAAAAAGCCGGCTTTGCGGAAATACCCAGCGATTTTGTTGTTGTCGTTGTTGTTTTCCAAGGTGGGTTTGACGCGAGAAAATACGGAATCTGTGTAAACATCGAATATCAAAATGGACATGTCGGTTGGGAATAAATGCACCGCGGCCATATATCAGCCCAGAAAATAGTCTTCGATTGTCTGCTGTTTTTTCGTGAAGCGAACGTCGACCGGAAACGGCGGGCCGACGGACGCGACGACGAGGAATCACCGAATGGAACACGGGATGGAAAGCGGTAGTTTCTACTGGCTCTGCGCGGTTCCCTCCTATTCACACCGCTCGCTCTTCGGAATGCATGCGGAAAAAGAGTGCCCTTCCTTAAGAAAAAGCCAACTTATTGTGAGGGAAAGCCATCCTCTCAGGGTGTTTCGCGCTGCACCATATATTCGATGCATAAAGTGTTCCGCACATTTTTGTTTGATGTAGCCGTAGATTTTCGGATGGCCTGACGTTGAAGTATTGTCGTGTTTGAAAATAGTTCGATATAAAGGATAATTCGACCTACCCCAGTTCGATATAGTTGGATTCGACTGTACCAGAAACAGTTTCATCTCATTGGCTAACCTTTCGTTTTTAAAAATTTCACACGCAAAAAAAAATATATATATATAAGAAGAAGAAAGTTTTATTGCTAGCCTTCTCTGAGCTGCAAATACATTACTGCAGCGTAACGAATCATGAGAATAATAAAATAAACTGACTAGTTGTCATTGTTGTTTTCGGCGCCTTCAACAATGGCTCAATTCCGCTGTTTTTTTCCTCCATCTCTACCAATTAAGCGGCCTTCCATGACGGCGCCTGCTTAAAAAGCTCAAATGAAACTCTAACATTTCCACCTAATTTAGCTTTTTTTTTCTAATTTTCTGTAATGTTCAATCATACTCACGCTAACTACGGAATATATTTGAACCTTGTGATCTAGTATAGTTGGCCCTAAGCGAAAGCTAGAATTCATGCCGTGTTCGCTCGCATTAACCTTAATGGAAGGACGCTTACCTTGTGCTCGGCGTTTATTAAAGGGAAAACCTCAAATGCGTCATCAAACGCGAAAATGGCCTGTCAGGGTCGGCGTCCAGTGGCGTCGGGTGTAGCACGCGTGATGCAAAAAAATCACCATCCCGCGATAACGTCACTACATGCCGTCATCATGAACGTCGGAGATTGCCAAAATTTGTGACGTCATGATCACGTTATCGTGACGTCACATGACGACGTCATCACATGACATCGTAGCTTGGTCAAAGGTGGGGTCGATCACGGAGGCAGTGCAATACCACGTTAGGTGCAGAAAGCTTTCGGAGGGTGGCGGGGCGGGATCAACACACCGACTGGGAAGAAAATGTATAGGTGAAGGCACAAGGGACAGTGTGAGCTTTCCTCCTCCTCCAAAGCCCTCAGCTCTTTCAGTGAACTCATTCAATTAATTTTCATTAAATGTCTTGTCAGTTAATTGCCCTTTTTTTCTCTTGTTACTTAGATGTATTCTTAATATTTGCCGGAATACATTTTCGCCAACTTTATCCTTTTTCAATTGACTTCTCAATTTAATCGCCTGGCGAAGTCAGATTAACGTGCTACGCTCGGGAAAGCGACGACGAAGTTTGCTTCTCAGAGTGGATTGTTTTAAATTTCAGATATGGAGCACGCTCACGTCAGTATCAAGGGCGACACCCTGAGGGCCCCCAAGAATTACGGTGCGAGGACTGTGATTACCAGCAGTGCTGTCGCCACGCTCCTGTGCACGGCGTTCTTCGTGTGCCTCAGGTAAGGACAAATCGTTCAGCGCGTGTATGCGACGGGAGCGTTACGCAAAGCGAGGAATGGCAGCGTGAGCAAATTTCTAATGCCTGCGTTTGTTATGATGGAGAGTATGCGCAATAGCACGCACACATTCGGTGTTCGTACTTTGGGAGCTGATAAGGAAAGTAGCTCCGTGTCGACCAAGCGCGAAAAATAAAATTCCAGTGTAGCCTGTAGCCGCGCTTTCCGAAGAAACGCTGCCCTGAGGAAAGGAGTGACTAGCGGAGTTCGATTGCACAAAACGAGATACCTATCACGGAAGTTAAGGTAGCTATAGCGTCGCCTAGGTGCTACATGAAGAAAAATAGAAAAAATTTGGAAATGTATGCTTCTTGACTGGCAAAGGTAGCGAGATGGCCAACATTCGAGGAAACTAGGTCATTACGAGGTGGATATTGCCCTTCTCCTGTATCTTGTCTAGAAAAAAAAAAAAAGAACTCTCCTAAGAGACCTTTCCGGTTGTTGTTGAAGGCTGCAGCTAATTTCCCGCGCTAGTCGCCCCCCATCACGGCGTCGGGGCAGCGTCTGCCCCTTGGCTACGGTCCCTAGAATATGCATATTCACCACGGTGCAGGTGGAACATGGGCAGGAGCTATCCCGAGCCGCTGTGTTCCGGTCCCGGCTGCGAGGAGTACGCGCGACTTCTCGAGGAAATCACCAACCGATCTGTGAAGCCGTGCCATGACTTCTACGGCTTTGTGTGCACGCGCAGGCACGGCAACCAGCCGCGCTCGGGCAGGGAGTACGCGCTTCGGGGCTTCAGGGAGCACGTGGTGGCCGCCGCCGCGTCGCTGCCCAACACAGAGTCACCCTGCCCTGCCGCACTCAGCGTGAGTGCTGCTTTGCTTTCACGTACTCGTGGTTTCAAGCAACTCGCAGGCGAAGAAGATTGGGAGCGAAGATCTTCAAAGGGCCGCGGTAGTGCTTCGACTCTGTGAAGAAATGTTTTTTTAGATGCGATGCATCTTAAGCTCGGGGCTGTGTCCGTCCCTCCCTCCCGCGTCCGTCCCACGTCCCGCGTCCGGTCACTTTCATGAAGTAGCGAAGCATCCACTATACGAACCAGAACACTGTAGTACAATAAGGCCGTCAACCACCACCACAGTCACCAGAGTCATGGCCGAGAGCACAGAGAGGCTGCTTAGCAATGGCTAGGCAGGTCGTGGGTGCAAGCAAAGAATAACACGCACTACCGGTGGTGTCTGTCGCCCACGTTGACTCCATTCCTTGATCTTGCTTGCATGTGCTTGCGGGGGCTTTGTCCGTCCCTCCTTCCCGTGTCCCACGTCCCACAGCCCCCTCTCTCTCCTCTCCAACGCTCCCCCCCCCCCTTTCTATCCTTAGGAATCCTCTACTCTAAGGAGCGGCGCCCGCGTCCCGTTGACTCCATTCCTTGATCTTGCTTGCATGTGCTTGCGGGGGCTTTGTCTGTCCCGCGTCCCACACCCCCCACAGCGCATGCGCGTCCCCTCCCCCCTCTCTCTCCTCTCCTACGCTCCCCCCCCTTTCTCTCCTCTAGGAATCCTCTATTCTAGGGAGCGGCGCCCGCGTCCCACACCTCCACAGCGCGTGCGCGTCCCCTCCCCCCTCCTCTCCTACGGTCCCCCCCTTTCTCGCCTCTAGCAATCATCTACTCTACGGAGCGGCGCGCACGACAGGTGGTGCGACAGCTGCATACTCCGCTGGGGGGCGCCATGGTAGTTCCGCGGTATGAAAATGACGGAGCGCGCGCGCCTCATTCTCTCTCCTGTGCAGCGCCGCGATGAGCGCCCGGGTCGCTGCCGCGAAACGGGAGCGACGACGTTTCTCCCGCTCAAGCCAGCCACCCCGCTGCTTCGCATCCACACATGGTTCCCTTTAGCGGGAGATGGGGAAGTTTTTTTAACGCGCTAGCGTTAAAGTGCTCATTTCGCAGAAATTCCGGCGTCGGTGTCGGCGTCGTTGGTTGTGAGCGAAAAATCATCATCTTGTCCGTGACCAAAAAATCGAGAAAGATGCAAATAAAATAAAAAATTAGGTTGTTCCGAGTACGAATACAACCGATGAGCGAAGCTCCTTAGAAATGGGAAGCAAGTGACTACGTACGTTTTGAAACTCTTTAACCATTCGAAGGATGCAAGGCAGATTGTGATTTCGGTGTCTCGGTTGATGCCAATGATCTTGGGAAAGTCGCTTTCGCTGAAGGTGTCCACATCGGGTAGGTCGTATTTCCAGTACTCACCGAAACTGTCGAACCCGCAATGGGTCTACTGTCAGAGGAAAGAAGAGATGGTAGCACGGAGGAAACTGTAGTCGTTCATGGCAGCAGAGCGTGCGTGTGGCACAGGGAGAACGCTGGCTACATTAAAACGCGAAGTGTTTTTTTTTTTTTTTTGCGCCTCACGTCCTTGTTTGCGCGCGGAGAGCGTCTGCTGCGCTGGGTGCCGCAACGCGCGTTCGCAAGTTTAAGGGGAGAGCGCAGAGACGAAGAAAGAGGGAGACTAATCTGCCTCCTTCTCGCATGCGTTCGTATTCTCGCGCTTCACGCATCGTGCAGACGCCATCCGCGTCCCAGCGCTCATAAAGCTCATTTATCCTTCCGCGTGAGGGGGAGACGCCACAGCTGGCACCGTGCCAGGGAGCTTCAACGGCGAACGGGTGCCGGCCTAAGGAGCTTCGCTCCTAATAATGAAAATCTCCGGGTCCGAGTGAGGATCGAACCCAGGCCGTCTGCGTGGCAAGCAGGTGTTCCACCACACAGCCACGCGTCTGCTTGGAAATAGAGCAAAATAACTTCCTCTGCTTGGAAATGCAGTGAAAGTAACTTTCATGCTTTACAAACACACCCGTCCTGTATACAGGCGTCACAATACAACATGTAATATCGCAGTAATATTGCGTGGTACAAGCGTACATTGCCATCGGGCGTCAGAACATGTGAATATCACAACGACATCGTGGTTTAAAGCCAGCCACCCATTACTAAAGGCACACACGTCACGGCGCGTATTTCCTTAAGACCCCGTAGTGGGCACATAGCAAGTTCGAAAATATTTAACGCGCATAATTGCTCGTGGTTTAAAGTATGCTGCCCATTACATAGTATGCACTAAGTGATTGAAGTACGCACTAGGGACAGGATATCGCTATCGCGTTCAACTCTTAAAGGCGAAGCTTAAGTGTCCCCCCAATTTTTTTTCTTTCTCTCTTTTTGCTGATGCTTGACGCGGTAAGAGCCTGCTCGTTATCTACTTATGTGCGTGCTCTTAAAGGGCCCTTAAACAACCTCCGGCAATACAAAGAAAGAGCGCATTATTCTCTCCTGGCGTGTGTCGTCTTGTCGGCACGAGTCCTGGCGCCAGCAGTCTGTTCACGTGACTTCATAAGGAAATACGCTCTCAATTGGTTCATATACGAGGGATATCAGTTGTGAATCGTCTCCTACTCTGATTTGCCATGCAGTCGCACTCCAGTTCTGCCTTGTCTTGAATGACTATCGCACGCGATAAACTGGTATCGTTACGTTTTGAGCGTATTTGACTGCGCAAGCGGAGATAACGGCGTGTAGTGAAAACTTGCACTTGTGCAAGTATTTTTCCCCCTACTCTGTTTGTCGGCACACTCACCCTTTCAGTGATTCAACATCCACTGTAATGAAAAAACTTGGAGGACGCTTGAGCTTCGCCTTCAAGAGTAGAACTCGATAGCGCAATCGGGCACCGTGCCCACCGATTTCTCAATTGCTAGCCTGGCTTTGGTTCTCGGTGCATGCCTCAACCATGCCGTAAGGAAACGAACGACTCTGCGCGTAACATTGGCCGTTTCAAACTATCCTAGAATTTCTACTGCAAGTACAACTGTTAAGTGCCCACTACGCCATAATTGTTCCTTTTGCGAATCAGCGAAGGGCCCAGTACGCGTCCGAAAGGCAACACGCGAACATACGTTTGAGCGATTTGTAATGGGTGGGCCTTTAAAACACCCACTGCACTCGTGCGCAATTCACATGTTTTGACGCCTGTCGCTATTCTACGCTTCTACTACATGACATTCCCATTCTGTTTTTTTTTTTTTCGAATAAGTTTTGAGCAATAGCGTAGCTCTGTGGTAGAACACCTTCTTGCTACGCAGGCGGC
Source organism: Rhipicephalus appendiculatus (assembly GCA_030522465.1). Classification (NCBI taxonomy): domain Eukaryota; kingdom Metazoa; phylum Arthropoda; class Arachnida; order Ixodida; family Ixodidae; genus Rhipicephalus; species Rhipicephalus appendiculatus. The sequence goes on from JALIZH010017486.1 coordinate 1,037,032, forward strand.
CTGGTTTCAATTGTCACTCAGACCGAAGTTTTTAATTATTTATTTTATTTGCATCTTGATGTTTCGGTCACGGACAAGATGATTTTTCGTTCACAACCAACGACACCGACGCCGACACCGGAATTTCTGCGAAACGAGCTCTTTAACGCTATCGCGTTAAAATGCTGCAGTCGATGGCGGTAGCGTTCACGGGGCGAAGATAAGACGGCCCGAGAAGGTCGTTCGTCTTCCATGCACAACAGCCCCTTTGACTATGTTAATTATTGCTCCTATGCACCAGGGGACGAATCCCCAAAATTTCTCTTTCGCAAGCCCGTTTTACCATTGCTCATGGCTTCGCTTATGATATCTGCCTCGTCGTGATGAGCTGAAATATTGTCCTACAAAAATTCTGGGCGTAAGATGTTTTTGTGAATTCGCCTTTTCAGTCGGTTTAAAGATTTCGATTGCAGCACGTGTTGTACACCCAAGACACTTCCGGTCACTTCAATGATCACTCTCTAACACCGAAGCAGAAAGCGTGTTTTTTAAGTTGTGCCAGAGTAAGCAAAGACTCTTTTTCCGCTTTCAGGTAAAAGGAAGGCGCTTAAAGTTAAGCACTGGCTCTTGTAATCTTGTGTTTAGCTTAGAAGAATATATATTTGAAGTATTTGGCCAGCCGCAAGGAGAAAAGTGGTGAAAATGTGTGGGCTACTCGCTAAGGCTTTCGTTCCCCGCCAATGCTACTAGGCTACACCGGCGCACAAAACCGGAAGCCGCCCAGCACATGTGTTTGCAAACAGCGAAAGGGTGTAGACAGGCCCAGAGCTTGCGGTCAAAGAAAATATTTCGCAAACTGAGAACTTTCTGCAGTGAGCAGCTTCGAAGCTTTACGTGCGTGGTAAAAAAAGCCTAAGTCAACCCCCTTTTAGTAAATAACTAATAATGCGCATCTGAACACTGCGTTAACTACATATAAAGCTTCGCGCGCGCGCGCGCACACACACACACACACACACACACACACACACACACACACACACGCACACGCACGCGCACGCGCGCACACAAGGAATTTTGCGATGAAGGTAGAAATTTAATTTTGCTGTGGGTCTGGAGGGGACGTAAATGCATGGCAAAGGGCATCAAACAGGGTGAATTTTCGTCTAGCCTGTCTTGTTAACGGCTAAGAATGGGTAAGCGCGAATGTCATATGTTTCCTAGCATAAATGAACTTTCTCTCAGGACTGGGCTTAGACCTCACTGGAAACTGCTTCTTTTTCAAATTTTAATTTTTATAAATAATACACCAGTAGTGTGGCAGAAAAAAGTATCGCCATAATCAGTCTAATAAAGTGAACCTCACCGCCCTTTCTAAAGCTTCTGCTCTCATTTTTCAATAGGCTGCTCGTCTCTACAAGTTATGCGAAGATATTGTTCTCAAGAACAAGACTGAGACTGAGGAACTGAAGAAGCTTTTAAAAGACGTGGGATCAGAATGGCCAAATCTGGACATGAAACCTGACCTACTGAAGCTGGTGCTGCGTCTCAGCGCGATAGCAAGATGGGACATGCCACTTGAAGTTATTGCTGACGCAAATGATGACGGTATGGTTGCGATACGTATTCGTCCATCCAAAAACTTCGAAACTGTAATGAAGATAAGGCTACAACTAGCCCGAATAAACAAATATAAATCGCATTACTACCTTCTGCGTGAAAGCTTTCATGAAGAGGAAACGCGTACCCTTGTCTTTGAAAAGCTGCAGGCATTGGAGAACGTGGTGATTCCGAGCCTGAAGAGATACTTTTTCGCGCCGTCAAACCACAACTACGCGCAAGTCGAACTGCCGAACACTTCCCTTCTGTCTCCGTATTTGACTGCAGACGTTTGGAATCAGACGCTTACAGCCGTTTTCGGAGAGCTGACTTCAAGAACGCTTGTGCGTGTTGAAAACTGGGCTTTTCTCAAGTCGCTGTTCGAGTTGGAAGGTCGCATTGGCGAGGAGTACGCAAGCTGGTACATCTCATGGTGCGCCGTCATGCTGATATCGTCGATGACGAACTCTGAAGCCATTAAGAATGCATACACCAACTTTGAGCAAGCTCTGAATGCTCATCGTGACTCATGTTTCGACATGGCTCACAACGCTTTCGGTTATGCCTTCTACGCGCCACACGTGGGAGAACTGGTGAATCCCAACGCGAGGCTCGAAGTTTCTCAAATTAACGCCCGCATACGGTCTGCTATGGGGCTTATAGCCGCTGGGTGGGTTCCGGAAGACAGTGTGTCCGCTATCAAAGCAAGCGATCCCCAAAAGCTCTACCAAGAAGTTTTTAAGTCGTCACCTCAGCGTCTGCGGTCGGCTTTCGCGCCACATCCCAATTTGACAGGTACGCTGACGGTCGACTGGAGGTTAGCGATGGAAGCTCTCGACGGCTCTGTAGCCAGCGAGATTCAACCCCGTTTTAGTCGCCAGGAGTGGCAGGACCTTATCGTGCCTGCCAACGGCTCCTACCAGATAACGCTGATGCCGTACTCGGTGGAACTTCCCCTGTTCCACGTGGACGCTCCTCTGTCCCTCAAGTACGCTGGTCTTGGCTTCCAGATCGCCACTACGCTGTCTTCGATGCTTTTCTCTAAAGAGGCTTTTGGCGGTGACAAATCTCGCAGCGACAGGTTTGTCAGCGGCGCGCGCTGCCTCGAAGCGGACCAGGCGTTTCGGCATAGAGGTTTGGGTGACAGCTACGGACAGTTGCTACAACTCATCTCGCTGAAGACGTGCTGGACAGCCCTGAGTTTCGCCCGTGACACGCCTGACTCAGTTCCCCAGTCCACTCTGTCGGGCTTCTCCGATGCACAGGCGTTCTTTGTGGTGTGGTGCTATATGGAGTGCGGTACGCGGATGGCTCGCCAGTTTTGCAATGAACTGCTGCGACACTCGCCAGAGTTTGCTCGCGCCTTTAGCTGCAGTAAAGGAGACCCCATGGTGGCGTGCTTAGCATGCAGCATACCTGGTGAAAAAAACTACGATCCAGGAAGCTTCGATCCGTGCACTAACTAACGGACAAGACAAATGCTTCCCTCCGCGCCACTTGGGTAAATTACTGCGCCATGCAGACTGGTGTCTTGTATTCTTCATGTGCAGTCTGCTTATTCTCACATCCTTATTTCCCGTGAGTGCTCGCGTTGCTTAGCGCTGTTTTCAGGCCGGCGTAAACGAGTACTTTGGCCTGCTTCCAGACAATCCTACTTTTCATTGCATGATTTATATTGCATGATTTATCCCATGCAATATAAATATTGAAATTTTACGGCCATAGCAGCTTTTATACTGTCACGCAGGCCAGGTAACATATACTAGACGAAATCTTGATGGTACTTTAGTTTTGTTTTAAGAAACTTTTGGGCAGGAAAATCAATACATATTATATGAGCTAAATATTCAACTTAATGGCATTCAAACATTGCAGATCATAGATGAACTCACCACCACTGTAGACGTTTTAGCAGAACGCCTCGCGCTACCCTGCCTCCGTATTTGTCAATGCGTAAAATTTTGCGTTACGTGCAACTACCGTGCGCGCTTCGTTCTTTAATAGTCTGCAAGGGTTCTGAAGTCCTACTGTGAAGCACTACAGTCGTGCACAACTGTGGAAGTCTGCTCCATTTCGTCCTCAAAGGGGGGATGCACATAAGCCTGCACGCATAGGCGCGCACTCCAAACTGACGTCATGAGCCAGACTGCCGGTGACCCTGCCTTCGGAAAGCATTGCCGAGTGCATGAGCGGGACTATTTCTTTAGTCGCGGAGGCACTTGGCTGCCGCGCTTCGGTCGTCTGGGCGGGGCCCCTCCGGACTTCAATTTTTGTCCGTCTATAGAAGATCTTACGTAAGAGACATGCGCCCCGCCACCTTGGGCTGTCAAACAAATGTTTTTTTTTTTCGCTATATCGGGAATTGAATTCCTAAGGTCATGAAACGTCGAATGAACCAACCCAACCGTTTTCATGCGCATGCGTCTACCGTAACACTATTCGCATCGTTGTTAAACATACGAAACGGTAACGGGTAACAGCCCAATATGGCGGCACCTAAAATTCATCCCTAAAATAGTCTATAGTCTTGTGGAGCAGAGCACTAACTCGAGCTAGATGGTTAACATTCAATTTAAAGGCCTATTAACTGCGCTGGTAAACACGTACAAAAGACGAGAGAAGACGGGACGCGTGCAGTAATCGAAATCAATCACATTCAGCCACCATAGGCTACTGTGTGGACTTTAAAAGCGCAATGCTGGAAGCCTCCTTTCCAATCTTACCAGGATTTTGATCTCCAGCAAAACGTATGTGAGCGTAGCCATATTATCGGCATCGGAACGCGCGCACCTTGATCGCAATTCGAACCGTCAGGTTGTGTTGCTCAGACAGCGGAAAGCCCTCGTTTTTATAAAACTGGCTCCTGCGCTCAAACGTCAAGGCCGACTTTACCTCATACCGTGGGCTACCATTTAGGTGCCATTGTAGTCGAAGCGCTGGGTAAAGCCACGATATGTGCTCAACTACTCAAAATGCACAAGACGTCAGCGTTGAGCTATATAGTTGCTGACAGCTTCGCAAAAATCGACACCCGCAATGCTCAGGATCTGCCGGGATTATTTACCGTTGTTGTTGTTGTTGTAGTTGTTGTTGTTGTTGTTGTTGTTGTTGTTGTTGTTGTTGCTGTTGTTGCTGTTGTTGCTGTTGTTGTCGTCGTCGTCGTCGTCATTGTTATTGTTAGGGATGTGGTTACCTCACTACGATGGCACATACCCACTCTGGGGGGATTGGCCAAGAATTTGTCATCTGAAAACTTAGACACTGACTTGTAGAATACATGATGATTAAAGAAAAAGGAAAAGAAAATATGCAATCTAAAAAGTGCAACTATTGTGTGATTGCACAGTCAGACCAGACAGCTATATTAATAACCTGACCATAACAATTTCCAATAGTGATACTAGAGTTTAACACATTTTTATTACCTTATAAATATTTTTACGGTTTATTCCGTGTACTCTTTTTCTTTCTCGCCTTCTTAGCTGTGTTTTTATGTATCGGTTTTATAATGTTGCTTTTCGCGCTACCCTGGGCTGAAAGGGTCGCTGCCCACGTGGAGCCACCCTGAGGACCGCGCCATCTATGTAAATAAAACTTAGCAACGTTGCTTGTTGGGCGAGTTGGAATAGGTCAATCAATGTAAATAAAGTCGATTCCTCCTCCTGTCGCGCGGCATTTACGGTATGCAACAGCTCAGCGAATTTAAGTTTCTCAGGGACCATTTCCGATAAGTAAATGTCGGATGAAGGCGTTTGAGAAATCGATATTGTAAGACCACGTTACAGCCTGAGCACATCGTCGCAGGCTCACTTGCATTGCCGCAGCAACGATGCGCGTCGAAAGACGGCCAAAACGCTCGTTGTTTGTACGATTCACGCGTTTGTACGATTCACGCCCCTTGCGCGCAGTTTAACAGGCTGAATCGTAGCAGCAGTCAACGTCATCCCCATCCTTATCGCAATAACTACGCGCATCATCATCGCCATCCAAGCCAGCGCCGTCGCCGCAGCTCCGTATCGCCCGGCACCATGAAGTCGGGAACTGCGTCGAACCCGCCTTCGAACCCGGCAAGCCACGCGTCCGCGAGCGCCCCGGTCTCGTATGGCGACGACGACGTATGCCGGGAGCGACATTCGGAGGGGCACGCCTGCACCAAGCGCCACCCTGCGCCGCAGCCCTCCGAGCCGTACGACGCGCTCTTCGAGACGTCGGACGAGGGCTTCCTGCCTTCCAGGGAAATGGCACCCATCTCCGAATTCTACATGAGCACTGTGCAGCGAGAGTTCACCAGCGCGGAAACGCCAGTGGCCGGGAGCGGGGTCAGTTACTGTGTAAGACGCAGAGATGTGCGACTCTTTAATAGGTGTGGTTACTTATGCCTTCGCGTGACAAGCGACGTCACACTTGTCTCCGAGTGTGATCTTTGACGTGCAATAGTGACAGGGACCTTTGTCAGTTCGATGAGGCAGACATTGGAACAGAAAGCTGGTGAATGTGCCCGAGGAAAAAAAAGAAAATAAGCATGAACAGCAGACATTAGGATAAGTCCAGCAATGAATACAGAACCAAAAATTAGAAAAAAAAAGAATTTAGTCGATCGCAACGACACAGAGTTAGATTTGTGTCAACTTCACCTCGGACGAATGAAGCAGAATAACTGAAGCAAACACAACAGCTCTTTTACAAGCGCCAGATTTTAATTCGAGCGGGCGCTTTGAACACGAGGAAGGAGAAAACATCGCAAAACAAACCAGGAAAAGAAAAATCGAACCGAAATGTCAGCGAGAAAAAACAAAAATACGTGCGCGAAGAAGGGTGCAGATGCGCGCTTTGTATTTCTTTGACTTAATCATGTTGCTTGCGCTGGTTACCCTCATATGAGACAAACCACCTATCTTGTCGCTTCGTTTTGTGTGTTTTTGTTTTGTGTATATTGTGTATTGTTTCTAGCTGGTAGAGGCAAAACAGCGCAAAATAACGGGGACTGAGGAAAGGGTGGACACAACACGAGGATAAGGAAATTTCCTTTTTCAGATTATTGTAATTTCTGGCAGTGTTAAGATAGGTTGCCTTGTATCTAACCAGGAGTGTCGTGAGTTTACTTGCCTTGTAAGAGCATGCGCAGTAAGAGTGTATTTTTTTTTGTTTCTTCAATAAAAATTTTCAATTGAAAGAAAAAAAAAAACAGCGCTCGTGTTGTGTCCACCCTTTTCTCAGTCCCCGTTATTTTCGCGCTGTTTTGCCTCTACCAGCTATGAATCGTTACCAACTTGCCCAGTTTTCAATCCTACCCTTGTGTATTGTTCTCGCGAAAAATATGTGTTGCGCATTAACGAAATTCTTCAAAAGTGCAACGCCTCCGCAACTCTTTTAAATCACTTTTTATGTGTGCGTTCTTGATTTTATGCGCGTGGCTGTGGCATGCTTCTGTTCGAAGTACCTCAGCGGCCGCGCGTCCAACAATAAGAATTATGTCAAGTAAACGTACGCAAAAATCACGACACTACTTTAATCCAGCCGGGACTGAGCTCGTCCTTAAACTCGCGCGTGTAATCATTCTACTCCACGAGAACTCGTGGTGCAGACATTCTGACAGATTTACTCTTGTACGTGTAACAAATAACGTCGATGTCATAAATCGCTGAGCTTGTTTCCAATTTTATCGCTCTTTCTGCTTCCCTTTCAGACGACAAAATCGCAAATTAGTGGCCCATTTAGGCGGATCATTGTGGAGCGGCACGATCATCGCTTCAGAAACCTGATGATGGTTGTTTGTCTTGCCGTAGCTGCATCAGCTATCGTCGTTAGTGCATTAGTCGCATTTTACGTTTCCAAGCGTACTCCAGTCCGTCTGCTGGCGGAATGCACGAGTCAAGTATGCTTGCAATACGAGGCCCTTGTCTCTAGCCTTCTGAACGCAAGTGTAGCGCCGTGCGAAGACTTTTACACTCACGTGTGTGGATCTTGGAGCTCTGATCCCGGCAAGCTCAGCGTGTCAGACGCGGCGCTGACAACTTACCAGAGAAGCCTAAGTCGACAAGCCTTGCTCCAGTCGGTACCCGCATCGGGTCAAACGCCCGAGCAAAAGGCGACAAAAATGTTCACGGCTTGCTACAATGTCGTCGACAAGAACGTTAGCTACGTGGAGTCAATCCGGAAAGTGATGGCCGACGCGGGCCTACCGTGGCCTCACGTCGATTCCCGCACAGACCTCCTGCATTCAATATTCGCAATGTCGACCTGGCCCATTCCAGTTCTCTTTCGGATTGCGTTCTCAAACTTGGTCAGCGGAGGCGGCCACCTGGTAATTAGGTCTATAACGCTTGGCGTTTTCGCAGACCACATTTGGAGGAAGAAAGACGAGCAGCAGCGGGAAGAGTACTTCGCCGTCTTTAAGAAATACTTTGAAAATGAGAAGTATAGAAAGAGCATTACCTATAATGAGACCGCGTCTCTGGAAAAGAGCGTGATTCCGGCACTTGGAAGGTCGCTTATTGGAACACCCAAAATCCTTCAAACCCACACGAGTGAACTGAACAAGACGGCGCCGTCCATTCCACTGGAAGCGTGGCAACGAGAGCTGAAACATCGTTTCAACACTTCTAGCGCTAATGTGACCATCTATGGAATTCGCTTCTTCGAAGCCTTTTTTGAGCTGCACAGCACGCTTGGTGAACGCGCCCTGAAAGAGTACTACGGTTGGTTTGTAGCGGAAGCCTTTTTGCCCTACACAAATGCTCACATTCTTCGCGAGTTCCACGGGAGCGACGAAAAAGCGATGGACGAGCAGATAAAATTCTGCCTCGGTTTCGCGGGCGTCACCGGTTACGCCCTCGACGCGAACTACTTGAAGAGCACCACCGACGCAAAGGTTCTGGAACAGGCGACACAAGCTGGAGCAAAACTCAAGGACGCCTTCCATGAGACGGTCAGGAGAAACGCTTGGTTCCAGGAGGGCCTCGTCACTCTGCTAGAGGTGGACCGCGCTGAGATATTACTCGGCATGCTAAGCAAGTCCGAAGAAAAGGAGTGGCTGCCTGACATGACCGACGACGCGATCAGAAACTTGGCGGCGCTGTCATCGCTATCGCTTGCCTCAGGTACGACAGAGAATGCACCTTCTTCACTCTCTGAGATCGCGGCAATAGACCTGCCCGGGAAGGGTCCTCTCATCCCAAAAGAAGTTGCCAATCCGCCGCTGACATTGGCACCGTATCATTTCTCGTTTCCTTTCCTCACGGTGGACGCACCCGCACCCGCCATCTACGCTGGAGTCGGCTTCGTACTAGCGCGGCTCCTCTTCCAGCACTTCTTTGCCGACCAGCAGCGCTGGAAAAGCGCGACGCTGGAAAAACTACACGAGCGAATGGGTTGTGTCTACACTGCCGACGAGGCGACCATTTTGGACCGAGCCACGAGGGACGACGTTGTTGTGGCGACGGCGGCCACTAGTACCCTGTGGCACGCGTTCCTGTCTGCCGCTTCGCCGACTGGGTCAAACGTTTCGTCTACAGCGATTGACCTGGGTTCGCAGTTGCCGAAGCTTTCGGAGCGGCAGCTCTTTTTCTTGCTTTTGTGCCACAGCACGTGTGGAGATCCAGCTGGACCAATGCGGTGCAACGTGCCACTTAGGAACAGCGAGGCGTTTGTGGAGACTTTCTCGTGCCAGCCGGGAACACCCATGCACGCGACTCACATGTGTCCAGTATTCCGTTAAGGACAGCGGGAAAAAAGGAGTACCTGAGGCGCGCACTGCATTTTATGACTCATGGTGTTTTTTTTTTCTTTTTTTTTCCGCAGCGGTGTTTGCGCACATACACAGGTCATTTTGACTGATGAAAACTTCTGTGATCGCGTGCACATATCCTGAGCGTTGATGATACAGGGCGTGATTGTTCAGCAGCATGTCATAAAGACAGTGCAGTTTAAAATTTAATACAATTCACGTAATAACAACCACCAAATTCTAAAACTTAAGTAATTAGATGCTGTGGCTTAGCGTCTACATCCTTCAGCTGCTGACCACGCGATAACTAATCAATAATAATATCTGGAGTTTTACGTACCAATACCAAGATATGGTTATGTAGCACTCTGAAGCACGGTTTAGGAAAACGCAGAGTGGTTTATTCATACGTGCACGCCATTCTCGAACTACCCCTATCGAAAAATCTCATATGACACGTATAACACATCCAATAATCTCGTATGATCATACGAGAACACATATGATTTATATGTGTTCATACGAGTTTATTGGATACGAGGCATATGTGTCATATGAGAATTCTCGCTAAGGACCTCTTCCTCCTCCTTAAGCAGAACCCCACTACCAGTCCACGTGCCAAGTTGTGCGCCAGAAGAAGAAGAAAAGTCTGCCACTGGTGCCATAGGCGGAGAGTTTTCATATTGCCGGAGGGGGCGGGGCCCGGCTTGCTCTTCTTCTACATTTTTCTCATATATATATATATATATATATATATATATATATATATATATATATATATATATATATATATATATATATATATATAAATTGAGAGAGAGCATGTCCGCCTCCTAAATTAAAGAATATAATTAAAGACTTTAATACCACCTTATTCTCTTTGGCGCCTACACCGCGATATCAGTATGAATATCTCTTGTAATGGCTCCCGATTTATTTTTCAACTTACACAAAGACATCGATCCTCCTCGCAACGCTTGGCTCAAAGCGGAAAATGCCGTATAGGCTGCTACTCGGTGACTGCATCACATAAAATCGATTCCCACAATGAGTGGGACCCGCCTATTTTCTTTATTGACATGCATTACTTTGTTAAAACATGCACCAGACATAAGACAGTGGCCTAATGCTGGTACAGGAAGCTTTAATCTTCAATTTGTGATGGCCAAAGATAATTCTCAGGTGGTAGAAAACACAATTTTCTACCACTATAGAACACTAAGAGGTCGCCTCAGTTGTTTGTTAGCACAACATATTCTGCACATACAAATCTCTTTGCGGGGAATTATTAACTGGGTGTTTCACTTGTCACTGGTCCATGATCGGAATTTGAAAAGCCTGAAATGAAAAAGCGGGTATAAACAGCCCCCTGTGAAATAAATAGCTGCCAGACAGGAGGTCAAACGCTCGCTGTCAATGGACGGGGACCTAAGCCAAGCTCTTAAAAAATATCCCGGGCAGGCGCCGGGGGGGGGGGGGGGGGGGGCTCTGCCCCCCGTGAAGCCGCCCGGGGGGGGGGGGGGGGGGGGCGAGCCCCCCGAGCCCTCCCGTACTCTCCGCCTATGACTGGTGCCCCCCCCCCCCTCCCCTGCGGACAAGTGGCCATTGGCACTTGAAGAGGTTGTCAAACGGAGCTGTTGATAGTGTGTGCCGGCTTGATCCTTTCAATTGTGACTGTGTCTTCGCGCCCATTGCGCAGAATTGTAAAATGATGTTCGGAACGTTTTATGACTGGGAAAGGCTCGTAGTCCGGGTCACCAGTAACTGTTAGCACTCTGAAGCACGGTTTAGGAAAACGCAGAGTGGTTTATTCATAAGTGCACGCCATTCTCGAACTACCACTTCCTCCTCCTTAAGCAGAACCCCACTACCAGTCCACGTGCCAAGTTGTGCGCCAGAAGAAGAAGAAAAGTCCGCCACAGTTATAAGAGACACCGTAGTGGAGGGCTCCGGAAATTTCGACCATCTGGTGCTCTTTAACGTGCACTGACTTCGCACAGTACACGAGCCTCTACCATTTCGCCTCCACCGAAATGCGTCCGCCGCGGCCGGGATCGAACCCGCGACCTTCGGATCAGCAGCCGAGCATCGTAACCACTGATCCACCGTGGCGGACACAGCCGATTCAGTTCTCTGCCACGAAGGAGTCAATTATAAATGAGGGCAAAATGCAAGAATGTTTGTGTATCGAGCTTTTGGTGCTTGCTCAGAAACCTCAAGTTGTCAAAGCGGAGTTTACCTTCACCTCTCATAGCCCCAATGTTGGGATTTTAAAATCAGTGTCAATCAAGTTATAGTTTATCAATACAGCAGGTCAGTTGCATGCCGCACACCTGTTGTTACCGCTATGTTGACACAGCTACCACTTCGTAGTAGCGCTGTCATGCGCCCTTGACCTTCTTGATTCATGACGTCAGATTTTATCAACATCAGTGTGTATTTTCTGCAATAATCCGCTCACTGTTTCCCTCATGCGGATGTCGGGTCACACAACTTAGCCCTGGGCGTACACTTGAGTTTATTGCTGCTCGCATCAACTTGAGTTTATTACTCTCGCGTCTGGAAACAAGCCAAAATACCATATTGACTGAACTCAGTCTGATAAGCTCTTCTAGGTCGCCTTTCTTGTCGCGTTGATGCGCCGGAGGAGATAGTTGAAGCTATCATGCAGCATGAACAAGATTCTGACGCCCAGACTAACGGTGTCATTTCAAAGTTTTTATATGAAGTTATAGCATCAACAAAAATATGTGATGAAGCTGAGAATCTGCCTTCATAGACGCAACCTGATGTTTTCCACAATAGCAGACGCGAAAGGCTAAACGAGGGGCCAGCCTGGAGTCGCATATAGTATACAATACTTACTATCTTCCCTGTGATGCTTGGTGTTCGGCGCGAAACCATTGCTATTGAATGAGCGCGTAGGCGCGGCCTTTTTTTACAGCAGTAAAATACGCCCATAACTGTCGAGTTTGCACGTTTCTAAGACGATTCGTGGCGCGGGATCGAAACTTGACGGTTCATCATTTGCAGTACGGAAGGACTGCAAATGAGTGCGGTTGGCGAGAAGTGAACTTCACTTGTATGATAAACGGAAAGATGTTCGCTTCAAAAGCCCTTGTGATACGATTTTTAGCTAGAATAAGAGGATTGTTTGCAAGAACTCTTCTTCGCAAACGCTGCTTGTCGGGAATCCTCATAAATTCCTGGAGTTACCTGCGTAAAAGCAAAGTTCTTGAGGCTTTTATCAAGGAGACATAGCCGTGATACATAGCCGTGACATTTATCGACATAGCCGTCATAACGGAGTCGTGGCGCAACCCGGCAAATAACGGACCATGAACTTCTGAACTAGAGCTCATTTTAACACGATAGCGTTTAAAGAGCTTGATTCGCAGAAATTCCGGCGTCGGCGTCAGTGTCGGCGTCGTTGGTCGTGAGCGAAAAATCATCATCTTGTCCATGACCGAAAAAAAGAGAAACCTGCAAATAAAATCCAATAACAAAAATTTCCAGGTCCGAGTGAGGATCGAACCCAGGCCGTCCGCGCGGCACGCAGGTGTTCTACCACAGAGCCACAATATTTGTTGGAACTGCCTTCGGAAGAAAACACTACATGATTGTCATGTAGTGGAAGGAGTCTCCATAACACATCCATATATTGCGTGGCAGAAGCGTATAGAATCGCGCCAGGCGTCAAAAGATGTGAATTGAGCAACGAGTGGGTGTTTTAATGGTCCACGCATTACAAAGCGCTCAGACACATTTAATCACCATCACCAGCAGAACCACCAACAAATTGAACAGCCGCGTAGGTTCCCGTGTTGCCTTTTGTACGCGCAGTGGGCCCTTCGCTGATTCGCAAAATGAATAATGGCGTAGTGGGCACTAAACCACTGTGCTTCCAATATGCATTCAGTAATACTTTGAAACGGCCAATATTACGCGCAAAGTCGTTCGTTTCCTTACGGCACGGTTGATGCATGCACCGAGAACCGAAGCAGGCTAGCAGTTCAGAAGGCAAGGCGCACGAGGCCCGATTACGCTATCGCGATGTATAGGCTACTCTTGAAGGCGAAGCTCAAGCGTCCTCCAATTTTTGTAGCGTTAGCTACACTGGCCTAGCCAAACCCGTTTCGCGCGGCACATCAAGAGCCGTGCTGCGCATGCGCGAGGATCAGTGATGTCACACAGCTGGCACGCGGGAGGCGCACGGGAGCCGGCATCTCCCGCGCACTCCGCCGCGAGCAACTCACCGCCGCCGGCCTGCGCATTCCAGAGGAGTGACGTCGTAGCCGTGGTAGACGCACTATCGCCGGCGCGCGCGCAGCTATTCGCCTTCGCTGTGCAGTCGCCGTCTTACACTGCGCTGGAGCCGCGGCGCTTCTGACTGGCGTTTGCCAGTGTGGTATAGCCATGGAGAAGGAGAGCGCAAATTCTGCTCCACGGCGCAGAAGAGCGGAGAAGCGTGACTCATCGGATCCCGAAGTAGTTGCCTGGCAATTAGCGGTTGAGGGTAGGAAGAATGAACAGAATACTGTGTTGGGGCCATAGAGACGGCAGCGTGTTACTTCACTGATCACCAAGCCGTCTTTGTGGCAATAGAGAAACAACCTGACGTTGAGCAAAACTATACATGTGCCACATAATACGTATACCGTGTGTGTGTGTCATTGGAAGCAGCAGTAAGCATGATAATCAAGCTAATCCTAGACAATCAGGAAAGCTAAGAATAATCAGCTGAACCTTTGCTAACGCTACGTATATCCTGGCATAGCCGAGCTAAGCCACTGCAACATTTTTTTTTACTACAAATAAGCTTGACAGTAGAGGGCAAATACGTTGTTGTGTTTAAGATATTCACCCAAATTTCACATTTCTGTCGAATAAAGTTTAATGTATACATGACGAAATTATGTGTATTAAAATATTGCTTGCTTCGGGTATACTTGTACTCGTTTCTGCTACCATGCACCTGACGCCTGGAGCCCGAGCTGCATTCTATGCTACTAATAAATTGGGTGTGCGAATATTCGAAATTTTCGAATGCGAATAGAATATTTTGCTCATTCGAAGCATATTGGATTCGAAAAACACATATTCGGTTTTTCCTGAATATTCGTACACGGCCGAATATGTGGTTAAAGAGGCAAATAATGAGAAAAATTCGAATAACCGAATAAGTATCTACTGACAAAAGCTACGCCTTCCTATTTTTGTAATTGATGCGTCGCTAATACGAACCCGTTCGATCACATTTCACTTCGCGGTTATTGCGTACCGCATAGTTGTACTGCGTTTCCGGCTATTTGCGATGCTTTTCTGCCATCACTGAGAACTAAGCATGACGCGCGCGTTACCTTCGCGCTCCGTTTCAGACGTATGTCCCGGACTCAGAGTCGACAGGAGTGGGTTTTTTTTTTACAGCAGAGATGTTACTCCCGCCGTTTGTCCGGTTCACGATGTATAGAAGAAATTATCATCATAATGCCGTCGCGGCCACGTCAAGCCAAGTTAAGCATAGCTGTGCCTACTTAAGCCAAGTTAATCATAGCCAAGCCCAATTAAGCCTAGTTGAACACGGTAATACCTAATTAGCGAAGTCCATATAAGCGAATTAAATCAACGCCGAATTAGTGCTAATTAAACCAAGTTGAGATTCTGGTGTGCCCAGTCATGCCGAGCTCGGCAAGATGATCCGAGGTAATCCTAATTAGGAATGAAATAAGATTGAGCCTAATTAGTGATAATAAAGCTAATTAATAAATGAAGCTTAGGTTGACTAGGGACGCTTGCTAATCGAGACCAAGCCTCAATTATGCAAGTTAGGCCAGTTAAGCTAATTAAACTATAATGAAGGCTAGGTTGGCTTGAGATGCAAGCTAATTGAGATCAGGCCTCAGATATGGAAATCGGGCAAGCTAATTAGCCTAGTTTAACAAGTCTAATTACAGTAATTATGCTTCTTGGTGCTTTCATTTCCAAGCGAATCCCAATCGAACCCGATCGATGCCTGGCCAGTTATTGCGATTTACAATGCGATCACGTGAACACTTCATGCATCGGTGTGGGAATGCACGTGGGCCTAGTCAAGCCAGGACCAGCCGAATGCCGACCAGCTCTGCACTGCCCAGACTTGCGCGACTCAAAGATGCGCATTTTATTGCGATAGCAATTATATGGACACTCGCGGCTGGTTTTCGCCGTCGGCGTCGGCGTCCGCGTCGGCGTCCGGCGTCATTTGCCGTATATGTATATGTATATATATAACCGGCCCCGCCCATCGTTCGTGAGCGTGAAAAGACGCGAGGGGGGGGGGGGGGTGGTCCCTCGAGCGACCTTCGATTTTACGAGCGGGGGGCGCGCGCGTTATCTGCCCTTCTCTGCGGCCGACAGCGGGCGGGGAGGTGGGGGGGGGGGGGGGCGACGTTCGATTTTACGAGCGCGGGCGCGGGCGCGCGCGTTATCTCCCCTTCTCGGCGGCCGACAGCGGGGGGGCCGGTGTACCCTTCTACGTGCTGCGCTCTCAACGCGAAGAGAATTCTCTTAAACAAGCGTTTTCTAGAGTTGCGTGAGATCGGATCCAAAAAGAGTTAGCTGCCAGCCTCACTTCGTATAACAATACAATTTTTTGCTATCGCATTCATTGCTTCACCCTTGCGGTGAAACTGTGACTTTTTTTTTCCAGCGAGCTCTATCCCGCAGCTCTTTTCTACTGCACTTTCGCGTTCTATGAACATATACAATAAAATGACCGTCAAGAATGTTACCTAAACAACGTTTAGATGTTTGCAAAAAGACGAGGCAATATGCGCCTGTCCTGTGTATCTGTGTTCCTTCGTAGTCCTCGTCGATTTTGCGCTTCCAAGTTTTAAGTTTAAGGCAATATACGAGCATCACATCGCATAAAAAGTGGGTTTTTTTCACTTTCAGTAGTGTTGCAACGCGTAAAGAGTGTTCGCCTTGTGGACATATCAAGTAGTTAATCTTTTTTCCATGACAATTTGTAATTAGTGCGTTACGAAAAGTACCTTCTATGTGCTGCAACCTAATGACACGCAGTCTCAATAATTTATTTTTAAAAAAGATCAATAAGTGCTATTGTTCCTTATTGTTTTGCTATTTTTTTAACTATGCACGCATATTCGATATTCGACTGGATATTCGAAGGGAGTTTTTTTTGCCATATTTGTGTCAGAAAATTCGAATATTCGCTCATCCTTGCTCGTAATTAACAATTGCTAGAGTTTCACGAGCCAGAGCCTCGATGTGATAATGAGGCACGCAGTAAGGGGTTGGAACTCCGGACTGATTCCGACTACCTGTAGTCCTTTAACGTGCACCTAGATCTAAGTACACGGGTGTTCTTGTATTTCTATCCAATCGAAATGCGGAAGTAGCGGCCGGGAACCGAACCCGCGCCCTCGATCTTAGCAGGGCGACACCTTACCTGCTGAGCTACCACGGTGGGTGCAGCCAGAGATACTAAAACTGTTTCAACGCGAAAGCATCATGGGCGCAGTGAAGTGGTAAATCCCGCGACCGGCGCTAAGACGATAACAATATTCACGTGACCAAGTGATCACGTCACGTTTCAATGTCAATAAAAACCGACCTGGCCCACAACGAAAAAGTTGACTTTTCCCAATTCGAAAATACCGGACTAGCCCACCACAAGTTGCAAGATCGCATGACTTTAGGCACCTTAAGTTGCGCAATGTGACTAAGTGATGACTTAATGCGACAATGTCACGTGACGTACATGTCCATATAGTCGAGACGCCCAGACACGCCGCGATCTCGCGTCCAATGTGCGTGGGGTAGCTTTGTACACCGTATTTTCACGCTTTCCCGTACCGTCAAGGACGTGACAACAGTGTGCCGCGGGAACGTCTTACGGCTCCTGTCAGACACTTTAGCACCTTATCTTAAGAGTGCCCCGCATTCACTACGCAACGCGCATTGCTAATTAAGGAGTATAGATTGATTAGACTCCAGTGTGCGACCTTAAAATGCCTGTTTCCGAAAGGGTGTGTGGCTCGACGGGACCAGGCCCATCAATCCTTGCTAACTTTCCCGCACAAAACAGGTTTGACCTCCCGTTTAGATATATTTTTCTGTGTTGCCGCTTAATTTTTGTCTGTGTCTCCGTGATTTGTTGACTTGCTACTTCTTTTCTCTTTTCATTCTGTATTCATTTCCCCTATTTCCTTGCTCCTTTCAAGAGTTTCAGGGTGGTGTTGCTCGCGCTCAGTGTGTGCAACTGTGTCCCGTCCTTGCTGTGCATGCATATCAAATAATAATAATAATAATAATAATAATAATAATAATAATAATAATAATAATAATAATAATAATAATAATAATAATAATAATAATAATAATAATAATAATAATATTAATAATAATAATAATAATAATAATAATAATAATACTGAACGCTGTGATCTAACTGTAGCGTCGTGTCAATTAAAGGCTTTTATTAATCTCATACAGCTGTTTAGTTTTCCCCAACAGTTAACACACCCACTCGAGGCTATACGTGACCTCGTTTTTGTTTCGAAGTCAGAGCTGATACACTCATCGTCCTGTATTATGGTATTAGTGATGTTCGCAAGTACACTTGAAAAGTTTTAAGGCCGTTTTCGTCAGACTGCCCTGCCTAGATAATTTTACCAAAACTACATATGAATTGATATTAGCCTCAGAAGACAAGCATGTATCCCTCGATCACATTCGATGCGGTTAAAAAATATCTGCGATTCCAAGATGCCTTAGGAGATAAAAAAGTTTTTAAAAAAATCGCTTTTATCGCACAGCCACATCGGTAAAAATAATCCACGCATAATTTCCTTGGAGAGGCGCGTGATGGAGGAGCTTTGCCGCAGGAACGTCTCCGGTAAAACTCCACCATGCCAATCCCCGTTGTTTTCACTCGGAAAACGCATGGAGTCTTATTCTTTGCAGCGCTTGTCAGCGTCTGGAACGGCCCAACGAAAGGCCCATCCAACGATCATCGAAACGCGTGTTTGGCAGTAAATACTCGACCAGTATTAACTCATATCATCGTTGGTCAGATACCTTTATTTCACTTTACTTATGGCAACTTGTCTGCGTGGTCTAGCTCACGTGGTGTCTGCTTTCGCGCCCGGCCAGTACTTGCCTAGCACCAAGTCCACTTGAGAAATCGATAAATGCAATGAGCGATGAAACTGTACGTTCTCCAATTGTGTGCTACATTTACATCAAAGTTACTCCAATAGGAGTGGGTCTGGATGAACGCTAGCATCTCTTTTGCTGACCCGTGGTGCGTTTGCATATTACCACTGGGAAGACGACGATGACGACGAAGAACAATGGAACACTTCATTTTAATTGGACACTGTAACCACTTAAAGCAGTTAAAAAATTTCAGGCTATATGATCCGCAATTGTGGTGGTTTGGGCGTGTTGGTATGACATGACCAATAAATTCTAAGCGCACAAACAGACGGAGACAAAAAAAAAAAACACGTACGACATAGCCTGTGTGTCATACGTGTTCTTTTTTCGTTTTTTTTTTTGTTCTCGTCTGTTTGTGCGCTTAGAATTGGTTGGTTATATGATCCGCTCGACTCTTGGCCGATCTCCCAGAGTGTGTAGGTGCCAATGATCCTAGGAGCATCATCACCATCATCATCATCAACAACAACGCGCACGCTCGGTGGAAGCCTCGTGGCACGGACCTTCCTATCGTTCGCTGGGTCATCGCATCTGGTCAGAAGATCCCAGATCTTCCCGCTTGCCAAGAGCGCCACGTTCTGCTTCAGCCTCTCTCCGACTGGCCCGTCAAGCTCGACAACTCGGTCTACTACGAGGAAGAGCCATGCAAGGTTTCGGTTCAACGCCTGTTTCTCCAGTAAGCCTAACTCCATCTTCTTCTTCTTGACCTTGTATTTGCAGGCGCAGGGGCCGTAGTCTTTGTCTTTTTTTTTCTCTTGTATTTAGCGGCTATAGTCCGTCGGTACAATATTCAAGCTCACTGCTTCAAATATGCAATTAACAATGAAATGGCATAATCATTGAGTTGACTTCGTGCGTCAAGAGGCCCTGATGATGCGGCGCTCTGTGTCCGCGTTAATCCATATATCGGTGTGTTTCCCGCTCCCATGTGGGAGACTCTTCCCTTTCCTTTTCTTCTTTTTTTTTATCCGTTCTTTTGTCACTATGTTTTAAAAGACGCTCATTGGGGAGCGCGCCCAGTTGTCATGTGCAGAACGAACGCAACGGAGGCCCGTGCACGTGACAGAACTCGTGGCAAACTTTTGCGCGCGATTGAACTGGCTTGGCACATTGTCGTCTCATTTTGCAGCACCCGCCAATATTGTACGTTTTGGCATCTCGCGTCTTTGTAAGGATAATCATATGCCAAGGCACGGCTTGATATCAAAATAAACATAAGTGCATCAAGCCTAGCGTTCCGTCAAATTCATATGGCGCAGCGCATCACTACAGGGACAGAGAAGAATTGACACACACACACACAGCGCTTCTCTGTCCCCGTCGTGATGCGCTACGCCATATGAATTACGAATCCTATAACCAACTAGCTCGGCAACGTGCCTTAGCGTTCTGTCTAATTCGCGAGACATTCGTTTTCCACAAAAACTACGGGATGGGAAGCCCGAGATCTCATTGCGCGAATGATTTGAGCAATTTAGCTTACCTGTACGGTAACATAACTTTCCCTTGTATTTCTTATAGCAGTTCTATTTAATTTTCAGTTGAGACTACACTGAGATGTAATAGAATGTTGTTGCGCAGTTGATGCGTATAGGCTGCAGGCGCGCACCTGCCCCATATCTTTCAGCGCAGAGTGGCCAACCGAGCCATTAACCTTGTCAACCACACTGCATATAACCTCTTTGTTTCACTCTGTAGTCATAGGCGTGCGCAGGGTTCCCCATTATGTGGGGCAAAGTTTCCTACCCATTTCTCCGTTGGTCGTGTCCAAAGGACAACATGCTTAACAATGAATAAAAAATTAATTAAAATGAACCGATGACGTGCTTCTCACAATGGCCTGTCTTCGGTCCCCCCGACTTTCCTGATGTAAAGATGGTAAGTAAACAGTACTCGGTAGGAAACATCAAGGACCATCCCCTGCCATTGTTGTCAAAAACCTACGTAACCATAACGCAGTAAACGTACGGGGCAGACTTGGCGCCCCCCCCCCTCCCATGTTATTAGGGGGGGGGTGCCACCTCTGCCCCCCCCCCCCCCCCCTCGAGCGCACGCCTATGTCTGCAGTTAACGCTGCATTCTGTGATCCTCGTTGGTGAATGTCCGTTTGCACAGACGCCTATCATACGCAAATAACTGCTTACGTCATTTCCCCCCCCTATTAACCTGCCACTTAATTTGTGCGAATCTTAACTAGGCTTTCTGGATCAAGTTGAGAAGGGTTAATACTCAACAATCATTTTCTCCTACATCTTTATTTTGTCAGCCCTCAGCTTTTCCTTCTGGCTGGTTATTTCAAAACAATAAGTGCCGGAATTCTAAGGCGGCGTCGCCGCCCACTGTCTCTCTTTGTATTTCTCTTTGTTTTGATTTTTTGGCACTTCTTCTGGACTCTCAGTCGCGGCAAGACAGAGCTTTTGGCAATTTCAGGAGTATGATATGCAAATCTAGGTTGACTCTAAGCTTCCACATTCAAACCCATTTTATTGCACCCCTTTACGTAATGCTGTAGAACTTCAAATCTTATTCGCTTGTTTGTCATACTCTACAAAGTTCGTAGTGGCACTCAACCTTCGCAGTCATTGTCTCGTCCTACTTAACCAAAGGTTATTTTGGTAATACCAGATCACCGATAAGTCGGGGCTCATGTTTGTCATTACTATGTATTGACTCGGCTAAAACCTTGAGCGATGCCGTGTGCAACGCGCGCAGGGGCCGAAGCCTCCATCCTCTGGCACCGGCGGCATTGCTGCGGGCTTGCTGTCGGCGCGGGGTCCGCTTAGCGCGGCTCAAGCACGCACGCACTTTGACATGGTGCGCAAGAAGTGGCGAAAAGAAGGCTACTCGGTCGTCGGCACTGTCTCCTTCGCTGTGCTAATCGTGGCCTTCATACTGCTCCTCGTCGTGCTCTCCCGGATGGTCAGGACAAAGCGGGTCGCTCAGAGTGGCTGTGACACCGGTAAGCACGCGCTAATACCTGAAGTTTCCCTCGCACGGTGAAAGATTGAAATGGAGGCTTTGGGACGTTATCCTCGAGTTGGCTTTTGCACCCAGATGCGCACTGACTGGAGTCAACAAGCTTCACCAAAATTCGTCCGTTAGCTAAGCAGTGGCTCGCATGGAGGTCAACGAACTCGGGGCCTATCTCGCGAAATCACGCGAAAGTGAGTGCCGTCGAGAGTGATCGTCTCGGACTGCGCCCCTGGACACTCCGCCATTTTATACGCTGCAGAATGAAGGTTCGTTCACACCTGCGACTAGCACCGGTCGCACGACTAAGTTAGTCGCAGTGCGATTGGTCGCAAATGGCCGCTTTGACCCGGTCGCTCGCTGCTCGATTTTTTACTAGCGCGACTGCAGTCGCAGGCCTCTGGAACCAATCACACGATCAGGAACATGACGCCAGCTTATTTACGGGGCAGTGACAATGAGAATCCATATGTGAGCAGTCGTGAATTCTTTGTGGCGACGAGTAAGTCGCAGGCAAGTGCGAGCATCAGTCGGATTGAGCAATTTTTTGCTCGCCTGTCGCAGGTGTGAATGGTCTGAGTTGTCGGAAGGGCCGCCTGTACGCCAGCTGGCTTTCTTTTTTCTTTTTTTCTCGCTTATCTCAAGACAGGATGAGCGACTGACCAGGTGATAAGAGCCCGAATTGCACAACGCGTTGTCACTGTTTCGTGAAGCAGACGTGACTAAGCACAACTCTGTTGCCGTGTAGCGGTCGTAAATCAACGATAGCGGTGTATATTTTTTTCAGCCAAATTTTGTGCGTAGTTCCACCACTGCCCGTAAGGAAGGTGCTCACTAATAATAATAATAATAATAATAATAATAATAATAATAATAATAATAATAATAATAATAATAATAATAATAATAATAATAATAATAATAATGGTACTACTACTAATAATAATATCTGCGGTTTTACATCCCAAAACCACGATATGATTATGAGGGACGCCGTAGTGGAGTGCTCCGGAAATTTTGACCATGCGGTGTTCTTTAACGTGCACTGAAATCGCCCAGTACATGGGCCTCTAGCATTTCGCCTCCATTGAAATGCGACCGACGCGGCCAGCATCGAACCCGCGACCTTCCGGGTCAGCAGCCGAGCACCGTAACCGCTACACCACCGCGGCGGACAAAGGCGCTCACTATTATACGATTGATCAATTAGTGTTTTTCAAGCGATTATTAGGATATAGTAGCTGTAAGGTGAGGGGCGCCAGAGGCTACAACAATAGACTTGGCATTTCAGCCGTGCACTGTGTTTCGGTATGATTGACGAATGGTAGCACAAAGATCTCGTAGACGTGCAAAATAAGGTGGGTTAGGCAAACAAACCCCAACATCAAACTCTCGTTTAGCTCGTCAGGATCGGCCAGTTGGGAGCACTGTAAGCTAACTTAACTGTTGGCACGCACACCATGTCGATGGTTTGATTCCTGAATGAGGCGGCCACATTTCGGTGGATTCAAGTGCGCTCTGTATGCATTTTAAGGAACCCATGTTTATCAATCTGGAGCTCGTCCACCAAGGCGACCTTGATAACAGCCCTTTCGAAGCTTTGGAGCCAGCGCGATAGTTTAACAAAACGTTCACCATAAGCAATGCTCATAGCGCCCAGCCTCTGGACATGTAGGTCAGCAGATAGCAAGCGCGAACTTTTGTTCCATGTGACTGATGAAAAGCCCGAAAGGAGTGTAAAGTGCAAGATAAGATTCGTCGCATGTGCTGAAGGTGTTGTGAATAGTATACCGATATAGCGTAGCAGAACGTATACGTAGTATCGGCGTCCCTGGTGATTACTGGACTGCGCGCACTGTACCATTGCGAATGCTTGCCGCTGTTCGTGTTTCATTTGACGCCGATAGTACTCCCAATGCAATCGACTGAGAACGTCAAGGTAACTTAATTCGTGTTTCTCACACTGCCGCTCGGTATGTCTTGCAGGAAGTCTGGTCTCCCATTGCATAACCTAACCCATGACGAAGTGGGCAGGAGGCTTTCGCCTTCAAGTGCTACAATGAGTATGACATGCTGCCGAACTTTGGTTAAGTAGGTGCAGCTGAAAGGGAAGATTAGCATAAGGTGTCCGGTGACCACAGTGGAAAAATTGTAACACGTGGCGTCTTGCTCCCGAGCATGACAGAAGGAGAGTAGCAGACAGGATCCATCTTTTGATGTGGGAGGTGGCGGCAGAAAGTAGCTCATCCTAAGTGGTCATCTTTCAAATGCTAAGCGCGATTTCACTGCTCCCATCATTGGCCACTTGCGCTATTTGTTTTTTTTTTCTTTTTTTGCAGCTGTACAACACTACGCGACCCCTTATGGTTAGATACCCACATAATCGCGATGGGCAGCGACCCCTTTAGTGTTCTTCTAGTATAGTGTGTACACTAGGGGCCCAGTGGTCCTCCGAGGTAGTTTTAAAAGGCACTCACTGCGGTGAGGAGCCCCTTCACTTTAAGAACTGCGCCATAGTGATGGGGCAACAGTTGTACACGTGCGGCGTCCGAACCATATACGGCGATGCGGCATTCCTTTAGGTGTCGCCGGTCTGCTTGCGTTACTTCGGCGCAAATAGTATACGGTTCAGCCGCCGCGCGTGCATGCATGATAGCCGTTGCCACGTCACTTCAGCACAGTTGTTAAAGTGATGGGTGCCATCGCTGCAGTCAGTTTCAACTTAAAAACCACGCAGTCCTGGAGGGAAGATAATCAATCGCTTTTCCGCAGCTGTCTGCCGGAGATACGCCGCAGCCTTGAACTTCAGCCACCAAGAGCACGCGGACCCGTGTTTCAGCTTCTACCAGTACGTGTGCGGCAAATGGGTCCAACGGCGCTTCGATAGTGTGCTCGACGGGCTACTGGAGACCTTCCAGCGGGTCGTGACCGGCATGGCGATGCGCGCGCAAGCACCCGCCCAGTTCCAGAATCCGAGCCAGCGCGCCGCCAGGGCCTACACCAGCTGCATCTCCGTCTTGGATAGGAAGGAGAGAGAGGTATTTTTGCTATGTTTTTGCAGCGGTGTTGCATATGCGCGCTCCCAAAAAGCCTTTTGCAGAGCGACCGGCAAACCATTTATGTATTTATGTAGCATTCTTATAGAAGGTCTGCAGAAATGTCGACGCATGAGATGAGAGGGGGGGGGGGGGGGGGGCAGCTGAGCTTTATCAGTACACAAGAGATGTCGAATATCACACAGACGAAGAAGTAGAATGTTGGTTAGGCTAGTTGGAAATAATTAGCGCAAAAGTAAAACCTGGGACACTACAGAGAATGGAAGAGACAAATACTGTATGCACCGTGTTGGCCCTTGCTCACCTCGTGTGCGCGAATTTCACGTTCGCACTGTTAGAGGAGGTCGCCCTCAGACGTTCGAAGCGGATCAAATTCAGATGCGAGACCGTATATAATTGGAGATGCGCTCGACATGTGTACTTCGCTTAAATGGTGCACTGTGTCGCAGCGGCCCAGAAGGTTACGTATAGTTAGTCAATTGGTATTCCGGTCAACCTGGTAATGCGAGCGTTCCAAGTGCCCTCTGTCGTTTGGCTTGCGTTTACGGAAAACTGTGTTTGTTTCTTACTTTCCAGGTTTAGTGGCCAACCTCAAGAAAAAGGCCGACCTAGATTCTAAAAAGTGCAAAAAACATATAAAATATTTTACTAACTACAATTTATAACAACAAATACCGCAAACGCTGACGTAAGCATCACTGGCGGTGCCGTCTTTTTACTAGGCAACTAGAGTAAAGAAAAAATCTTACTGCAGTGGGCACGTTCACTGAGCTGCGGGTGCAAAAACATCGAAATTAATAAAATTATTGCACTCTTATATTTACACTACGATATAGTGATGTTACGTTAACGATTATTGGTAAGAGACAAGCTCTGACAGCGCTGTGAAGTCGGATGCACTCTACTGAGCACTCATCAGGCCTTGTGAAGAATAAACACTAAAAACAATCTGCATTATCTGGGGCATACCTTTTCTCTATCTCTCTATCTCTCTCTTGCGATTCAGTAATCATCGCATCTGTTGCGCGCCTCTCCTTGCTCACTCAATTAATAATACATGGTAAATTATATGCGTGAAAGTAACTTGGGCTTGTTGGCACGTGACGGCAGTAGAATAGTGCAAACGTAAAGGTGGGTACACAGAAGGCAAGAAAGACAACGCAAGCGCTGCATCAACTGGCAGTCGTTTTCGTGCGTATGGAGAAGGACAATAATAATGCATGGCACGAGGCCATAGCGATGAGATTCACGAATATACTTAGATGTTAAAAGAGCCCATTTAGGAGAAGTGAAGTTCGTTTTTCGTACAGCGGACACATAAAAACATGATGAACGCGTACGAAAACCCAGCGAAGAAAGACCCATATAAAAGAAATGAAGGCTAGTCCTGTGTACTCAATCTTTCGTCCAATATACTACGCATGTTTCTTGTGTATATAAGGTTTTCTTCCGTCAGTTATTGTCTTTCATGACCATGTACCAGCTTGCTCAGTACTTATTCTTGTAAATATATTCCCAGGATTTAGAGACATTCGTACGTGGCGCCATCTCTCGGCGGCAGCGACCGCATCCTGCCATAACTGAATGGGAAATAGGCGAAAAAAAATCATATCTTTTGAAGTAAGCTAGTTATCAAAAACGACACCGGGATCTATACAGCAGAGACCTACTGGAACACTGTGGCGAAATTTCAGTGTCGCACTACAAACCCTGTGGCTTCCCTAGACAATTGAACACCCCCCATTGGAAATACATGGGACCCATTGTTAAATATTAAACACTTTGGGAAGCCACGAGGTTTGTAGTGCGACACTGTAATTTTGACAGAATGTTTAATTAAGTCTCTGCTTTGTAGAACCGGGAGTCGTTTTTGATAACTAGCTTTTTTCATGAGATATGATTTTTTTCGCCTACTTCCCATTCAGTTACGGCAGGCCACCGCTGTCACCGACAAGAGAGGGCGCTACGTGCAAATGTCCCCAAATCCTGGTCATAGACATACAAAAATAGCGGAAATGTAGAAGTCTTCACTTCGTTCTTTCTGCGCGCCTTTCCACAGGCCACGTCGTTGGGTGAGGTCTTTCTTCCGGACGACTTGCATTTCGGCGTCATTCTCGTGCGAGGCTGTTGTGGCCACACAATATAGCCCAACGTATACACAAAACTGTACACGCCATAGCAAATATGAAGTGCCTGCGAAACCGTTAACGTCGCGCTGCCTGAGATCCGGTGACTTGTGTTCGCGACTGAGGCTTTGGGCGTCATATTATGGGCTTGCAGAAACACATCCAGAAAAGCGAGATAGCGATCCTTAACGACACGCACACTGCCGAAAAGATGGAGGGAACAATTGGCGGGGAGCATTCTTTGTAAACTGAATGTAGTGATTCAGAGGAACGCAAACAGCTGTAGTTTTCTGCTACCCTAATGGAAGTACAGTTTGTGCCCATGAAGTATGGTGAAAAAAAGGGACGAAAATGCAATTCTCTCTCGCGTTGTGTACTCGACGACTATGGATCATTCCGGTTACGACACAAGGCTAAGCTTGCAGGAGGTGAGAGAGAACAAGGAGGACGGAGAGCCCAGACCTCTTGTCAGCAGCCATGGGCGATTCCGGAATCCAGCAGGAGGACGCGTCGCGCCTGACAACCACGCACGAGATCGCGTTGTAGGCCTGCGACGCTTTCCACTTCCTCAGCACCTGATGAACTTCCTGCCGCCACACATGATGAAACAGATGGAGCGACACGGGGCTTGGCAGATGGCCTCGAACTATGCTGCTCACGCCAGGGAATTTGCGCGTGGATCCTTTGCGCTCTCTTCGCACAGTGGACGTTAAGGGGGCCCAACACGCACCAAACGCGCATTTATTACTTCCCTCCTCGGAGTTCTTTTTTTTTTTTGTATTTCGACTAAAATAGAATTTATTGTTACACACGCCGTCAGGCTGCTTTCTAACCTTTCGTATATATAATTTTTAATTCCATGATCTCTTCTGTTAGAGCAGGGGTCTGAAACACGTGTTCCGCGGGCCGCGGCTTCACAAGGAATAAAATGTTTGTTAGTGTGCTAAATGGTACTCGCATTATTTACTCGCATATTGCGATTAATAAAGCTTTGTTCGGGTAAGCTAAAGAGATGGGACTGGTCTCAAGAACTTTTGTGAGGCACCCCGTGCGGTCACTGTGTGTTGAAACATAACCGCGGAACAAAATCTCTATATTTCACAATCGGCGCGCAGATTTGAGTCCGTCTGGTGATCCGTGTCGATGTTTCTCCAATCATGACGCCAAATCCTCTTCAGAAATGATCTATATATGAGATATGGTAAATGCTTTCTTTTAAATGGCAGCTTTAAGTGACACTTTGTTCGACAACCCCCTGCCACCGCTTCAACCTCCTTCACCGTCCCGACCCTTGTGGGACTAAATTTCGTAGTGAAGGGTTCCAGAATTAAGTTCCAAACACAAGCACAAGAAGAAAGTAACGCACAGGACAAAGCTGGACCAGCCTTGTCCTGTGCGTACCTTTCTTCTTGTGCTCGTGTTTGAAACTTGCTGGAACCCTTCACTGCACATCATGTAATAACTGGCCCAGAAAACCACACTGCCAAACTAAATTTCGTGGCTGCGGCCCTCTAGCCGAGGTTACTTTGACGCCCCTGTTTTAGAGCGATAGCCCTGCTCTTCCGGGTACAAACACAGAAAATGACTTTCTGCATGCGTTTGACCTTGGGGCTCAGCCCCCGTCGACTTCCTCCCCTTTCTGCTCGCACGTGCGTCGTTATGGCAATGGACATGCGCAGTGTCGGCTGGTTCTCTCCCGCGCACGTCGGTCGGCGAGATCCACGAGCCGGCGCGCGCCTTGAGTCCTCAACTCCTGTCACGCGACTACCGCGCCAGCAATACGACGAGAAATGGGGACAGCGTGCCGCTGCTTGTCGCGCAGTAGCGCCGACGCGCGGGGCACCGCCGAGGCATGCTTTCCGCGGTAGTTGCTGCTGTCGCACGACAAGCTTGGTATGACCGCATTCAACCACGTAATTCTTACCGCGAGCCAACGATTTGGAAGGAACTGCTGAATTGAAAAATCGTTACTTATATATGCCAGTGAAAGCTTACATAAAGAGAATTGATTGACTATATCCGGAACTAGCTCCAAGTTTGAAATCATTATTAGGTCGTCGTGTTCAATATTCCCGTCTTTTACATAACGGTGAAAGGGCAAATCTTTGAAGAAGCAAATTTTTTTTTTTTCACTGCGATGCCGAGAGTTCCATTCTCTTTGATTTCTTCCCAGACGCCGACTTCATTATACGCGCATAAAATTTAGAAGCCTTAATCATTGACCATTTTTTTGATTGTGAGAACCTCTTATTAAGGTAACGTACGTTCAACCACCTCACACGTAATTCTCCTGTTTTCTCATCGTTGCCGACATGATGGCAACAGGTATGCCAACTGCAGCTGTTTCGAGGAAGAACATCCATTTTTTTCTTGAACATGGTTTAACCTTCATTTAAAATTACTTGGAGTGCAGTGAACTGGGTAAGTTGGTATTGATTCATTATGAATTACAGCGCGAAAAGAAACAGAAAACTTAAGAAGGCACACATACGACAGGACACAGCGCTATCAACTGAATTTTTTTATTCAAGAGACGGGTTTATAGAGGGAGGGCCGAACCTGCGCGCCTGTGCACAGTTAACCGCGACGCACATGTGTGCAAAAATTTATAAATCTAAAATATCAGAACTGGTTCCCACGTGTCAGTCTCTTTGCAGCTTATCGGAACTCCAGAAGTGCTATTTCGCTGTCATGGAGGGTGATAGACGGCCGGCTGATGCACTTGTCTTCGTTCTTTTTTTTATTTAGAAAGCTTCCATTATTTCTCTCGACAAGGTATCCTTGTCCTCGACTGCTGACCCGAAGGTCGCGGGTTCGATCCCGGCCGCGGTGGTCGCATTTCGATGGAGGCGAAATGGTAGAGGCCCATGTACTGTGCGATGTCAGTGCACGTTAAAGAACACCAGATGGTCGAAATTTCCGGAGCCCTCCACTACGGCGTCTCATAATCATATCGTGGTTTTGGGACGTTAAACCCCAGATATTATTATTAAGGTATCCTTGTCTTTGTACATAACAATGACTTGGTCGAACAGGGGAATGACATGCGCTGTCTTCAATTTCTGCAGTGCGCCGCCAAATGAGAGCATTCAGCACTTCCTTTCAGATTATACTTGTGCTCGCTTAATCTTTTGTTAAGGCACCGCCCCGTCTGTCCTATGTACACTTGTCCACATGAAATGGGTATCTTGTAAACAACCGCGCATGCGCAGTTGACAAACCTCTGTTTGTATTTTTACCGTGAATGTTGACTGGTAGTTGCCGCTTTGTCTTTGGGCCCTCCTTTCTATACTTGAACAATTCTGCGCCGAAAAACCCGCCTTCGTTCCATGCCTGCTTCCTATTTTCTTTAGCCCGTGCGACAGGGCATGAACGTATGGGAGGGAAGTGGTATTCTTGTAAAATTATTCAGTGTATGCATGTCGCAACTAGACTTCATAGCAGGAAGATCATCGTTGCTCGAAGAAAGCTCATTTAGCAGGTATTCTGCGGCTGCCACCTCTTTCGATATATTCATCCCCGAACCATATTGTAAAATACATTGACGCTTGCATGAGGATTTATATTTCGACATTGCGAATAGTCTCGAGATTTTCATAACTGCCTTTGCATATGCCCTGTGCACTGGTCAGTTGAAATTGTGAACTCGAAACGGGCTTATTTCAGTGTTTATGACATAAACGATAACTCAAAATGTCTGCACTGCACTGATATCGCTAAAGGTGGCTATTCTTCCCTGAAGCGTGCGGCACAGAATTTATGTGCTCGCGATGTTGTTCGTGGAGTCACGCGGTAATGTTGTAAAGTGCCGGTAAGAGATTTCGAGGCGGCATTGTCTATGGCCTAAATTGCACGTTACACTTTTCTGGAATCGTCGTAAAGTGAACACATTTCGTAGCTGCGGTCTTCTTTATGAAGAGATTGCTCTTACATAAGAGGCGGTAGTTGTCTCCTTTAACGCTTAGATGCTACAAAGGTCGCGCTTCCTGGATCCTGTACACTCAAGCTCTCTTCTAAAATTTAGTCTAGTCTGTAGGTATTAAATTAGACATGCACCTGGCCACTGCGTTTGTTATCACGCCAATCACTTTCGTTTAAGGCACGCCCGTCAATGATTAAACCTTCCTGCGAATGAGGTTTTGTGAATGGAGGCTCTTTGCCAGCGAGTTTTTTTTTTTAAACATCAAATACTGCGAAAGACCTCTTCATGACATGAACTCATTTCTTAAGTCTTCAGTATTACTTAACATTGTGTAGCAATGTGTGCTGATTGTTGTACCTTCGCTACTGTTATGTGGAGACAATAAAATTATCATGGTGATATAGACATTTCTATTATTGTCATTGTCGCATGCGGAATAAAATAAGAAGGTTTAAAATATGTATTTCACCCATCAGGACATTTAGTGTTGCGGCTGCGACGACCTTCGGCTGACGTTGACTGGAACAGAGTTGGAAAACATTTCCCATTAAAGGGTACAGGCTTTAAAGGCACAAGTTTTATTGCTCGCCGAGTGCAGCAGTAAAATCTGTAACAACACTAAAGGGAGTCACGCAACCGAGCATCGTATAGTACCATTTCATTCGCTTCCCGACAAGTCTTGTTTACCACCAGAATGAAGCTGCTACTGCTTCCTCAAGCCAGCTGTAGTATGTTAAGATGCGTAGGCCGTAATCCAATGCGTCTGAATGTTGTCGGAGACTCCCTTCAGCGGCTGTACGTGCGACTTCATTGCATTCATGTGTGTGGTTACGCAAACACCGTAACCTGTCCAAAACCACGCAGGTTGGGGAGCTGAAGGCCATTTTGTACAACGCGGACCTTCGTTGGCCTCAGCCAGCATCGACGGGAAATGTGTTGTCGCCTTTTGTCTACCTCTGCAAGGACTGGTCTTTGCTGTTTATTTTCGGCTTCACCAAGAGCCGCGAACATGGTTACATCCTCGGCCCCACGGGCCAGTTCGACAAGGATGCTGCAAGTTTGGGAGCAAGCACTGTACAGCTCGAAACACGCCAGCCTCTTCAACATTCTTTACGAGGACCACGTAACTGACGAGTCGACGGCCATCAAATACGAACAAATGGCAATCATAGAGAACAAAACCATCACTGCTCTGCGCAAGGTCAAGAACATCAAGGACCACCATGATTACTTACCGAGCGATATATGGACTATCTCGCCGCATCTGCAGCGCTGGCAGTGGAGGGATGCGTTGAAGGCCCTGCTGGGCATTCCCTACACCTCCAGTAACTCAATTCGGGTGAATCAGGTCACCTTTGTGCGCACCTTCTTGAACATGACCTCCGACTACGGTGATGCGAACCTCATGCTCTACATGGGATGGGTGGTAGTGGTGCTGTTTTCTATCTACACAGATAGCCGAATAATGACCGAATATTTCTACGGAACGCGTGATGTCGCGGAGGTTAAACACAAGGAGATCTGCTTCCAGATGGTCCAGAGGACTATGGGCTTCGCCCTCGAAGCCGAATACGTGCAGCAGGTGGCGCCGGCCCAGGTGCGCGCCGATGTGTCCACCATGGTCGGCCATCTGTATCGTGCATACAGCAGGATGTTGTCGAGCGAAGGCAACCTCTTCCCGCCGGAAGTCCAGATGTCCGCATACGAGAACAGCACAAGGGCAGTGTTCGAGTACGTGGACCGCTCGAGCAGCGTTTACCTCACGCGCGTTTTCAGCGCGTACACGGACATGTCGCCGCTCCTCTCCAAGACATGGGAGGCAATCAACAAGGGCTTTTCCTCCGTGCTACCGTCCGAGGTGAGCCCTTGGCCAATGCGCGTCGTCAGAGATACGCGCACGAACCGCAAGATTACGTTGCTTGCGAGGTTGAAACTGGCCGCTGGCAACTTCTCGCTCATGCCGTACGCATTCGCCTTCCCCGTGTATCAGCTGCAAGCACCGGTGAGCATTCGTTACGGCTCCCTTGGCTCGGTGATGGCCTCGTCTATGGCGGCGATGTTCTTTGCCAAAATCAGCACTTGGAACGAAACCTACAGGGACGAAGTGATGCAGGAGATCACTTGCTTCTTCCGCAGGAGTTTTGATAGCTGGGACAGTATCAGCGCTGTCGAACGTGCCATCATTTACAGGATGGCCTCAGTGGGCGCCCTCTGGGAAGCGTACCGCCTTGCCAGTAAGAGCACGGGCGAGTATCTGTTGGGGTACAAGTACATTCGCTCGGACCAGTTGTTTTTCTTTTTCTGGTGCTACCTGCAGTGCGGCGAGCCCGCCGGTGAACACGCCTGCAACGGGCCGCTCAAGCATTTGCCTGCCTTTTCCCGCACATTTAACTGCAGCAAAGGGTCGCCCATGTCGATGGAGTGGCGCTGCAGCTTCTTTCACTAAGCGCACCTCACAGACGCCAAGAGTGTGTCCGCCACATGAAGCCATGCAGTGCTTGTTCAGACGCCAATTCATACCTGAATGGAGCTTGAAAAGACCGCTCGTGGGCTGATTAACGCTTAATATTATTAACATCACCGTTTTCTTGAAATCATTCACTTATAGGAGCCATACGTTCGGGTTCTAAATATAATAAATAGGCCTATACTAGCGAGACTTGCCTCAGGAGCAATGGTTGCCATGATTTTCCATGGTGAGATCACCTCACAGTGCCTGCCTTGAGCGTTGGGTACCGGAATGAAGGTCAAACGTTATGCGTACGACAGCTTTTTACGTATGAGAAACACTGTCAATATACTATATCCATATTACACAATAGAATAAACAAATCGGCGACATAACAATCGCCTAAATGATGCTATATTCGTGAAGAAACTGCTCTAGCGGCAAGACAAAATGTCACGTTCCCCCGGGGAAGTCTTATTCTACGCACTTGCGGCTATGTCCCGAGACTCTTACCTGTACTTCGCCAGCGTCGTCTGGGGACACGAGGGTTGGGCCCATCGCGCTGGAACGAAATCAATCTACTGAGAATGTCAAGGTAATTTAATGCGCACCTCTTCCACTCCGGTTTATGTCTTGCAAGAAGTCTGGTCCCCGTCTCATCCCCCATTGCGTAACTTAATGCATTACCAAGCGCACACCACGCTTTCGCTTTGAAGTGTTACTGAGAGTTCAATATGCTGTGGAACAATTTACGAGTGGCGACACGCCCGTGCTTCGCAGTAGCAAGCTTTGCGCGACTCAGTGCGAACTGCCCACATTTTTTTGCTTATTTCCTGAAATATATATATAGAAGCCAAACCACAGCGTACAGTGTCCTAAACGACCTTTGCACTTCAGATGCTGTGTGCACCTGTACAGTCGAGATCATAAGTTTGGAGACCATGCGAGCCCGTGGAAGTGTGCTTGCGCGCACCGTCTTTCGGCTCGGTGTCTGCGGTCGAGAGTCCCGCAGTGCATATGCGCGATCATTCTATCTCGCTGGCCTGCTTGCTCGCTTGCTGCACGCCGGTGTGCGGGCCGATTATCGGCATTGGCGATCGCTCCCGCCAGTAGAGCTCATGGCACAGCAGCCACGATGTCAAAGACCCGAGCTCGGCCTTTCCGTCATAAATAAAAGTGTCAGCTAGCAAGGAGCTGCTGCCGGCAGGCAACATTTCGCCGTGCTTATTAACAGGGAGTGCTTTTGTATCTATTGCTATACGAGTTTCTACCCCGCGTTGTCCGCCAATAGGTATACATAGCGAAAACGCATGGACATAGCCGAGTGAACGACCAGTGCTTTTTCGATCGTGACATTTTGTCAACAATAGCCCACCGAGCTATCCTGTTACAACAATAGCGATCTCTGTCGGGAACGTTTCAATTTTCTGTACTTGGGGAAACGGCTCCGAGATCGAACCAAGGAGTTCCAGGCTGCCGCGCCGCTGCTTCGTGATAAGCACTGCTGGTGGCGGCAGCCACAAATTCCGATAATCCGCCCGCACGCCGGCGGGCAGCAAGCCATCAAGCAGGCCAGCGAGATAAAATGGAACGCGCATGCTCTTTGCGGGACTCTCGACAGCAAGGTCCGAGCCGTTAGACGGCGGCAGCAGGCCCACTGCCTCGAGCTCGCGCGGTCTCCAAACTAAGGCGCTGTAAGGCGCTGACGCAGCGTGCGATCAACGCTCGCTGGGTATAGTTAAAAATGCGAGCGGCTGCAGAAGAGGCCATGTTGCGTTATGGTGAGGAAGTGTTTCATTTGTTTGATGAAATGTATCCGTTCATTGCAAGTTCGCAGACCAGCCTAGCAGATTTACCTCAACGTCACGGGTTTCTATATACTCACTTCCCTAGCTTACCGTCCTCATTCATTACTGTTTTACTTCCCTGTCCCCCACTTCCCCATCGTAGAGTAGCAGGCCAATGCAAAATATAGCTGAGGCCGACCTCTCTGCCTTTCAGTAAATAAATTCTCTCTCTCTGTAAGTGTACTTATTTTACTGGGGTACAAACCGTGATGCTTGTTCCCACTAATGCGAAGTTCCGAATGGTCCAGTCATACGGGTTATGCTTGTTCGAGTGATCAGTGATCACTGTGCCTCGATGGCGGCACATTGCTGGCGGCCCGTGTACTATGCGATGTCGATGCATGTTAAGGGTTCCAAGGTGGTCGAAATTTCCGGAGCCTTCGACTTCATTGGGCCTCATTCTGGCTCGTAAAACGCCAGAAATTTCATTATTACACGATAGCTTAAAGAGCTCGTTTCGCAGAAATATCGGTGTCGGCGTCGACGTTGGTGTCGGTGTCGGTGTCGGCGTCGGCGTCGTTGGTCGTGAGTGAAAGATCAGCCATCTTGCCCGCGACCGAAAAATCGAGCAAGATGCAAATAAAATAAATAATAATAAAAAAAAACGTCGGTTCGTGTGAGAATGGAACACAGACCGTCTGCGAGGCAAGCAGGTGTTCTACCGCAGAGCCACGTTATTGATTGAAACTGCTTCGGAAAAAAGAAGTCTTTTTATAAATGTCATGTACCAGGAAGGAGTCTCCTAAACGCATGTAATATTGCGTGGCAGGAGCGTAGAATCGCGCCACGCGTCAGAACATGTGAATTGCGAAGCGAGTGGCTGTTTTAAAGGCCCACCCATTACAAAGCGCTCAGGCATATTTAATCATCATCAGCTACAAAACCATCAACAAAGTGAGCAGCTGCGTAGGTTCGTGTTGCCTCACGGACGCGTCGTGGGCCCTTCGCTGATTCTCAAAACGAAGAATTATGGCGTAGTGGGCACTGCGCAACTGTACTTACAGAAGGCATTCTGGGATAGTCTGAAACGACTAATGTTAAGCACGCAGTCGTTAGTTTCCTTACGGCACGGTTGAGGCATTCACTGAGAACCGAAACCAGGCTAGCAATTGAGAAATCGGTGCGCACGGAGCCCGACGATTACGCTATCGAGTTCTA
Organism: Rhipicephalus appendiculatus; assembly: GCA_030522465.1. Classification (NCBI taxonomy): domain Eukaryota; kingdom Metazoa; phylum Arthropoda; class Arachnida; order Ixodida; family Ixodidae; genus Rhipicephalus; species Rhipicephalus appendiculatus. The sequence goes on from JALIZH010017486.1 coordinate 1,073,086, forward strand.
CTCTTGAAGGCGAAGCTCAAGCGTCCTCCAAGTTTATTATTATTATTATTATTATTATTATTATTATTATTTATATTATTATTATTATTATTATCGTTGTTGTTGTTGTTGTTGTTGTTGTTTTGTTGTCATCATCATCACATGGGGAGTCGATCATGTCGTTAGTTCGATTGACATATGTGGTAAGCCACTGCACTCGCCCCCCTGCCGAGCCCCACTATGTATTTGTACGCAGCTGTCATAATTTTTTCGGGGACCCTTGAAACATGCTCGTGGTAGCAAAGGTACACAATAACTTGAGTAAAGCCGTGGTTGCCCCCCGCGTAACCAAACGAAGGTAACCGAAAAGCACGAGGTCTGTCCTAAAAATGCTTCATATTAGTATCCGACATGGTACATGAAATAGGATGTAGTGGCGCTTTTATTTTATTTCCTTTAGAAAGCACCAGGTTGTCCTTAAATACGAGCTGGAGTGCTGTATGACACGGCAATATTTCAAGCCTGGAAATTTCGTGCAACGTGTTTAAAATTTCTCTAAATTGATATCGATGCAGTTTCGTCACTGTGCTTGACCACTTGCAATACTCGCAAGATTCAGCTACCTGTGTCATTGTTTTCCTTGTTCCTCAAATTCAATTTAAATTCCTGGTGCATCACTTAACAGAACAACAGGACCTCTTTGAAGGGTAGGCCTATCACATTCATGTATCTGAATATATCTGACATATCTTTATGAACATTTTGCGACAAACCTCATATTATTGCATGTACGCTTGTATGTGTGCGCATATGTGTGCGCGGGTGGAGAGAGGCCTGGCAATGTGGCTGCTGCACATGGTATCAGATGTATTACTAATAAAACGTCATACCGCCAAAACGAGAAAAATATTGTAGTATTACCTTTGCGTTGCGCAACAACTTTCACATGGTCTTAAAATAGGTCTGAGCTCGAAGTTGTAGGCTTGATCCCGGTTGCGGCAAGCAAAATGCAAACATAACTCATGATCTTATATTGAGACACACATTACGAAGATATCGCGGTCAAAATAAATTTGAAGTCCTCCATGCCTGATAACCATACATATTGTGGTTTCGAAAGGTAGAACCTGAAAATTTGCATCGTCCAACCTATAAAATAGACTTCGGCACGTAGAATACTTTTTAATGTCTGCCGCCGGGAACCGAAGCTCCTACCTCGTGTTCGAAATCAGAAAGCGACAGCTAGCACGCGCAGAAACACTGTAAAATAAGTACTTATCAGCATTTTACCACCGAAGAAAAAAAAGGCAAGTTGTGAAGAACGGCAAGAAGGTTAGATTAAGGCAGTGATATGCGGAAAATGCGCAGTCTTCGCCCTCCTCCCTGCCGCGCTCTCCTTAATTTTTTCTTTCTGTCTTCAATTTAGGTTTTTGCTCTTTTATGCGGTTATTTAGCGTAAGCATTTCGTCTTTGGGGCCATTTGCTTTCTCGCACAAGCGTTACGGTTCCCGATTACCTTATGGGCACTTTGCAAATAGCGCAGCGATGGGCGCAACTGTTTAAAGGGCAATAAATTATTCATGGAGGGGGCTCCCGGCGAGCGAACCAGACTCGGGACGCGCCATCAGCGACGCTGCGGGCCGTGCAGCCGCCTCGCTTGTACGGCTTAGCACCTCGCGCAGCGACCACCCGACCGATGTAGCCGAGAAGCCGATCTAGTGCACCCCCGCGCCGTCTTTTCAGTCGCACAACCAACAGGCCCGATCGCACGCGTCGCGGCGCTGGCTCCGAGCAGTCAACAGCGCTTGTATCCGTGACTTCAAGCAACAGCCCGTCAGCGATGCCATAAGCAGCTGTTAAGGGAACCGTAGTAGTGCGTGTGTACGCTTTTCATCGGCATTTGTATGCCGTTATGAACACGTTCAGTGCAGAGTGCAGTAGAAATATAATATTGCCGGGAATAATCAATCGAGTCACCTGAAGTATTGCCATGTATCGGGGGTCCGTTTCTTTCCCCGGTTCTCCGGTCAACTGTAAGTGCGCATCGCGAGTCTTGTTGCCGTCTCTCGATCTGAAAACACCTTCCCTTTATATCCGATTTCTTTATTCTTTTTCCCGCGCGTTCTTGCTAACGTCGCCTTTCACAGAGCACTGCTTCATCAAATAATAATAAAATATCTGGGGTTGAACGTCCCAAAACGAGGATATGATTATGAGAGACGCCGTAGTGGAAGGCTCCGGAAATTTTAGACCATCTTTAACGTGCACTGACATCGCATAGTACACGGGTCTCTACCATTTCGCCTGCATCGAAATGCGACCGCCGCGGCCGGAATCGAACCCGCGACCTTTGGGTCAGCAGCCGAGCACCCTAACCGCTATACTACCGCGGCGCACACTGCTTCATCAAAGAACGTGGTTGGCGCAACACGTGCACCGAGTCCTGCTATGCGAAAAGTGTCCGAGAGAAGCATGGCAGGTTATAACCCGGAGAACGCGCAACATCCACGGCTCTATAGCCCCTCTTCCACGCTTACAGGACCGGGTCCTCGAGGCGGAGTCACGCGGACAGAGGGAAACCGAGCATTTATTGAAATTTATTCAGAGCACAGGGGCGAAACCAGCGCGGCCCAGTTGTCGACATCTGGCCCGCAGGGTTCCTGAGCCGACTCGTGAGTGCCTCTAGGCCTTCACTCCGGCGTCACTGAGCGGGGTCCAAATGAATCACCGCGCCCGGGAGTCCGCACGACTTCCCGACTCCGAGCAGCGTCGGTTTCGAGCGGAGCGGGACAAGCTCGGCTTGTCACCAAGCGCTTACAGCCGAACCCAATGGGGACCTGACAAATCGGCCGGCCCAGAAGGGGGGAGCCATTCTGCGGGGATATATCGGGGCGATCGCGATGCGCGCACGTTCTATAGTCACGATATGCCGGTGCGCGGACAGCATAGTTGTAAACAGCATGGAGAGAACTGCTTGGTTACGACCTTCGGATTTTGCGTGATACGTGAAGCTGCACTACGCACATCGCGGATACATATCAATACTTATCCTGCACGTTTCTTTTCTTTCACCTTATTTGTATTTCCTTTCATGCCTTCCTTTTTTGGAACAAGGACTGCTAAAAGCTACTGAAGAGGCTCAACATATAAAATGCAGAGAAGGAACATGAGCTTAATAAGAACTTGTTGTTGGGCGAGTTGGAGATTATATAACATGGTGATTTTAGCGCTAAAAAAGACGAACACATGTGAGAGCGCCGGTCCTGTCTCTCACATGTGTTCGTCTTTTTTAGCGCTAAAATCACCATGTTATGTAAACATGAGCTTGGGTACGCTGTAAGGCTGTACAGTTTAAGCGTAACTTGCCTGCCCCATATTTGGTAATGACTTCCGAGCACTGCGCATTTTATTTCAATGTAGTCACGGTAACGCAAATTGTTCACAACACAGGTGTTTGCTAAACGAATGTCGCACCAATACAATGCAATAACTCCAGTATAATAACTTTTCTTTCATTCTTTACCAGAGGTCTCATTGGCGCTCCACTCGTGTTGTCACTCCCGAGATCAGTCAGTCAGTCCTGATCGGGGATGATAAGAAAAGTGTCAAACTGGGCAAAATGAATGATTATAGAATATACCTACCCTTATTCAATACAGGGAACGTAGTATTTTTGTTTTTGTACTTCAACAGCTAAAGAGCAGCTCGCTGCCTACCCGAATATGTCGCATGCAGCTTAGAAGCAAACTCATGACCTCCGACCCAAAAGCATGGTACACCTCCTTTCTGGGCGACCAGCTGACGTGACTGTAAGCCCTTCTACGGGAGCTTGCACTATCTCGACGTGGTGGACAACGTCGGCCTCGGGAATAGTGGGCGGCTATACGAACGTCGCCGCAGTCCGTGCACGTCTGTACCAGGAGAGCCCTTTTTTACGCGTCCTCGGTGGTCGCGCTTCTTTTTTTTTTTTTTCTGAACAGCGTTGGACATCCAAGACGACCCCCTCCAAACACACAAACACACACGCGTGCAAGCCATATTCTCTCCACCTCCATCGCTGCCCATTGGGTCGGGGAAAACCTCGACTGGACAGCGTGCGCGAGTCAGGGCGGCCGCCGGGGACCAGAGAAGCAACGAGGGACAGGCGCTGCTGCGCTGAGCTGCGGTAAATATCGTTTTATGCCCGGTCATATATCCAGGCTATTGACTCGCCGGCCGGCCAACGCGCGAGACAGAGCGGGGTCGGCTTTATGACTCGCGCATGCGCAGACACGTCGGGACTTACCAACCTCGCTGGGCTTCCCGTTACTCGACCCCGAAGGCGCTAACAAACAGTAACCGCGGACAGACGCGGCTCGAGGAAAGTCGGATCGACAGCTGCATCTACCATCTTGACTCAAAAAGGCCCAGAGTGATCGCATTCGACGAAAAAAAAAGAAAAAGAGAGAGAGAGATAAGCTGCCTGTACACTTGTGTATACGACTGTGCGTCCCCGGGGACTGCGTGGTATAGGGCGCACCGATGGGCGCACGAACCTACAGATGAGAATATGCAACATAGACGCTACAGGAGAAAATACTTGGACTCTTTTGCTTAGCCGACGAAACAGGTTACAGTGCTACATAGCCCGATTATGAACCAGAGTGCATGCGTCGGAGCACCAGCGGAAGAGATTGAATCAAAATAATAATACTGAAGCTGGAATCCGAATGAATACATTGCCGTAATACGCTAAATGATGTAGAGTTGGGGCATTTTTTTTTGCACTGTTAGCGACCACTTCTTCATCACATTCACTTTACGAGAACGGTATCTGTGCTGCGAGTTGAACAAGCGCGCGCATGTATGTATGTATGTATGTATGTATGTATGTATGTATGTATGTATGTATGTATGTATGTATGTATGTATGTATGTATGTATGTATGTATGTATGTATGTATGTATGTATGTATGTATGTATGTATGTATGTATGTATGTATGTATGTATGTATGTATGTATGTATGTATGTATGTATGTATGTATGTATGTATGTATGTATGTATGTATGTATGTATGCATGCATGCATGCATGCATGCATGCATGCATGCATGCATGTATGTATGTGTTCAAGTAACGTGCGGAGAGATCGGAAGCAAACCTTTTAAGTCAGCTCGTGCAATAGACCTTATGCAAAATCTGCTGCCATCTAGCGGCCGCCTTACGCGTTTCCGCCATGTTGAAGGCTAGGCGCTCTCTACATGTGCACACACGGAGCGTACGCGTCGACATGTGGCGGCTGATAGGAGCGGCTATTCCGAGATATTTTCGTGTGCCGTGTTGCTCAGATTGAGGAAATTGGGATGTTGAAAAAAGGTTTGCAGGAAACTAACCTCCATGTTATTAGATTTCTTCGCGGCCGACGAGGAGCGGCAGATCGTTCCGTTGTTCCGGCTGCTGCTTACGACTGACGCCGTGTTTACGTTCGCCGTTCTTAATAGATGCGGTGTGCGACAGCATCGGTACTCATCAGAAAATACTTTCATGTCATGCCGGAACGAAACAGTTTTCGTGGCGCGTGCTTGCAGACACAGACAAACCGGCTTCGTGTACGAGCTTCAAAGCTGCATCGATCGCGGCTACGCGGGCGTGCCTGCGCTGCTGTTGACAGCCTTACTGGTTTCGATAACAATTTATATTAGACAGCTACTCGTGCGCGTAACCAATTCTCAACGAACGGATCAGAAATTTGTTTTGAGGGGGTGGGGGGGGGGGGGGGCGCATTTGATCCGACGTGGGGTCTAGGGACCGGGCAGGTAAGTGTGGTCGAGTGTCATTTTGTGCTCTGTATCCCATGGCACAAGAAAAAAATTCGGGAGGGGGGCACGGGCCCGGTGTGCCATCCCTGGCCACGCCATTGGCTGGGGAGTGTTCGTAGTTTGTTTTCGGTTGGGGAGTTCAACAAGGTAGCGCATGGTGAGATGCTTTGCGCGCGTATTGTCTTACTCCACGTATACTTCAAGCATTTGATCTGCTATCACTGCCAATAGGATGTCCTTACCGTACCCCCCTTGCTTTTTTTTTTTTATTTATACCCCAAGAAGAGCACATATCAGGTTCTCACAAAAGCTGATCCCCGCTCGGAAAAATCCCGCATCATCCACTGTGAGTTTAAAAAAAAAAGTTAACAGATGCTTCTGTGTGGCACTTTTCGTATGAAAATCTGAAGAAAGGCTGTTCCGGCAGATGTGTTAGATTAGACCGTGGGTGCGCTACCGTTGGTTACGCGCTGAGGTAGTTTCGCAAGCGTTCTGTCGGCGACGCAAAACTGTCTCTACTGGAACGGGTTGAAATTGTAAGGCATCAGTAGGCCCCGAAAGCGACGATGGGAACGCGAATATTTTTGGCGTATCGTGATATTTATGAGCATAATGTCGAACGGATATTCAATAAAATACCAACTAATCAGCACCTACTTCTTGGAGCGAATAACACTTTTCATCTTCCCTTTTCACGTGCGTGAAGGCGGAAATCTTTTACATTTTAATCGTGCGATAATTATATACATAACATATACGATGGTGACTACAGCAGCAAAATATTTCTTGTTTCGAAAATATAAAAAAAAAGCACAAAGTTTTATTTAATATTAAATGCCCTATACATCAGATCGACGTAGACTCTCTTATGAAATATACTTTGAAATGGATCAGCAGCACTTTTTTACAGTCATCGCTGTGCTCTCGCCTTGTAGCGCGGTAAAGCCTCCTACCAACTATCCTACACTACACTCATGATATTCAGATAGCCACGAACTCTTTATTCGCTACACTTAAAACACAGACAAAACTTATAACCTAGCGCATGGCTTCATTCTCAACGACAAGCTTGTACAATGCCGGTAACGTGTACAGGCCCTTACACACTCATCTGTCGTTTTTGTGCCCCGATTGCCCACTCTCAAAGCAGATACAAACAAGAAGCTATAGCAGCGACAGCAATACGATTCGGACGCAAGCCTCCAACATGGCGCCGAAGCGGTAGCTTCGCGAGACCTCCGACAGATGGCAGCAATTTTGCATAAGGTCTATAGCCTAGAGGTCGTGTATAGGTAGATCTTCGTATAAAAGTGATGCAAGCTTTGGTGTCAGGTCCCTTAGTGGGGCCTTAAAATATACCTTTAAATGTTAAATAAACCGACATACACAATCGCGAGCGCCTCTCCGTGCTAGGGTTATAATTCAATTCGTACGTTATGTGCGACCAACTAGCTCAATTCAAGTTATTGTCAACAGGGCCATGCGCTTGCCGTAACTAAGGTCTAAAACTGTCAGTTGGTTCATACACGAAGAACTACAGTTCCAGTCCGTCCGCTAGCAGACTAGCACACCAGTTCTTCCTTGTCATCTCACATACCCGTCATGCGCAATCAATAGTTTCACCTAGCAAAGCTGTTTTTGTATCGCATGACAACATCGTGTAGCCGAGAAGCTCGGAATCCATATATGTTGATGATGTGAAGCAAGAAGAGAGCATCAACATGATGTTCTTTGCGAACGAAGCTTCCTCGTGTTTTCCAAAGAGAAAGAGAGAGAGAGAGAGAAATGAAATTGAGGTGAGGAAAAGAGCCCGCAATCTCATCTGTCTGCGTCCCTCTCTATCTCTTCATAAAGCACGTGGAAGATTCGTCCCTAACAAACGTCATTCTGGCATTCCTTTCTAAAAGACAAGAGAAAGCTTTTTACTTAACAAGCCTCATGTAGTAGTAGTTGTGGTATGAGGAGAGGAAATACCCATAAGGGAACACGGCGCAGGGTCGTTGGGATGGGAGAAGGGGAGTGAAAGGAGAGGCCACCTTCCCAAGAAATGAGTACCGACAGCAGAGTTCCGAGCTGGGATTCCTCTCTTCCCTATTGGAAAGACCGGTGGGTGTTCGGCAGCACTGGGAAACCGAAGCCCAGTACCTCCGTCATTGGAGGTGGACGCTCTAACCACTCGGCTACCGCTGCGGTCGTCATCTTAGAGCTTTTTTTCCCCCCAGAGAACGTGACAATGAAATGAGGATGTTCGAGTGGGAGGGGCATGCGAAGGCGAGAGAGGAACTGGTCGCTCGGCTTTCTGAGCAACGGCTTTCTGAGCCTTCTTGCTCAGAATGCTTTAGAGGTGGTTTAACAGTTACCAAGGAAAACGAGCCCAACAAGAAATGCAAACGAATTTCATCCTCCTGTCTGCCTTTTCGAGCTTGCTTGCTGCAACGACGCAACCACGATGCCTCTATCGACCACCCTAAACCATTTGCAGAGTTCAGCTAATACTGTTCTACTGTATAAGAATACCGGTCGAAGTCGTTGAGCAGTATGTGCTCTGCTCATAGTTGTGCTTGCAACATTAACTGCATAACTATCTTATCCAGTGCTGAGTACCGAACGAATTGTGAGTTTGGATTTTTTTCTGACGTCAGCATGCCACGTAAAACAGTGTCAAAATTCACTATTGATGAGTCCCCTCAGAAAGCCGCAGGGAAGGTCTCATCAGTTTATTCCTGTAGGCCACGGTTACTATCCGCGGTAACTAATAGGACGGTAGTTAACATAAAACAAACAGAAAGAAAACAACTTTCTGGGACACTTCAATACGTGCTCGGGTGTGTGCCCCTTTAAGAATGCATCTGCTTGTATTATTCTTGAAAGTAACGATCAGATACATCATCGAATACTAAATGAGAGCTCAGAGCCTATAGTGAGGGGCAAGTCCGCAGCTGCGTAGCTACACCTCTATGGAATTTGCTGCACGAGTTACACCGTCAGCCGTGCCAAATGACACCTCACAGTGACTAACAATAGCGGAAATAATGGCAACGCTGTAGCTAAAACATTACAGTGAATAACAGATCTGATCCTTTAATAGCGTGAAAGATGAAGGAGGTGGTATGCACAGTCATACCTTAATTATATTACGTAGTGTTTTAGTAGTTGAAGCGTTTCCGGCGTAATGCGTGGCGTGAAGCGTGGCGTAAAGACGTTCGTATTTACGCCACAATTTTACTAATGACGTTTTGTTCCACCTTTTTAATTTATTGAACCAGTCATCGCGCATTTCCCGATCTACTGAGCCATACGTAAATGTTTCATCAAAATTATTGTTTTTTGTAGGTATAAATCGGTGTTTTTGTGTATCTTTGGATGCAGTGTTAGCAGTGTTAGCGCCGTAAACGAATGTTAGCGCCGCGCTCAAAAACAATGCCCGCACTTACTGAGCAATCAGTGATTTTATATCCACATAGCTCTTTCAATATCCCATGGAGTCGTTGATTGAGTAGCGTTCGAAGGACTAGACGCTATTGATAACTTGACTCTATATGCATGGGGTTATCTGCACCGCGCCGGATGTACAACACCTTTAAGTAGATAAAAATGATTAGGCAGTAGCTCGAGCTGCTCGAGCGTTGGACAAGGAACGTCTCTGGACCCAACGTTTTCACAAAGAGGACTTGTCGTCGTCAGCCCAGAATCACGAGGTAAAGCGACCGTTTGTCTTTTTTACTTCGTGGTTATGTAGCTAACAAAGTCCTCGTCCGGTACACCAATAGAGATTTAAAAGGGGGCTACATATACGCATAGACGCCGCAGTACTGTACTACCCCAAGCCAAGAATTATTGAAAGTTGCAGACCGGCCTTTATATTCCTCCTCAACAGCTTCCCCAAGATTCTGCCAATGGAACAACTCTCGCGTGTGCCACTTAAAAAGGTATGCTCTGAAGTGCCAGTGAGAGGCCAAGCTATCAGACCCGGATTTTAAGAATGAGCGCAGCCTGATAGAACGGGCTCGAAAGATGGCAAAGGCCCGCGGCTGTCCCGGAATAAGGAGGCCACCCACGTAGGGCGCACACTGTGCTTGCTCATGATAAAGGTTTATTCTTCTTCTCTCCTCCTCCCGGTGTCATCACGGTAAAAACGGTACACCGCGGCTGAGCGCATAGATCAAACGCTATGGTCAGAGCTACCTGCAAGAGTCGGCACGACAATAATTTCTTTTCCCGGCGAATTTAGCTTAAAGAATATTTAGTACAGCTAAGTTGCGATCGTGTAACAGTTACATTAGAGCGATGTCCCTGCACAGCGTGTTTCGTGGCGCTATAGGTGAGGAAGGCCGAACCAGACTCGGCGACAGGCGTAACAGATGGCCGGCGGCGAATATTAAAGTCCCATATATAACAGGCGCGCAGCGCAGGAGTTGAGACATTAGTTTCGGTCACAATGACAGGTGTAACCTAAATAGCGCGGGGTTAGCACCGACGGCCGGGCGATGATCCGCGAAGGCGACCCCGGATCGTGGTCGAAACAACAGCGGGGGGGCCCCCCACCCACCCCACGTGCTGTCAGCGGGGCTTCTGCCCCTCGCGTCCCGCTTCCGGAGCCCCGTCATTGTGTGGGCCGCCACAATGGGACTTGGTGGCGCGAGCCCGAGTTCGCCGGCGCAAAGGAGTCGAAGCGGAACGGCAGGTTGCCCTCCGTGTATGTTTGTGGGGGCACTCGCGTGCAGATTCGCGAGCTTTGGACGTGCTGCCTCTTATACGTATACTCGCGCACGGGAGTTCTCACCTGTCGGCGCAGCAGCGCGAAGTCACGGGCAATTCGATTCACCGAATAAAGCGCAATGCCTAGACATTTGAAAGCGGAAGGCTACATTGGTGAGTCTCTAGCCCCCGCAAACGCGTCGCACGAATTGATGCTGTAAGACAGCAGTTCAGGATCTTGTTAGATGCAGCTTCCTTTATTCCGCATTTATTTTTGTTTCTAGAAGTCTTCCTCCGAGGAGTCTGTACGCTTTGTCCTCGGAAAATAATTTCGTCATCATCTGGCAATCACTCTTTTGACCGGGAAAAGACGCCGTGAAACCGCAGAAATGATGCCGAAGCAAGCGTGTAGTGTTCAGTAGGTATTTTAGAGCGAGAAAACACGTGTAAAGTGGGCTAAAACGAGACTAGCAAACTAAGTGCGTTGATACATGGTTCATTTCTGAAAGGCAGCGCGGAAGTCTACGCAGTATGAATGAAAAACACAACAAACGTTCTTGAATGGTTCAAATGTTCCCTGACATCATTTCGCCATGTGTACCTTTTCGTCATGCTGCTCGAAAGTAGACTGATATCACACTACCAGTAGAAGGGCTTGAAAGACCTAAGGCCGGAAGGGCGGACTTTGTTGAAAGATTGCTCTATGTTTAATTCAAATGACAACATGCCAATCAAGAGGGGACAAATGCTTATGCACAATATACCTCGTTCTCAGCTGTAAGCGTTTAGCATTGGCGACATAAAAGAAAGAAACTCTTCAAATAATTCGCAATTCTTCGAATGTTGTTTGCTACCTCAATAAGAAGCGCAACGATGTGGCGCAACAGTGCAAATATATTTGACCACCACATTGACCCCCCCACGACGTCTTTGGGTTTGCGAAGGAGAAAAAAAAAGAATTACAATAGACGGCTCACCTTTCAAACCAGGTGGATTAAAGAAACAGCTGGAAACGTTAAATGGACCCTGCAACACTTTTTCAGCATGGTCAGAAAACGCTGCCGATCGGTAGTCGAGGCTCCTGAGAACACGCGAGCCAAACATTATAGCGCAGCACGCCGCTTGGAAGTCACAATTCTCAAAGTCAGCTAGAAATGGCTCCCTCTTCTCTCTACAAATGATGCCATACACCCAAATGCCCACGCCATAAACCCCAAGTCCACGGCCATTGGCTGATTTGAGCATTGTGAGCTGCATATATAGTTACCATGGCCGCTGCAAGATGCCACCACGTGCACACACGCGCGTCCTCGATCACACTGATAGTAAGCCGCGTGTTAAAAAAAAAGTGCTTGAGGTCATGATGCGCGCCTGACGTAACTTCTTTCCCCGTGCCACCCTCCGTGCTTAGCTTTCAGCGTGCTCGTCGTAGAGAAAGCATTTACAGCGTGCGACGAACTTGTGTAACTTCGCTCGTACTTGACGGATTCTAGACATTTTTGCGGCGTTCAATTCGTGAGGCAATAAACTCCTTTAATGAAGCCGTTCGATGATTGGTTGGAAAAGTGTTGCATGACCCCTTTAACAAAGACCAACCCTTCCACCAAAACTCTTATCACGCACATATTTTGAAGCTTCTCAGACTGTTATAGTAGGCTCGTCTATAGTTGTCGTCTTGAGCGTGCACTTGACCGTTACCGTAGGCATCGACGCGCCTCTCCTCATGTCACCTAGGAAGAAAGAGCTGGACCGGCTCCAGCAAAAAAGGCAACGAGAATTTCAAATGCGAATCATTTCTTAGCGAACCAAAGACACTCTGAGCGTTTCTATCTATAATAATATCTGTGGTTTAACGTCCCAAAACCACGATATGATTATGAGAGACGCCATAGTGGACGGCTCCGGAAATTTAGACCAGCTGGGGGGGTTTCTATCTATCTGCTTAACACAGGCAGTCAGAAGGTCATGTGACCGCAAGGTCAGAGATAGTATCGAGCAACGAGTCACGAAGCTTAAGAATATTGGATACCCGGCGTCTTTAATAGCTTATCTCGCAGAAAAGGTCCTAAAAAGTTTGCTTTGCAGTAAGAATGCACCAAACGAAACCGAACAAACTAGGAACGTATGTCTAGTTCCATATATGCACAAGACTTCACATGCTCTCAAAAAGATCGGGAAAAAGCATGGTTCAAAAGTAGTTTTTTCTGCCCCTTTGAAGCTGAAAGGCCTTTGCAAGCAAATTAATGATCCCCCCCAAACCTTCGTCAATGAAAAAGTTCACCGTTAAGCATGTCAACAAATAATTAGAATGTGATGAAAATGCTATATTGGGCACACCGGTCGTTGCATAAATACAAGGTTAAGAGAACATAGGTACGCTACAGAGATGCTACAATCACCACGGCACCTTATAGCTACACATTGCGCAAGATGTGGATGTGAGCCCATTTTTATTTAGTCAAACGCAGAAGTTCGCACATTGCAGGTCTAAAAGAACACGCGAAATCATGGAGGGATATTTCATGTTAAATCCCACAATCACGTGAGTTCTGCATTTATTACCCTCAGTTAGGCAGCCTTTAATTTTATTGACACCCGCTAGATTAGTTTAAGACTACACACGCGGAACACGATCACCTGAAATGACTTGCTTTCATGAACATCACGTTGTGACATAGTCCCTTGCTATCTTCAATGTTTTCGTGTACCTATATCTTTGACGTGCTTTTGCGACAACAAGCACTTGAAAGTTTGCGCACCGCTTGTCCTGTCATCTTGTTTCGTTAGTCGTTCGTGCATTTCGCTCAGCGCAATTACATTAGAATCTATCCGCCTACGTCTGGGTGCTCTCGTGATCACCTCCTTAACTTGGTGTAGACCAAAATTGGTATGAGAGGGTAAGAGGGCTTGACGAATATGACTGTCTGGTCGTGACATGAATAACGGGAATAACCTGTCGCGTACGCCGTCAAACCCTTTCCTCCAGACACGTGTGGCACATGCCCGCATACCACGGGCCGCGGGTATGCGTCACAGCTGATTGACAGTTTATATCTACCCAGGAACGGCGACAACAGATATTGGTAATTTAAATGCGAGAGCGTTAAGAAAAACCGACATAGGCAGCGTTGCCCCGACGAATGTGAAGAATAAAAATCAGGATCCGAGCAGGAATCGAACCCAAGCATTCTGCGTGGGAGTCAGGTATTCTACCACAGAGCCACACCAGGTCTTGAAACTGCTTTGGAAAAAGACCCTCTGCTGGCGTCATGTCGGTGCAACGGCAATCGTAGTTGCAGTGCTGGTTACTTAATGTTATAACAAAGCAATAAACATTGCATAAATACACTCCCGTGATACAGGTGTCGTGTCGGGATAACGTCAACTATGGATCCAGTGTTGGCTCCGCTTTTATAGCGGTCTAATAAACATTACATTTATATTCCTATGATTCAGCAAGCTATATTCAAGCGTTTCTCGGCAACGGAGGAATATGCTAACGAAACTAACATGTGATGGTCACATCATCACACCGCAAAGTGCACTTAGTTTCGATAATACTGGCGTTTGTGTTGTAACGTTAGTGCTGACGTTACTTCGCACAATGAGTTACCTTTAAACGCCAGAGAGAGAGAGACAGAGAAAGCTCTTTATTGAAAAGCAGAGAATTTAGCCGGCATATGCAAATCGCTGACTTGCTACTCTGCGTGGGGAAGGGGATTGGGGACTGAAAGTAGGGAGAGAGGGAGAGGAGAGGAAATGATATAAGATGTTAAAATAAAATAAAAAAATAAGAAAGAAAAAAAAACAGGTGTAGTCAACGTTTCTGCCAAGCCCACGATGTGCACACAACCACTACACTTGCAAAAACACGTGAATCGATCTCGTAACGCTTGGTTCAAAGCCAAAAAACGCATCATAGACAATTACTTGCCGACTGCGTCGCATGAAACCGATTCCCGCGAGGCATGGGATCTGCCGAATATATTTGTAAAAGTTTCCTGAGTTGCAAGTGTGAGAGCTCAACGTTTCCAGTACGGACAGGTTCCTACGCAATGCGTGCTTTTTTAGGACTTGGCGATGATGACGTCAAAGAAAGAAAGAAAGGAAGAAAGAAAGAAAGAAAGAAAGAAAGAAAGAAAGAAAGAAAGAAAGAAAGAAAGAAAGAAAGAAAGAAAGAAAGAAAGAAAGAAAGAAAGAAAGAAAGAAAGAAAGAAAGAAAGAAAGAAAGAAAGAAAGAAAGAAAGAAATGTTTTGCCTTTATTGGAAATGCGATCGAGCTTTCAGACAAACAGACTCACGTATATCCAGAGTAAGTAGATTAGGGATGTGTGGCAACTCGCGTCGCAATTAAGATAGCAAAAAGGAAAGAAAAAAAAAGCACTGATTTCATGGATTTCACGTAGGGCAAAAACAACCGCCGCATCAGTGTGTATACCCCACTTCAATGTAATCAAGAAAACAGATGCCTCGAGACAAACAAATCAAACGAGTAGACTTGCATTTCGATAAAAACGAAGCAGTCTACACGACTGTTCCAGCGAACGCGCGTTTCGCGTGAATCAAACATAGCTAAATAAATACTACGCATCAGGGAAGCAAACTTAATTTTGTATTCTTTTTTTTTCGAATCTTTCGGGAGAAATGCGCTTTTCGCAAACAGCGCGCGAAATGCGCGGGGGTAAAATGCTTAGAGCGTCTCAACGACGAGGGGGGACATAAACAAAACGCATCGCGTGCGAGACAAGACGGCTGCAGAAGCGACGCATCTGCTGCCGTTCCATACGTCGATCCCCGCCGCCCGAGTATTGTGTGCGCATCCAGCGGCACCGCGCCTCGCATTGACTCCGCTTCGCTTCGTCGCTTGGAGGAGATAAATCTTTGTTACGCAGCATCTTCCTACATAACAAGAGGGAGAGCTGGCATCTCATCTTCTGCAAAAGGGGAAAAAAGAATGAATAAAAAAAAAAGCAAACCAGAGAGTAGGCGATAGCCATACGTTACGATTGTTGTTCAACTGGAGAGGTGTTGCAATGACTCGCCGCAAGCATGTTGCCTTCACTTGAGGGCACCGTATAGCTCATGCTCTGCCACACACTTTAGGACCTTTACATTGGCTGTACCACATGAGAAAGCAATGCGTGCAGTCACGGGAAAATATATGCCTGGAAGACATACAAAACGCTTAAAGGGGTGGTGCCACCAAATTTCGAGGCTATAACAAGCCCGTTGTGGGTTTCCTCTGTATGCAAAGACACTCCACACGAAGGGTCGGACACAGCAAACGTTTAGAATATATTTTAATTCACTTCCAAAGCGTACCTAAATGCTCGTTCTCACGAACGAGACCCATCGCTAGTGCATCAAAACTGACGTAGCTCTATAGGAAAGACAACGAAAGTTGTAGTGACGTCACACTAGATCTGTAGTGACGTGAGTGACCTCCGGACCTCCGCCACCTCCGAAACGTACATACCGGCAAAGCATCGGTTGCTACATCACTCGCCGAGTTTCGATCGCTTCCTGGCTAAGTGCTGCGCATCTTCGCGCGAGCCTTGTGTGGTCACGTGACCAAGCCTCTTACACTGCTACGTCACTGCCCAACTTCACTCCCAGAAACTGAAACCGAAAGTTGTCCACATAAATGAGGCGTTATTAAATCATTTGGAGGTAATACGTGAATCTTGTTGCATGTATCATGCTCCCTAGAGCTATAAGAAATGCTTGCAGCGAAGAACGCGCAAGCCACAAATTTGGTGGCACCACCCCTTTAATAAAGTCACGACGATGCTTCACCAATAGTTGTTGCCGGTGGACTTTGGCTTTGCTAGTTGCCTTCGTACGCACATTAATCGAACGCATCTGACAAGAATTTGCGCCCGGAAGCCCATGACGCTCGCCAAAGCGTTAGCGTTATCAGCGGCACGTTCAACATAAGCAACCTAACGAGCATTTCATTTTTTTAAAAGGGTGCGTTGGGTCAATGCGTAAAAAAGAGTCATTTGAAGAACGTCGCTGAAGAGCTTATTCGGCCTGAAGCGAAGATTCAGCCGAACTGACGCATTGCCGATGCTGACACTGCAGCCGTCTGGCAGGGCGCATTCCTGCAGGGTACAAATTATGCGCGCACGCCGTGTGATGCGGTTTAAAGATGAGTCCGCATTGTCACTATGTAATGGTTTGGCATATCAAGTAATTGTGCTGCCAAAAGACGCTTAATAATCCCAACGCCGACAATGATATCATTCGTTTATCAGTGCAAATCAGCGCAGCCGGCAGGAGGGGACAGAAGAGAGGACACAGAGGGCTTCGCTGATTTGCACTCCTGTCGGCTGCGCTGATTTGCACTCATAATCATGTTGTACCAACACGCCCAATTTACAGTCTTCTTAATATCATTCGTTGTTATCGCCATCGTAAGTTCCTCACTTCCTCCTCGAAGCGCTCACTTTCTCCCTGTTTGTGCCCTGCCACATTTTTTCCATCATTTACTTTAAACATGGCGACAACTTTCTGTGGCAGCATAGTCAAGGCTACGCCGCCTAAGCTCACACCTTTTACTACGCTGCGGTATGTAGTTCGTGAACTCAAGCTTTTGTCGACTATGTATCATGAAAGAAAACTAAATACCTATTCTTTTCTTTTCTTTTTATGTTGAAGATTTTTCGCATTGCAAGTAAGAAAGCTTGCCCGTGAAATGCTACTGCTTTTCGCTGTTGCTCGTTTTCTGGTTTTTTGACGTCGATTTCTCGTTTTCCCACCCGTGCTAACAACGATGGAGCCGCTCGGTTGCAGAAGGCACGCATCGAAGCTTGTAAGCGAGTATGAGCCAGTGTACACATAGGCTGATCGTTATTCATCGAACAGCAAGAAATGGAGGCAGCGTTGCGTTGCAAAACATTTTGTTGTCCGCAGACAATCAGGTGGAAACGGGTTTTGTTGTGTGCAAGTGATAACACCAGCGCAAGTTAGAGCACTGCACGGGCCGGGATTTTCGGCCCGGGCCCGGCCCGGGCCCGGAACTTGTTTAAACTTACCCGCCCGGGCCCGGCCCGGTGACTCAAAGTGAGACCCGGGCCCGGCCCGCACACGAGGAAAAAATCCGCCTACCCGGCCCGGCCCGGCCCGACCGCAGATCGGGCCCGACAGGGGCCCGATCCAGTAATCTAGGTGGTGTTGCCCGCCCATGGAATCGACAGCAAGGGGTTTGAAGTGGCAAATATCTACGCTATGGTAGCGCATGCTTCACTAACAATTATACTTTACCGTACGGTAATTTCTTGGAAAAAGGGGATCACGGTGGAAACAGCTGAGCTGATGCACATGACGCAATGAATGCTTGCTTGGCAGTGGTACACTGTACCTACTTTTTCTGCAAATACTATGGGGATGCAATCAAGGCTTCGACGGACAGCCGTGTGGTCGGGAAGAATTATTGAATATAGAGACGAGGACACCGACCAAAATAGAATAAAATTGCGTTGACGTTGCGGGATCCAGAATGGGAGCCTCGTTCACAATGATTGTGAACAATTAAGGCTCCCATTCTGGGTGCCAAGACATCAACGATCGGGATCAGCAAGCGCGTTTCGCAGCAGATATTAGGAAGGAAAGTGATTTGCAGCATGAGTTCAGTTTCAATACACAGCGCGAATTGCGCTCTGTATTGAACAGAACATAACACTCTCTTCCCTTTGTTTCTATTGCGGCCTTTTAAAATTTAAAACGTGCTCTAACGACAAAGCCAATCGTGCACCCTTCTGGATATGTATACCGCCTGTCTTCAGCATAGTAGCACCTAGCCACATCAAGAGAACTAGAGTAAGAAATCGAAATTCATTACGTTCTTGTAACTACACTAACCTAGACAAAAATTATAATGAACCGCGTGCACCACGTGTACTTTTAGAAATATGTATAAGCTGCCGAACGGAAGAAACAAATATTTTTCATAGCATTCTTTTCATCTATCACACCGGTGCTAGTATATACACTATAGCAATTTTTTGTGGCATATTTTACAGCTCCTTTCTTCACATGTCATTGTTCAAAAATTCAAATTATCAAAAGAGGCCGGCTTTAAGCCCGCCATGCACTGTTTCATCACATATCCTGCCGCGCTAAAGTTTCTCGCACTGCTTACGCTAGCCGCAAGGGAGTACATCTGCCTTACGAATTGTGAAGGCGTCGCGAGTCTTTGTTTTTAATTTCCTCCACTGGAGCAAATATAGGATGTCTCTGCGGACTTGTACACAATGAACGCAGCTGTGCAGCTCATCCCTTCATTTCTCTCGCTCCCGAACATCATGCAGCTCTTCAATCTCATCTATAAAACTTCTCTTTGAGGGCTTCTCCTTGCAGTTTTCAGCAGTGTATGCTATGCATGCTTTGCACCGCGCTCTCTCTCTCTTTCTCTTTTTCCAAATTATAATGGTGTACGCCTTCCTAACGATGTTGTACTGGTAGAAGGGGGTCATTGCACTACGCAGGCATACGACTAACAGGAGCTGGACGAAAAGATCTCGATCTATTTTTGGGGTTTGTTTCAGTTTGGTAATAAAGGCGCGAACAAGCTGTTCGGCGCTTACTGATATGGTTCGAGGTAAAGGGACCTCAAGCACACGGCACGGAATTCGTAATTGTCTTTTTTCAAGCCAGACATTTTGTAAGCGAATATACGTTGCCCGACGCCTTGTATAATAGCCTATGCTATTACTGCATATTCCAACGCTGTTGCGGCAGTATCATGTATATCTCGCACTATATGGCGCAGGGCTCTCAAACATACGCCCCACGACCCGCACAATACTGCTTTCGTCCCATTTTATTTATTTTCTTTATAGGTCCGTCCTTAAGCTACATAGGCATGACAGGTATAAAGCATTTTCCTGTGAGACACACCATGCGCCCACCATGCGTTGAAAGAAAAGTCTATTTTTTGAGAATCGGCGTCCAGATTTTGGTCATTTTGGAGATAGGTATAGATATGTTGTTAGTATATCGCCACCAAATACCCTTCAGAAATGACCGACATACAAGATATAGAAAAGGTATTTCAAATGGTAAAATTAGGTGACATTTGGTACAACCTATCGCCCCCCCCTCCCCCCACTCCTATACCCACTGTCCTGGCCTTTGCGGGAGTAAATTTTCGTGAATGCTGACGGTTGGCTGATGCGAGTTTGAGACCCCTGCTATAGCGGAACAAGACGAAAGCTCAGACGCTAACAATGTGGGCGCACAAAGCAGGCTGTGCATGTCCATCTCGCGTGACATGTCCACTGGGAGCCGTGACGGAGCCACGGAAAACAAATGTCTGTATAGGCGTTATATGTAGCGAGACTCCGTGCAGTCCTTTCGTTTTAGTGGAGCGCTGGAATATTCAAGATCGTTTCCCAGTTTTAGAGCTCTTGCGATGATTAGTTATAAAGTTATTATATTACTTGAATTGCTGTGATCACCGAAAAACATTTGGGATATAAAGTCACAAAGAATGCGAATAAAGCCCAGAATAGCCAAATGTTAACTATGTAAGCGTCTGGTCTATTTACTTTGAGCTCGCCCGTTTAAGATAAATCAAGTAGCCCCATATGCAAAAAGTTCAGTAATTATCCAACAAAGAACTCCAGATAGCTTGCCCTACATAAAAGAAGCATTTTTGTCGAAATAAATTGAGAAACATGTATGTATTCGCAACGTCTTTGGAAGAAACTTAAATCGACACTAAAGAGAAGAATAATTTTTCTATCATCACTAAATTACTCTTTTACAATTCCAAAATAACCACGCTCGACGCGACAAGACTCTTGGTAAGCGCGAAAATGCGCAAAAATGAAGTGCGGGTGGCGACGCCACCTTGAAATTCGCACAGCAGAAGTCGTAAGGTCATAGATTCTGACGGCGTATACTGGGGCCTACGTAGATCCTAATCGGTCAAACTGAAGTAAGTTGACCTCTGAGTGGCCCAAAGACTTAACATGCCAAGTTTGAGGAAATTTTGAAGAGCCAGTGCCCCTCAAATACGAAGAATACAGTTTGAAATCCGTTTCTAAAATGGAACTTTGACATTGATTTTTTCTGCGTTAATAAACTTATGGTGATGAAATGAATGACATTCGAATTCTCAGAGCACACATTATCAGTTTAAATAGAGTCAGTGTTTGACTTTAGTGTCCATCTAAGAATTCAGAAAAGTCCAGGCCCGGCCCGACCCGAGCCCGCCACCTCAAACCCGGGCCCGACCCTAAGCCCGGAGCTTCAGGCCCGAGCCCGGCCCGGGCCCGCCGTGAAACCTACTTTACCCGGCCCGGCCCGGCCCACGGGCCGGGCCGGGCCCGGGTTTTCGGGTAGGCCCGAGCCCGTGCAGTGCTCTAGCGCAAGTAGGTCTCCCATCGCGATAGCCACCTTTACACCGGCGACTTGATCGTCTTCACCAAGACGTTCAAGAAGTTCTTGAAGGCAGAACTGCGATCAGAGACGGTACGCAGGGCAATGACCCATTTCATAAATTGCGTTGCATATACGGTCGGTATTTTCTGATGCTCACAGTCCACGATACAATCACGTTGAAGATCGCGTGCTGTAACACTGGATGCATCAGCGTTTACTTCGGGGGAAGTGGAGGGGGAGAAGTGTATGGCGCTGATGAGGGCGCTTTACGATGATAAAATTACTCGTGCAAAGCTTGGCCTGTGTCACCAGACGCGTTCACGTCTATTATAGGGTTGACATATCTTTTCACTGTGCAAAAAGAGCGTCCTTGCCCACGGCCGGTAAGGAGCGCGTTTCACCCGCTTGGAATGCCAAATGCGATTCGCGCGCTCCCGATCTGTCATGACCGAGATTGCTGCTTCCCATCGATGCCACCGACGCCTCGCCTGTTAAAATAACGTGAGTGTCTCGTAAAAGTTGTTGCATTTCCAAAAGTGGAAAAACGACGATGCCGATCCTGTACGCAACGGAATTTAGAAAAAGGCTTGTATTTACGTAGTGCTTCTTTCTGCGTAGTTCCTGCTCGGCCATCCTTTCTCGTACATAAATCAGTATAGTCGAACCCGCTTATATCTAACTCGCAAAAAAAAAAAAAACGAAGGAAAGGTAATTAGTTCGATATATCGTATCATTCGATATAAAACTTTCAAAGAATTTATCATATTTCTGGTGGGAATATCAGTGCTTAAATTGACTTGACGGCATGGCTTCACGATAATGGAA
Source organism: Rhipicephalus appendiculatus (assembly GCA_030522465.1). Taxonomy (NCBI): domain Eukaryota; kingdom Metazoa; phylum Arthropoda; class Arachnida; order Ixodida; family Ixodidae; genus Rhipicephalus; species Rhipicephalus appendiculatus. The sequence goes on from JALIZH010017486.1 coordinate 1,094,778, forward strand.
CGAAGCCGACTTCACAGCAATACGCGTAGATTTTTTGTATTTCTTTATTTTGCCGTGGTTTGCAGTTGGAGGTGCGGGGTATACGCGAGTAAATACGACAGCGATGTAAACAGTGCCTAAACTTTAGTCCGCCTTGGCCCTAATGTTGGCCTCCGTTTCCAATATCATAATGAGCGGTCTTCTTGGGATGCTGTGCGCCGTGGTGATGTCGGATTTAATTTCTCTACGTTCGAATGTATTGGTTATCGCCGTCCGTGCAGAGGACAGCCAGGTTCTTCCGTTTCACGGCAGCCATTGCGTTAACAAAAATAGCGGAGATGCGAACGGCGACCCCGCACTGCGGGCCGTCGGGTGCGACGACGAATAATCATGGCAGAAAGTACGCGATGGCAAGCGGTAGTTTCTACTCGCTCTGCGCAGCGCTCTCATAATCACACCGCTCACTCTCCGAAATGCATGCGGGAAAGTCTTCGTTCGAAAGGGAAAGCCAACTCCTTGTGAGGGAAAGCCAAATTCTTGGGGTGTTTCGCAGTCTCCGATGTTCGATATATCAAGTTGTTCCGGCTATTTTTGTTTGATCTAGCCGTAAATTGGGCTACGCATTGACGTTAAAGCATTACCGTGTTTCAGAAGAGTTCAATATGAAGGATAATTTGACCTACCCTAGTTCGATGTAGTCGGGTTTGACTGTATTCGGGCGTCAGACAGTTCGGGCATTTTTGTAACGTTATATTATTGCTACTGACGATGACAGCGAACGTAATGCAAAAAATGACGAGCGCGAAAAATATGCGAAAAAATGTCAAAAAACCACACGGGTAGAGAAAGCCGACAAATCTTAGCAGCGCAATTCCCAGCCATTCAAAGCACCAGCATAGGTATTTTCTATAGCATGGCTTGACTAGCTGTATAAGTAAGTTACTACTTATTGTCGCGCACCGTTATTTCTTTATTTTTATGGGATCGGGTTTCACCCACAAAACCTGTTAGCGCCGCAATGTTTAGGAAGCTTCGCGATTCTTTCAGATTGTTCTGTTAAGATTACGCCAGGGAAGCGAGTAGTCTAGTTTATTTGGAATCTCACGCGACCATCAGCGGTAACGCTGGTAGGTTCGATCACTGACGCCTAAAAGACAACGTGTTGCGCCGACGATCATACTGCCCACGGCCAACGACTGGGATCGTCGCTATCAGCGTACAGCGTGCTTTGCTTGCACTTTGCGCTACTTAGTTTTCTGGGCACAAGTTAGCCTAATAAAAAGTATTGTCTTTACCGGCTGACTACCGCCTTCTTCATCGTCCCTACCACGTGATACAATATCTGCAGAGGGACCCATTCCATGACCGGCCCCGTTGTTCTCTTGTATGATTTATATTTCACAAAGAACAGCATCTACAGATATTATTAGCTGACAATCATCGCGTGCAAATGGTCCTCATTGATGCAGATAGAAAGGCTGCATTTTGGTTTGTGCGTAGCATTAGTGTAGTATATATAGCGTAGCAAAGCGTAGTGCACGTGCATCGTACGAATGCGTACGAAGTAGAAATGCATGCGCACATCTGAATGCGAATCATAACTGACTGCGGCAGCCATTTCATTGTAACGCTTTTTCTTTTAATTTCGGTACTTCGATTTGACTCGCACTAGCATTTTTAAATTCTCTTTTTTTTTTCCACCACGAAAAGAGAATCCCGTACTTTGCCTCGCATTGTGTATCTGGCTATGCAATGTCTGATCGCTCTTGCTAATGGGATTTACGTTCGCATTTTTTGCTCTCCCTACAGAAGCGAAGAATTACCTGCAGGTCACCATTACACCTTGATTAAAAGCGTGTCCTTGATTAAAGAGGAAGCCTCTGTGGACAATAGGCGTTCACCAGGGCCCTCAGATTGAAGCGGTACGGTCACCGAGACCATTGTTCAGCAGCACTTGCAGAAAGAACTGCAAAACACGACTGTCTGTTTTCTTTTTAGGCGGCCACTCTATTGTGTCCTCGTCGGGCGTCAACACTCGCACGCACGCGTGCAACGCGTTGAAGAGTGTACTCCCGATCAACGCGAGATGTAAGCGCCGCACATAGTGATTGTTGTCCTAAGGCGCGGCTCCCGAATATTCTCTTTTTTTTCTTATTCAGTTGCTCGGAACGGCCAACCATCGATTCCAAGCTATCGTGGTGGGGATCCTGATCTTGCACGACGTGGAAAATCAGTGCACATACATATACGTGCGTGTGCGCACTTGTTTCGCAACTTCCGTTAGGCTCTCACAGCAGCCACTTCTCGTTCGATACGTTCAGACCGATGACGACGATTGAGTTCCAGAACTGCTTTATACAAATAAAAATAATAATGGTTTAGAGTGTGCATCTACCACTCCACAGCCGCCGTACGTCACCGACATTTACCGGGTTCGTGCACGGTATAGCTAAATCGGAACAGACACCGATGTTGAGCGGCTTTCTAGCGTGTGTTGTGTTTGTGGGTGCGGTGTAGTGGTAACGGCAGAGCTGTAGCGGTATGCTAAAGACTTGCGCGGAGCTACTTGGAATAGCACTGCTGCGAAGCGGTACGGCATAATTTTGCGAGATGGGAGTACGGAAAAACGGCCACGGAATAAGTAAGTGCCCCTTTTTTTGTTCCGTTCGTTCGTATTCCTGTAGGTCTCTATCAAACTGTCTGCAATGTAATTTTACACCAAAGTTGTACTCTAAACTTTTATTCGCTGGCGGAGACAATGCTGTGAGGGGTATCGCGGCGCCTTCTGTCGATGTGTCCCTCGAAAAATGAGTTGGCCTGAAAGTCGCGCAACAAGGAACGCAAAATAGGAAGAATGGGGAAGTGGGCAAATAGAGGAGAGCTGGCTTTCGACACGCAAAGGGGGCCTCCCGTCGTATTTCAGACGCGTTTACAGGCGCTCCTTTTCGACTGCCCTTGCGAGGTCTGCTTCTTTAATTGTTGTTATTTTTGCTTTGGTGCAGTGAAGTTCACTCGCGGAATTTCACTGTAACCCGGCCTATATTCTAAAGGATCAGTTTGGCTAATTTCGCGTGGCTTATGACATACCATTATTCAGTGAAGACAACGAGGATACCAATGGAATGTCGTCTATACATGAGCGCTTTTCAGATTCATTCAACGTTTCCTGACATCGTTTCCGTCTATTGCATCTGTTTACCGTTTATTTTCACAAATAGCAGGTATTGCTTCAAAGCGCCGATTGCGAGAGTGTGAGAGTTCTAAAGTTTGTCCATGTAGACATTCCGAATTCAATACCCGTCACTACGTCTTTCTGAGTGGCCGATCCAAGCTACAACGGCTTTGGGTAAACCTGTTAAAATGGACGAAACGACTGAGGGGCGGCATTTGTTCAGAGAACTAATTCTCCAAAAAACGCCTCTTGGTTGCCTTAATCTTTGTGCACCTATGTGCTGCTTCTCCGAATATTTGGCGTGTTCTCTGTGTAAGAGTTTTGGCGCAGTCTGAATCCGTTGTAACCCGCTCGCAGCGACAACGGTAAAGGCCTCAGCCACAGTCGCCATACGTAGTTCTATTGCGGCTGATAATCAGCAAGGTCTGCAGTGAATAAAAATAGCAACAAAAGAAGGTAGAACCGAGGAATGAAGGGAGGGAATTCCAGCCTGCAACTCCCTTTAGGGTCTTAGCTGACATATTATCTGCGTTGTCCAGACGAATTCTCACTCCATATGCTCCGCATGTGTTACAGGGTTAGGCGAAACTCCCGGTTGCGTCTAGTGGTTCACAATGCGCGCGTCCAATTAGAAGAGAATACAGTGCCACGAGGAAGACGGCGGTAGTCCGAGCGGAAGTGAGCCGTCGTTCCTTACGACAGCGTGCTCGCAGCAGGCTCGCTTCTTTCGCGCTTGCTGGACAAACAAGCGCCACAGCCGTCCGCCCCTTCTGCGCTAAGCCGGATACCGCCTGCGCAACTTTGTATCCACTGAGGCGTGTCCCAAACACTCAAACAACCCGCGCGTGAGCTGCTGTCGCAAGCAAAATCCACTGGCAGACGCCAGGAACAGAGCGTAATCCGGCCTCCTTGTTGTTTCTCCGTCTGTACGCTACGAACAATCTCTGGCAGGCTTTGCCAACATTCCGCCTTGGTTGACACTGAGGCTTAGGGCCGTCCTGCCACTCGCGAAAGGATATACTTGGCGAAACTGGTCGTCCTCAGCGATTGGTGGGAATCCTCGCAGCTGTTTATTCGGGGACATCATTTACCTCTATGCATGTCAATGTTCACCCATTGATAGAGCAGCGGCACATCGAGGTCGTCTATTTTATTTTCTCAAAAACAAGAAAGGGGGCAGGGGGGGGGAGGGAATGGGAGAGGCACGCCTGTTTATGTGGCGCCTCGCATCAAACTTTTTTGTTCTATACAAGTACAACTGAGTGTAATAACTGAGTTCACTCAGTTTTCCTTCTATACAAAAAAAAAAGTTTCAGGCGAGGTGCCACGTAAACAGACGTGCCTCTCAGAATTACCGTTTTTTTTTTTAGAAAATAAAATATATTACGTCAACTTGCCGCTGTTCTATCAACGGGTGATCGCAGGATCATAGGACCCCCCCCCCCCCCTCTTTAATTTGTCAAGTCCGAAAGGAAACAAGCTCCGCAATGGATGCAAAAATGAAAATGGAGTGATTACGTGCTTAGCACAACGGCCTGCCATTGGTCCCTGGGTATGCATGGGTAAAGATGGGTAGTAAACGGCTCTTTGCATGTAACATCTGGTTTCCTTGGTCGCCACTATCGTAAAAAAAAACGTGCGTCGCCATAACCCTGCGCATTAAAAAAAAATACATGACAGGTCAGACTGAGTAAAGGTATGGGCCAGAAGTGGCGCCTCATTTTAGATGTCTAGAGGGGCGGCCACTTCGCCCCCCCCCCCCCCCTCCCCCTTGCCTATGCCTATGCACATGAGGAACAACCTCATGTGAGCACCTTCAATGAGAATGAGCTTCCACGTTCAAAATCAACCTTTGTATTAAACGGCTATTTGAATGATCGAAGACGGGAGTTCATTTTTCCCTGCATTTGTGTATGAAAGTAGTGCCGTCTGAAAAGCGACGTGTATGTACATAGTGCCCAACTTTGGCCGTAGTTTTCTGCCGCTCATCCAGGCAAACGCCAGAGTTAGAGCTTCAGTGACAAGCGGCCCGGAAACGAGCCGCACGTAATGCCAGATTCCAGGAACCCTCGTTATGGGTACGCAGAAACTTTGCAGTATGAACATCGGCGCCCTTTTAGTGGAAAGCACTAAATGAACGACGTGCACCTCACAGCCGAAGTCGTGTGCGCGTATTATAAACTACGTATTCACGGTATATGCGTGTATGGAAGCAGTCTGTGCTGTACGTATTCTTACAGAGTTGAGTGCATAGTCGCTGAAAGCGGCTCAGCGCGACGCGAACTTCGTCCGCCCGAAGCTCAGGCCTCCGCTCTAGCACACTGCAATCGGGCAGTATTACTGTGGCGCGCTTACGCAAGAGCCGCGTCGTGGACGCCCGCGCGCGTCCGCCTTTGAAAGCGGAGACGCTCTGTGCCGCCAAAACCTAATCCGTCCGTAATTGGCGCCTCGCTGTCGGCGCGTCCATGGAGAGCTGCACTCGGCATTTCTTTGATCTCTAATTGGTGCCCGGGATTAGCTGTTGCTGCTCGACACCTTGCCGCCCACTAGCCCGAGCCGCGCTTGTGATCCGCTGTTTTCGCCCGTAAGCCTGGCGCGGTGCGCTCAGAGCCGGGTGTCGAAACTTGTACGGGCAAAGCTTAAGTTTCGAACGCGGAGCCGCCTCACGTACAAAGCTTTGCGACCAGCGATGAAAAATTATCGTGAGCAGTATCGTGCACTGCACGCACTCCGGCTTCTTCGCCCTTTCAGATACTTGCTTTTAAAATTTCCCTTATTTCCGGGCGACAAGCTTATAACATGCGCGTAAAGAACGAAGGATTTGAATAGACGCGTTTTTAAATGCGATGCATTTCTTAGCAAACTTCGGCGACTTTGACCATATCTATCTATCTATCTATCTATCTATCTATCTATCTATCTATCTATCTATCTATCTATCTATCTATCTATCTATCTATCTATCTATCTATCTATCTATCTATCTATCTATCTATCTATCTATCTATCTATCTATCTATCTCTATCTACTAAAATTTGTATGGCATAACATGACTGTATGACGAACATAAACAATGACTGGTCATACCATGAAAATCATGACTTGTCATGAGCAGCATGGTTTACATACCATGGCCGTGGTGCTCCAGCCATTTCGTCAACTTGATTTATACCAAAATTGGTATGACGAGACATTTTTGTATGACTAACATAAATGGCTGGTGGTAATATGAAATTCGTGACGTGCATGTCATGTATAGCATGACATATATGCCATGCCCATGGTGCGTTCGTGGATGCTTCGCTAGCTTGACATGCACCAGATTTGGTCTTGGCTGACGTGACTGTATAACTAACATTAATTACAGGTAGTAACATGACAATCATGACATGCATTTCAGATAAAGAATGATTTACATGCAACGCTCATGGTGGGATCACGTCCTGTACGCTACTTGATATAGCGAAATTGCTATGGCGCGACGTGACTGTATGATGAACATCAATGACAGATGGTAAAATGAAATCATCACATCGATATCATGTACAACATAATTTGCTGTCACGCTCATGGAGTGCTGACAGACGTTTCGCTGGCTTGACATACACCAAAATTGGTATCGTGTGGCTTGATTGCATGACGAATTTAAATAAGTGTTAATATGAAAATCATGAGATTCATGTCATGCCACCATGACTTGCATGCCACGCTCATGGTGCGCTTGCAGCAGTTCGCGAGCTTGATATACACTAAATTTGGTAATGCGTGACGTGGCGTTATGGCGAACATAAATGACATATGGTAAAATGAAATCATGACATCCATGTCATGTAAAACATGATTTACACGGCACGCTCATGGTGCGCTCACTGGCGTTTCGCTAGCTTGATATACACCAAATCTGGTATTGCGCTACCTGTCTGTATGACGAACATAAATGACAGATGGTAAAATGAGAATAATGACAGCCATGTGATGTACAACATGATTTACATGCCACGGTCATGGTGCGCTCACGGCCGTTTCGCTAGCTTGATATACACCAAAATCTGTATTGCGTGACGTGACTGTATGGCAAACATAGATGACAGGTGGTAGCATGAAAATCATGACATGCATGTTATACAGCATGATTTGCTCCTTGCTGGCTGCTTCGTATAACATCGATTCCCACAATGCGTGGGATTTGCCGGATTTTTTTTTGTTCAGGTGCTAAAACGGTGTTGCAGTCTCTGTAAATGCTTCGAGCGTGTAACTTCGTTCTCGCATCGATGTACGTAAATTGACGATGAGCCTTTTCAATCAAGAGGTCAAATAATTGGTTGGGCGTCAACCACCATGCACTCTATATGGCAACGTAGAAAGCTAGATTTGCAAGTCACACGTAGTTATTGAGTAGATAAAAAAAAAAGACGTCGCAAGAATTGATGCACAATGTACACGTTCTACGCTGGGTATGGTAATGCGTTTTTGACGTAAGCACAGTTGTGTTTTTTAAGCTGCGAACTTTGATACTTCAATTTGAGAATAGCAGTTATCCATGCCTTTGAATGCAAAAAGTAGAAAAGGCGTGGCCTAGACAAAATAACTAATCAGGGGAACGTAAGCTATTATGCATGCCTAGAAAATCGGGAAGACGGAGTCATTCCGCATCATCTCTGATTCTGTGCGAATCTCTGCTGCCGACGTCTAGGTTAAACTTATTTCTTTATGTCTAATTTTCTTTTCTCCATCGCCTGTGCACAGTAGGCAGCACAGATTCACCTGATTAGCTGGAAGCACAATTTATTTACAAAAATGCTAATGTGTAATTGGCGAGTTAATGTTCATTCAAGGTTAAGATGACAATTGATTACTTCACGGCACTTACGCATTTGCGAGTGCAGCGTTCATGGCATGACCCAATTGAGAGTAATCGATCCTATTTTTAGATATCTGCTATATCATATTTCTATACCACGCATTACTTTTGGCGAAAATCCTATTGTACGCCTACAACCCTTGTTATACGAAGTGACATAAAATTAACCGGAAAAGCTCGAGTACATAATCTCGTATTTCCAATTGAAATCCTCAGAACTGTCAGAATTCCCACGATGAGAAGCGCAGATTACGTAAAGGCCTACATTGCGTGATTGAACCATGTGTCTTAGACTTATTAATGGAATTTCCTTCCTCATTTAATTAGAAGGTGGATTTGGTCAGTCACAAAATATCAGCTTGCATACCAGCGGAAAGAGGGAGGTTGCAGGCAAACAATTTCAATATTCTTCAAAAAAGAAAAATTGACACATGTATAGATGCCGTATGCTCACTTTGTCTTTCAGTTATGTACGTACCTGTAGAGTACCCTCCACTCAGCGCCACCCGAGTGTTATTCAACGTCGCTATGACTGGTGCACACAGTGTCTTAAACAAAGTGTGTGCTAAGTCAGTCCGAGAATCTATAAACGCCCACGATACGTATATTTGCTTTTATAGTCATCAGAGAAAGCGCGACTACAAATTATAACAGAAATAACTGCTTTCGCTACACCTACTCAGCTCGCATAAACAGGATTATCAATATGACCCGAAAAGTCTCGGTTTATTATATTTCCCGGTTTGCGCAATCTAGAAGGCAGATAAAGTCAGATACAGGGAACGTTCAAGGCCTGCGATTTCTCGGAGTCTCGCTAGCCTCGAAAATGTGAGATCTGGCAACTCGCCGTGGAGGCTACTATTGCGACCCTTGTGATGCGTATAAGGACATACTTCAAAGGTTAGCAGCTACAAGTTGGTGAACTTGCATCCATAATCGACGACAAATTGGCATACGTCAAGGATTGTCCAACCGCGTGATTTTCCAATTTTCCCTAAACTCTCGAAGTGAGTCTCAAGCCAAATATACTTGGAAACCCTTCATCGTCAAAGGCATCAGAGTTGCCCTGCGAGTCTGCGTCTTCCCCCCTTTCAACCGTTCCGTCTTCTCCCCTATCAACGACCGCTAACGCGGTTATGGCGACTAAGTGAATCTAGCGCCGGGTTTCACCTACGGTGGCCTCTGGAGTCGCGTACTCCAGCCATACGGTTCAGTACTCTTCCTCTTCTTTGTCCCGACTTTCCCAAAGGAAGGCAGTGCACTGAGCCACCACTGTCTTACTCAAAACGTATAGATTAGACTGCTAGCCGGCCAATTCCCCAGATGCGCAAAAAGCGCCCTTTACCTATAGTGGAAGCACATCCGTTCTTTCTTGTATATACTTGGACAGAACGTATGACCGACATGCAAGTCCTCACCGAACATTGTGAATATGGAGCGCTGACAAGTCTAGCGGCGTAAGGTATGCCGGGCTGCGCGATTTGTCGTCTTGTCGAACAGTGCGCGAAAGCAGGACCATTAAAGCAGCCTTAAGGAAACTGGATCCGCCAGAGGAGATTTTCCTGACTGCTGCGCACATAGCTCGCCGCTTGGGATATCCCCAGGGTTGATTGCATGCGTAGTGCTGGCTGGAATGCAGCCGCTCATCCATTTCTATACACGTGGCTGTAGGCGGCGGGACAGAGACAGAGGCGCGGTTGCAGACGCTAGAGGACGGAGGTGGGGTGAAGCCAATTAATCCATCTGCTTCGTTTAGGAGCGAGCGCAACGGCGCGCTCGCTGCATTATGCATCTGCACCGGGGCCATCCTGAGTCATGCTTTATGGACGCGCGCTCGCCGCCCCAGCACCGGGCGCCGAAGCAGCGCCGGCTTCGCTTCGTGCCATCAATAACAACTCGCGCGCGCGCGGGCAGGGATGGCCAGCGACACTGCGTGAAAAGGTGTGCGCGCTATCAGCAGCGCCCGACGGTTGCGTTACGTTCGCAGGGCACCGTTTCACCGGTTGCCGGCTGGCGCCCCCCGCTGTCCCCGCCTGGTCGCCCGATCACCTCGCTTTAACGCCATGCCTGGTGCTCTTTTGCATCCGAGCACTTAACGGGCCACTCATTAATCTTCATGTCGTCAGAAGACGATAGGCAATATGAAGACAGAGCGAAATGTTTCCTTAGGTTATATGAATTAGGTGAACTCGTTTATAACGAAGAATACAACAAAGCAAAGCGGATGAGGACTCACAGTGTGAGGCACTGGCGCTAAATATTCGTTCCTTAACGCCTGTCCTGTGCATCGTGACTTTCTTTGCCTTTGTCTTTTTACGCTTTGATTTTTTTTTATTTAGAGGTCATGACAAGTCTATCATGTGAGCAGCTTACATGGCGTAATCGCAAGTGTGGTAGAATGTGCAAATAAGTTGCTGACTGGGCATGTATGGTTGTCTCAGAAAGGAAGTGCCGTAGCAACTGGGATGAGGCTGATATAACTGCGCTGAATACGTATGTAGAAACCTTAAAACAGCCTTTGAAAACAGAAACGCAAAGCGTAAATGGCTCTATTCAAACTTAGTGTTCTCGTTTCTTTTGTTTTCGAAAAGAAACAAGGAGAAAATTCATGAAAGGGAAAGTCAGCATCCACGCGTTTGTACCCCAAAGCCCCCCAAAGCTACAAGCTACATTTCTTCGTCAGTTAGGAAGCCTTGCTATCTAATAAATCAGTATGCATTTCCTTGTAGCTATGTGTTACACACAGGTGGATGTCAATTTTCCCCTTTCATAACCCTTCCTCAATCTTGCGGGTTTTCTCAGAACTGATTTCCCGTAACGAAAATTTTGATAGAATGATATCCATGTCGCAGTTCGCTTCGTTTGTGTGGTTAGCGCAATTTGCTGTGCATCAAAAACAACACAAGGCTTTCTACCTTATCTCAGCCATGCTTGCACTTCTCTATTTTAATTTTTTTTTCCGTTATTTCCCTTGCCAGATGGCTTTGTGAGACCATCAAAAAAAAAAAACTAACATTCGTTACCAGTCCTCTATGAAATTGTGAGTGGAGGGTCGTTTTTTTATTATTATTATTCTAGTGTACTTAAAAACCCTGAGAGAGGCTTTTTATATACCCAGGATGAAGATGCGTGAAATATTCTGCACATCTTGAGCAAAGGTCGTCCGAACCCATAAATGACAGGGTGAGCATTAAATAGTAAGAATTAAGCCTGCTGGGCTAAACAAAGTTATAAACACCAGAAGGCATTTGCGGGTGTATATATGTGGTGCGTGCCTTTATTAGTGTGCGTGTACCTCAATGAAATATTCCTTTACTTCTTTCGCCATACTTTCTTTTTTTTTTTTTCGTGTGCTGGGTAACAGAAAATGAAAACTAAATATATAACCATATTACTGACGCGCTTACTAAGCTAAACTATTTCTTCTCCGCTACAAAAAAAAAAAAAAAAGAAAGAAAGAAAAGAAAACACACATCGGTGTGAACGTCCATCTGTACTTTTGACGCCACAAAGTACACTTCCTAAACGAGACGACGAACTAATGTACCGTCGTGAATTTGTGAGCAGGTTGGTTCCACCCCAGCCGACGGCGAAAGACGACGTTATAATCCCTTCATTTTCCTTGCACGCTGAAACGTTGTGTCGAGAGCGTCACTCGCGCGCATTTACGAATGGCTGCGACTGTTTCGGCGTCGCTGCTTTTCGCGCCTCGGTATAAGAGCGCACGTGGCACCCAAGCGAGCTTGTCGGAACCAATTTGGCTCACCGCGGTTTCCCCAGCAAACCGGGTCCCGGGCGCAGCCAGACACCCAGTCATTCGGCGAACAACGCACTCGTCATCGGCCTTGTCGACTCCAATTTGGAGGGCGCGACGACGAGAAAGCAGCGAGCGCAGCAGCACCAGATATACGCAGCACGCAAACACACAACGCTAAATGGCCCCCCAAACATCAGAGCACATCGGTGTGGCTACGCGGCAGCAACTCGAATGCGTGTGCGCAGTCGTGCCGTGCGCGCGACGACACTTTCTTCTCGTCGCGTCCTGAAAAACTTTCTTCCCACGCACGATGCCACCAGCAGCCCCTTGCGCCTTCCACCCAAAAGAGAACAGAAACCACCATCGTCAAAGCAGAAAACCTATTCCGGACGCGTAGTTTCACATCACTAGCGAAGTGTGTATATAGACGAGTAAAAAGAATCAAGTACGCTCGAATTCTTAGCTGCACGTAACTGGTGTTCATGAATTATTGTTGTGTTACAGTGAAAAGCATAAGGTATGGATGACATTCTAACCGCAAAAAACTTAATTTTTTTTTAGTACGCGCTGTACGTATAGAACTTCAAAAGTACTGAGAATGAGTTTTACAAAAAACCAATAATTTTGTTCCAAGAGTCCTTCTCACGATTGCAAAAAAAGCTGTCATGATCTCCTAGAGACGAAAGCTCACAGTACGGCTGATCGGCGACGCTAGGTCCGAAACAAGCAGTTAACACGTGTGGGAAGCAGAAAATAAGCATATCGGTCTCGCCTACCGACAGATTAAGAGCGAAGTGAAATGTCACCGTTCAGGGTGCTCTCCTGGCGCCGGGAAAATCAAACAAAAAAAAAAAGCGCCAGAATGGAAAGGATAAAACAAATCGGTAAATTCCAAAGGGGCGGGAAAAGCGTAGGGGCCGATTCACACCAAGGTGGCGCAGTGCCATATTGTAACGCGGTCTGCTCCCAGCGGTCCTTAGGGACTGGTGCGTACCGAGAAAGCGCACGCTTGTGCCGCACAGTGGGCTAGCGGTCGCGTGCACCGGGGATTGCCGGTGCAGTACGAGGCGCTCGGCGGCTCGCTTCGCCGGGAGTCCAGAGCGCGCCCAGGGCGCAGAGGGGGTGTGCGGGGAAGGCTCGGAGCGGGAAATTAGGGGCAGGACGGGCGGCGCGTGGAAGTCACGTGGCTTGAGTTCCGCTTCCTGCAGGGCTCCCCGACAGGAGTCAGCGCGGGCCCTCCAGAGAGCAGTGGCCGAGCGCGCGACCTTACCTAAAAACAGTTTGTAATTCTTAACGGGATTATGCGCGTGATGGTGGAACGTGCCCATACGGAGCGAAGCCGATGAGAAAGGAGGCAGAGTAGCAGGGAGAAGGAAGGGTGGGTTAGAGATTGTCGGAAGGGGGGCAAACGATAAGGGCCGAGGATAATTTGGTTACAGCGCGCAGCCAGTCGGTCGGTCTGGCCAGGCCGACTCTCCCCCAGATGATACCCAGACGCGCGTTCGCCGTGCATACTCTGAGCTTCGCTTACACTGTTGTTGAGGCCGAGAGAGAGCGTTCAGCGAAGAGGGAGGTAAGGGGAGATTGGTCGAAAAATGGACACGAACGAGGCGAAGGGGGAGACAGGGCGCAATAGAAGGCTCTGATGCACAGAATGCGCGCCGCTTGCAACGCGGGCTCCCTCGTGCTCCGCGCGTATAGTGGGTCGCCGGCTGCTTTGGGTGCGAAGGGAGCTTGCAACGACTTCCCTGAGCTTGGTGGCGCTCTGCGTAATGTGAGGGGCATCAGAACCGGCGACAACGCTTGGAGGCAGACGAAGGCCTGCCGGTTCCGGAGGCGCATGCGCCTGCGATGGGGTATTAGTAACTAACGCTTTCGCAAGTGCTCTTGGCGGCCTTGAAAGGATTCCGAGCCCAGAGTCTCACTTTTGGAGTAGCCATGATTCTGTCGGCGAACCAAACTTCGAGAACCTTCTTTGCAAACCATGACGTAGCCTAACTGAAGTTAGGTCAAGTGGGCACGGAATAGTTGATTCTAAACATAATCCATAACAGAGTATGGAATGTTTTGATAAGTTTATATCTGTAAGCGCAAGCAGTCAAGTAAACACTTCTAAACTAGAAGTGGTAATTTAAGATAACCGACGACTATGGTTAAATATGTAGATGTCGAGCGTTAGTTCACATTTAAGAAGTTGCGACGCGTCATGTAGAAGTGTTCATCATTATTCCAGCAGGCATCTCCTGATGGCGCCTCTTTAATGTCGATCTTACTCTGTGTTTGAACTCGACAAACTTGAACCGCAACATAATTATACTGTGCAGGCCCCACAGACATTAAACCATTCCAGTTTTTGTTTCCCTTTTTCTCTCGTTTTAGCAAACTCTGCTGTCAAATGTTCTCACTGCTGAAACTCTCGCTGGAACTGCCGTCTACAGTGGTAGCATATGTTTGTCGTAGGTTTACACGAGCGCGCGACAACTTCTCCGGTAAATAGGCCTATTGAGAAGTCGCAAAGGGACAAGGACCTGCTGTAATGTACACAAATTCCATATAAAGCATTGACATTGCCTCCTGTAATAAGAGCTCCCTGAATGTGAATAAGAAAACATCGATTCTTTCGTGTACATACACAGCTGATCCTATTCATTAAAAGAGCCCCTCACCAGATTTGGGCATTGCAAACAAACGAGCGTGTCGGCAAATTATGTAGCGAGAACTGTCGACATTCAACCGAAACAGAACGTCGCGCTCCTTTATTTTCGCGGAAACTACGCTTTGATATAAAAAGACGAGGCTAATACGCCTGTCTTTACGTCAGATGCAATTGTTAGAACGTTCACGACCGGTATGAAAAGTTGCGCGTGCTCCAGGCCGGTCGTGAAGCTTCTCTGACCATCGCACGTGACTTCGATGGTGAAGTGACGTGACAATGTGAAGCGCGCAATACTGCCACTGCAGGTGCGTCGAGAAGCAATATAGAAAGAGAACAAAAAAGGGAAGAAGGTAGTGTTCGTCGCATCAACATTTAAACGGCAACTCGCAGTAGGCCTACACAACGCTGGCGAACGTTAGCCGATGCACAGAGAGCAAGTGTTCGCTTTGGCAGATAAGCTCGGCTACTGATGTGTGGAGACTGGCCCACTGACATTCCTCTTAAACATATCCAATGATCAACCGATCTGAGAAATTTTTTTTTTTTTTTTTTTTTTTTTGCTGAAACGCTGCCAAGACGCCACGTTACAACTTCCAGTGATTAAGCGAAATTTCCAGTCGGTCCTGTCGAGGGGTCATTTAAAGAATGACTTGGATATTTTAGTTTTCAGTGGCGTCGCTTTGAAGTTTCTGCCATGCGATTCTTCTCTCACCATACGTTCTAACTGGTAAATCGGAGTAAAGGCGCGGCGGCTGCTTATACCTTCATTTATATGTTAGCTCGGAATTGGTAAGCTCATCTTAAGTCCTTGTGCGCACTTGCATCAGAGAATCATGACGTGCATCGCCTGAAAAAGTGAATCGGGAACTACCGATGACATAACCTATGAGGCGCGATCAATATAGGATGCACATCTTAGAGAAAGTCGAAAATGGCTTGTATATTTCAGCACTACACTAAGTGACAAACTCAGGGGCTACGTTTTCTTGAGGACCCGTAGACACTATTCTAAATGGGCTGCTTGTAAAAACTACAAGGGCCCTATCTTATAAGTTATTCGTGTCGATGGCAAACAGACGCGCGTGTAACAGTGGCACTGAAACTTCCTTTGTAATCTGTGCACCAAAAAAAAAAAATCGCGCAAACAGGCCATCCAAAACCGAAGTGCTGAACGAGCAAACGCCGAGTGTTGGTAAACGAGCTTGCAGGCTCGAATCCGGAAGTGGGAGTCACTGCCCGGAAGCTCTGGGCACGGTCGCAGGAAGTGGGCGCGCGTGCCCGGATGGGAGCCAGCGGCACTACTGGGGCTTCCGCAGTCCAGGAACAAACAAACAAATGAAAAACGGCGGTTGTGCGAAACGTCGCTGGCGTTGCGGAGAAGCTCGCATATACAAAATAAGAGGTGTGATATTTGTTTCAACTTACGAAGAGCTGGCGCAACGGCATAAGCACTCGGTTCAAGCACGTAGTTAGCAACATCGCCATGTTGGCAGCATATCCCTTTCCGACCCAGTGACCAGTATACTGGACATGACGAAAAAAGCGGTGCAGAAAAGCAATCAGAGCTACAATCTGAAATGAAACCACTTTGGCGACTTCTGTAAGAGTCTAGCAACATGTTTTTAAATGTAGTTCCTCCTTCAGCCCCATTTTCTGATGGGGGGTGCCTCAGAGTAGTGGCGTCATCCACGTGGAAACGCGCGCGCTCGATGTGGTCAAGTATACAAAATTATTTTGGGAGCTCTCTTCGCGCAATTCAAATAATTTAAATCGTGCATGCTGTCGTATGTCTGCTTGATACATGGTTGCAAAAAGGTAGTGTTTGCAATCAGTAGTTTGCTGACAATGCGAGAACGTATTTATGTCCAGTATACTGGACACCAGGATGCAATTGGCGCACATTGTGCTAAACATAGAGCGGAAAAAAGAAAAAAAGAGGCAGTGTCACATGACAGTCTTGAAGCCCAGCCATAGGAAATGAAACTGGGGCATGCTGGGAATCTAAAAAGAGCATGGAGCACGAGAAGGGAGCGTCGTCTGATCAGGTTGACTTCTGGACGCTAGGCGCGCTCCCTCCTAGGTCTTTTTTCCCCTTCGTGGTGCTGAACGCTATCTGTGACAGCTAACCATGAGAAACGTTTTCTTGGGTCAAAACGAACCATTTTTGTGTTTTAGACGATTGACCTTCTCACAGGGCCAAAAGCAACACTCTTTCAAGGAAGATAGCAGAATGTATGTACCCATATGTGCAACAAATTAATCCTGGTGTCCAGTATACTGGACATGGTTCTCCTGAGAAAACCATTGTACTTACAGTCTCCTTTATTTTTTTGCATGCTTTTCAATGGCATCTTAGCTAGAAAAGAACATTAAAAATTTTTTTTTCTACCCTACAAAAAATTCGGGTCGGAAAGGGATATCAGCTGTTTTTTTTTATTTTATTTTTTTTTATTTCTTGTTATGGCGGTACTCTATTTTTAAGAAGAAACTATCACCCATATAGGCCCCTACTGTTTCTGCAGGCAAGCTTCGTGACTAGGCGGACAGTAATAGCGGGAAAGTCTTCTACGATAATTTCGTGAATTGCTTAAAGTATGCGAATTAATTTTTAATCACTACCTTTATCGTGAACGTTGCAGTTACGATACTGAAGCTTATGAACAGTTAACTGGCGTTTGCTTTGCAGAAATCCTTATTGTAGCTAGTGTTTCAGGATACACGTCCTCAATATATAAAACACTAATACCCGGGCATTTTAGCTCATAACATTCGGAAGGGCTACAAGTACAGTATTGGGAAACTGGTAACCAAAGCTACAATGCATTCTGTAATATCTTTTAATGTTGAAAAGCGGCGCTAGCCTTAGAGCTTCTGCTAAACAGAGCTGACTTCACTATTTCTGGGCTTTCATTTCACAATCGCGAGAAATGGCATAAATTTTACGAATATATTTTAGTTAATTGTCGATACTTTTGTAAAAGATTCTTCCTGGCAATCCGTTTCCAGCCGCATAAACTAAAATAAAAAAAAGATGGCAGTGGCTTACATACATGTATACGACAGTTTTTAAGCGTTACGCATCAAATAAATAAATAAATAAATAAATAAATAAATAAATAAATAAATAAATAAATAAATAAATAAATAAATAAATAAATAAATAAATAAACACCTGGTTTATTCTGTCGATGTCGAGCGTTCAAGCGTATTAATTTTTTAAGGTGTTCCCTGAGCAAGGTAATAATGGTTGGGGTTTAACGTCCCAAAACCACCATATGATTATGAGAGACGCCGTAGTGGAGGGCTCCGGAAATTTGGACCACCTGGGGTTCTTTAACGTGCCCCTAAAGCTAAGTACACGGGCCTCAAGCATTTTCGCCTCCATTGAAAATGCGGCCGCGCAGCTGGGATTCGATCCCGCGACCTTCAGGTCAGCACTCGAGCACCATAACTATTGTACCACCGCGGCGGGTCCCTGAACTGAGTAATGACTCACTTCCGAACTAGCTTGTCGTGTCGTCATTTAAACGAATATTTTGGACTATCTGTCATTTAGTAAAGTCTACTTTGGGCCAGAAAATATTTTAAGTGCCCTTCTTTAGTCCGTTTGCTGCGCTTTTGTTTCTCTCTTTCGACTGTTTTGCCCATTGTGGCGTGGTCTCTTTTTTATGGTATATGGTCTCTTTTTTATGGTCTCTTTTTTATAGTTATGGGTACCTTCAATTAAAGCGGCGAGTTGGGCATGTTGGCACATAACTGCGAGATACCGCAGCGCACGAAACACACGGACGGAACGAAAATGACAGTGACAGGTACGAGCGCTGGGTACCTTTCTTAATGACTTTCTTTTTCTTCGTTTATGACACCATATAGCAACACAGATGGAGTGTCGTACATTGCAGCTACCAAATCTTATGCCAGTAGCTATGCAAACTTATGAGATGAGCTGCCATTCCATAAACAGCCATATTTGCGCGCGTGTATCCCAGGCCGTTGAAACAGCCCGTTAGATGCGATATGCGGTTGAGCTTATATATATATATATATATATATATATATATATATATATATATATATATATATATATATATATATATAAGTGCAAACTTCTTTGCAAAAGCACGAATTACATTGAAGTTCAAGGTAAAGGGACTGCCGATGGTCAAAATTATTCCGTAGCCTACGAATACGACATCTCTCGTAGAGTGCTTCGGATTCCCTTACTCACGTTTAATTGTTCATACTTCGCGTTACTTCTCATGCAGTTGTCCAAACGCGACAATGCTTCATTCCGTCCTGTCCTTCCTTGCTGCATTCATTGGTCTGCGTTGTGCAGTAAAATGCAGAGGCTTGGCACAGAAATTGCGACCTTGTACTCCTCAACCAAAATGTTTGTATCCAGCGGGCCAAGGAGGCGTGCAAGCTGATTTAAGGCCGCTGTTTTCAGGTGTTAATTGGAATTTCATCACCATGGCAACGTCAACAATGGCTAAAAACACGTGGGCAAACCTACCGACAGTGCGTGCGCTCCGCGCTCTACAGCAACTTTTGTTGTTTTAATTATTCATACGCTGGTGTGTTTCGCCCAGTATCCACCTATCAGCTACTTTTCTCGAAGCCATCAGTTGGCATATAATGGGAAGGGCGACCTGAAGCAAGCTTCTATAGAAATGGCTGGCCAGATTTGGGATGTCACTGTAAAATACCAAATATTGTTACTCTGAAGTCACTCTATATATGCCTTCACTTTTTCTGCACGTCCACATCTTCCCGTGAAATTTATTTTTCATAATTTATAGGGCTACTCTCGAGACAGATAGCTCGACAGTGGCTACGGTGCTCGGCTGCTGACCCGAAGGTCGCGGGTTCGATCCGGCCGCGGCGGTCGCGTTTCGGTGGAGGCGAAATGTTAGAGGCCTGTGTACTGTGCGATGTCAGTGCATGTTGAAGAAATTTCGTGAGCCCTCCACTACAGCGTCCCTCATAATCACATAGTGGTTTTGGGATGTTAAAAGCGAGATAATATTATTAGATAGCTCAACAAAGGGAAGTTTTTATATATATAAGCCACGCAACTTTCTATGATTGCTTCTGTATCCCAGCAATTACGGTTTAAAGAAAGAAAGAAGGCTTTATCAAGGCGCAATGTGTATACTTGATACGCGTTTATATTCACAACGAATATTAATTTCACAATAAAGCATGGCTATGCTAGCAGCAGACTGGATCACCCGCATATCCGCAAGGCTAGCATAGGTCTCGATTTCACGAATATCTTCCAAAGGCAAACGAAAACCAAAGTTATTAGTGCGCTATTGCGCTGTCTGGGGACAAAGTCATTTGGTGTTCGTTCCCCCCTTCCGCAGCGAGGTCGAAAGGGCACATCTATTGGTTTCACGGATGAGGCCGCACAGCGTTGGGAAGATAATCCGGCCCAGTCTTAATCCTGGCCTGATATGTGCCGCCAGTCTGTCCGTGAGGAAGGGCCCGGCGCTTGTTCAGCCTCCTGTCGAAATTAGCATCGAGTGCAAGCTCCCCTGTCGAACAAGCCGCGCCGCCTCTCCATTCGTCGCGTGTACACGGACTGAGGGTGACGACGCGAATCCACGAGTACCCGCTCACCGCTGTCACCGTCGCCATTGTTGGAATCCCTCTCCCGACTGCGAACACCCCTCCAGCACGGACTAACCGCGACCGAATATGATTGACCGGGGCTCACGATTGCAGGAACGCATTTGCTCCTGAGCCGTCTCCCGCGCAGATTAAGAGATTAGCCTCTGGCTTGGGCCTGGCGTGCTCTGGCCTTCTGCCCTGCCACGAAGTCCCTCCTCGACTACTCGATGCGCATTTGGTCTTGACTCTCACTATGGGTCGGTATAGCAGGAAAAGCGAGCGGGATCACACTGTGTGTCCGGTATCCGGGTTGCTAATCTCAATGCGAGGCTGCGAAATGTCGCAGAACCAATTCGAATCTGTGCATACTCATTGTAAACTCATGTTCCTGACGACTCGATCCCAACGATGCCTAGTCGGAAGAAAACGCTGCTTTTACACTGGAGCTGTTAAGCTGTTCGTTATGCCGTGCAGAGCCGACTGAAAACCATCGTCATGGACCCACACGCGCTATCATCGTCCTCGCCTTCATCTTCTGCTTCGCTCCCAGAACACGAGCGCCGATTTGTCCGGCGTGGGATACAATAACTCTGATGGATGAGAGAACGAGTACAAAGAGAAACAGAAAGAACGATATGTTGAAAGAAAGAGAAAAAAAAGAAAAAGAAAGACAGAGAAAAAAGTACACAGAGGGAGAAAGATATAACAAGAAACAAACACAAAAAAAAAGAGATAGAAAAAGAGGGAGCTAGACAGAAAGATAAAGAAAGAGAGAAAGACAGAAATAGAAACAAGAAATATAGAAAAAAAAATCAGAGAAAGAGAACAAGAAAGAGAACAAGAAAGAAAGAAAGAAAGAAAGAAAGAAAGAAAGAAAGAAAGAAAGAAAGAAAGAAAGAAAGAAAGAAAGAAAGAAAGAAAGAAAGAAAGAAAGAAAGAAAGAAAGAAAGAAAGAAAGAAAGAAAGAAAGAAAGAAAGAAAGAAAGAAAGAAAAATAAAGAGAAACAAGGTAGGCCGCCCAGCTCCGCACTTCCTTCAGGCTTGACACCACTAGTGCGAAGATCCCTTAATTTTTTTTTTTAACAGCGAAGCTGTATATGGCCAAAGTTTCGTGTATTGTTCGTGTCTGTGCGTCCATAATTTCAAATAAACATGAGCGTGGGCTGATCCCTGAGATAGTGTCATACTGGGCCGAACCGCAGAGGAGGTAAAGAAAGCTTCAAGCCCCCCCGCCTTTAGTAAAAATAAATAATAGATAATGAATAATAATGGTAAAAGTAAGGAAAACAAGAGAGAGAGAGAGGAAAGGCAGGGATACCCGCCACGGTGGTCTCGTGGTTACGGTGCTCTACTGCTGACCCGCAGTTCACGGGATCGAATCCCGGCCGCGGCGGCCGCATTTTCGATGGAGGCGAAGATGTTTCAGGCCCGTGTACTTCGATTTAGGTGCACGTCAAAGAACCCCAGGTGGTCTAAATTTCCGGAGCCCTCCACTACGGCGTCTCTCATAATCATATCGTGGTTTTGTTACGTTAAACTCTATCAATTATTAAAGGCAGGGATGTTTCCTACCTTAAACAACATGTGCAAACTAGCCCGCCTTTCACCGCTTGTTCAGATGTTAACCAGTTTGGCATAACCAGTATGATACCCTGCACAAGGGTAAGGGATTGAGGGATTAAAGGAAGCGTACAAAAAGAGAGGGAGCGCGCGCACACAGACACACATACACGAAGTCGCGAGCAGAGCGGCAGTCTTGTGCGGTATATGGCATCATTACGAGTCTACAACCGGTCGTGCAAGTCTGTTGTCCTTAGAAATTTTAACAATGCCTTCGTTTCTTGAATTCTCGAGGAATTTTCGGGATGACATTAGAGAATAGTTACTGGCGACATCGGTCTGTTGTCGAGGCGAGCAAGAGCGATTGAGAGGGATCGTATCTTTGCGCAGCGTAGCCAGGACAGTCGAAGAAGATATGCCGCAAAATCTCCTCGGTACCGCAGGCGTCGCAAAGAGCGTTGTCGGCCATACCTATACGAAACGAAAACGACTTTGTAAAAGCCACTCTTAGCCATAAGCGGCATAGCAGAGTGGCCTCTCTTCGGCGGAGTCCAGTTGGTATTTGAAATCGTAGCAACGCATTCAGGTGGTGTTGCCGATAGTTTTGGCTTCTTGATGTATTCAGTGTTGAGTGCAAAATATCCTTTACGATTATTCGAAGCATAGCAGCAGCATCAGACCTTGAAAGGGGTATAGCCTCTTCCTTGTCCGCCTTGAAAAGCTGATCGAGCAGCGTTATTGGCATGTTCGTTGTCAATTACGCCGTAGTGACTTGGCAGCCATTGTAATGTCACTTGGTACCCCTTCTCATATGACGTATGAATGCCTTGTCTGATCACGAATACCATTTGATCGTACGATCCATGCCGCAGCGCTGAGAACAGAAATAGTACGACTGCATTGGAGTTACTGAAAATTGACTATCGCTGCGGTTGTTCGCGATTGACAAAACAAAGTGTATAATTATATAATGGTGCATATGCTTCGGAATACGACCCCTGTGATAATCGTAGGAGACTTCAATGTGGGACATTTTAAAACCAAAGAAGAAACTGTCCACTCAATTTGTACTAAAACAGTTTGGTTTGAAGTACGACACCGAATCAAGTCACTCATCTGCTCAACAATGCCCCTGCATTGATTTAACTTTGGCAAAGGATGTATCTAAGGTTGTAACCGAACCAATCGGTGTATATCACAGTATTGTAAATGTTATCTTCCCTACGATTACCCAACGATGAAAGTAAATACATGTGCCCTTGCCTAGCACTAACAAGGCAGAAGTCCAGGAGAATACGAAGGCTTCACGAGATGAATATTCTTGAACAGGGGGTGTCGCTGGAGCTAACGTGTCGACACCCCGTGTTCAAGAATATTCATCTCTTGTCTAGCCCTGGGTGATGTGCTACAGTTTTGCTGGTCATCCGCCTCCACAGAGTGGAATGACTCCTCTTTTTTTTTTTTTTCGTTGTTGAGAAAGCAGCTTCTGGCATATTCAGAAAGATGACAGCCTTAAGATATAGACAAAATGTGCAGTGAGAAAAATGACAAAGAAGACAGCCGGGTATGCATTTGATTTGACAACTACACCAACTGGCTGTGATCGTTCGAAACGGAGAGGAAACGAAACGGTGGAAAGGAACACACAAATCTCCAAGCGAACGCTATAGTACCTTCAAGTACTGTCAAATTATGTCGTACAAAAGTGCTGCAGATGTTCAGATACAGGCGGCGTTATCATACAAAAGCGGCCGCAAGAAAGAAAGAAAGAAAGAAAGAAAGAAAGAAAGAGAGAGAAAGAAAGAAAGAAAGAGAGAAAGAAAGAGAGAAAGAGAGAGAGAAAGAAAGAAAGAAAGAAAGAAAGGAAGAGAGAGAGAAAGAAAGAAAGAAAGAGAGAGAGAAAGAAAGAAAGAAAGAAAGAGAGAGAGAGAGAAAGAAAGAAAGAAAGAAAGAAAGAAAGAGAGAAAGAAAGAGAGAAGGAAAGAAAGAAAGAAAGAGAGAGAGAAAGAAAGAGAGAAAGAAAGAAAGAGAGAGAAAGAGAGAAAGAAAGAAAGAAAGAAAGAGAGAGAGAGAGAGAAAGAAAGAAAGAAAGAAAGAAAGAGAGAAAGAAAGAAAGAAAGAGAGAGAAAGAAAGAAAGAAAGAAAGAGAGAAAGAAAGAAAGAGAGAAGGAAAGAAAGAAAGAAAGAAAGAAAGAGAGAGAGAAAGAAAGAGAAAGAAAGAAAGAAAGAAAGAAAGAGAGAGAGAGAGAGAAAGAAAGAAAGAAAGAAAGAAAGAAAGAAAGAAAGAAAGAAAGAAAGAAAGAAAGAAAGAAAGAAAGAAAGAAAGAAAGAAAGAAAGAAAGAAAGAAAGAAAGAAAGAAAGAAAGAAAGAAAGAAAGAAAGAAAGAAAGAAAGAAAGATTCAACATAAAAAATACACCATTTTGAACAAGGCATAGCAGCACTGCATGGAATTCTCATTTTTCTAACAATGTTTGTCTCAACTGCATTTGTCAATGATCACGCTGTACTGCGATAACCAATCATCTGTGTGAAATTTGTCGCATTTTATTGTTGCACAAAAGAAGCATGATACACGAACTCAACTTGTATTGCTAAATGACGCGCCGTTAAGACGCCGTTTATAAGGGTATGGATGTTTAAAGTAGCTGGATAAGAATGAAATTGCAATACATATCCTCAGCTCTGTACGTAATCATCTCTTTTACTCACTTATTTTCTTTACCTTACACCACTTCCTTTTTCTTCTTTTTTTTTTCAGAGAAAGTTCATTCCACCATAAGCTTATTGCGCTGTCGGCACCAAATAGTCAGCAAGCTGTTTCGATCCTTGGACTTCACATTTCTCATTACGTGTTATTGTGGTATTGCGCTTAGTTATTGTGCTTTGGCTGTTTAGTCGTATCTTTTGCAAATGGAGTCAGCGCACGTTTAATCTACCGGCACCGTGGCTTGTTTTATGTTAACGATGAAATGAAATTCCGGCTATTGAGTAATAACGCCATTTCTCGTAACGTAGAAGTGTGGAAGCCTAGGTGAGTGGTTACGATACATGATAAGGGAGTGGACAGCGCATAATCATCTCAGAAAAAAAAATAGTAGAATACAGTGAAAACAGCGATCTTTTCACTCTCCGGTGTATTTTTTTCTCCTAAATCGATTTTGCGCTATCCACAATCATCATGGGCCTGTAGCCTTCTATCCCTGGTTCCATTTGGCGCACATGACCATGCTAGCGATGATTTCATATATATCCCACAGTCATCCAACAATCACGTCATGATTTTTTTATGTGTTAATCTCTGAAAATGTAAACAATGTAAACAATTGTAGCGAAAGAAACTAAAACTCATCGGTGCGTCGACGCAAATTTCAGTGTGACGTCCTTAGTATTGGCTTTCCCGCATACATTCTCGTTAAAGGTGGTGCACGCTTTACAGGAGCGCCTGCGTCAGTAGCTTGGAATTTGCGCGTCACTGCTAAAAATCTGCTATCGTAAAAAGCCAGTTTTATCCGCCATGGCAGCCTAGAGGCTATATTGTTGCGCTGATAAACACGAAGGCTTGGGTTCGCTTTCCAGCCACGGTGGCCACGCTTCATTAGGACTCCCGATTTAGAGGAGCCTTGGAGAACACCAGTTGGTCAAAAGTATTCCGGAATCCACTCTGCGGCACGCCTCATAATCGTATCTTGGTTTTGGCACGTAAACCGTTAGAGCATTAAAAATAACAGGTTCACGGGAACGTGCATACTGCAAAATAAAACATACTGCAAAATGAAACGGAGGTTCAATTTTTGGTTACTATCAGTAAGAAAAGGGCAGAAGTGTATAGTTAGATGATGTGGGCATACTGCTCGCTGCCCTTCGTTATGTTTCGTGCCGTCTACGAGAAAATGCGCACTGAAATTGTTAAACTTATCTATGTACTGGCATTCCAGTTATGTAGATTCTGAACTGTTCGAAAGGGTGCTTTTGGATCACTATTAAGTGGGCCGCCAGTGTGTTTCTTAGGACATTTGAACGACGTTTATCTCGGAAGAGGTGCTAGCGTCAGTATAAATTTCCGCTAAGTAAACATCACTCCACTACTGTTTTTACCATGGCAGTCAGCGTGCTAAAGTGAACTATCAAAAATGTAATCGTTATTATTTTAAGTGCCTACCTGGATTCTGCGATTTGCAATAATGCCAATTTCAGTCTCTTCCTGAAATTCACTTCAAGTGGGGCAGGGTTATCCTTCCCAAATATATATTTTTTTTAATCTGTTCAACTAAAGAACTAAAAGATAAAAAGGTGGTACACAACCACATACAACCATTTGGGTTTCAAACAATTTTTGTGTGTATTCAAGGATAATACGTTAAGAAATAGGGGACTTGTCTCTTCGCATTGTGATTGCATTAGCATTGTTGCAGAAACATAAAATGTTGTACAAAGCCACTGGCTTCGCAGTGCGTCAGCACAACAAAAAAAAAAAAGACAAGGGTGCACGGCAACAGACAGCGTGCTTGAGCAACTACCTTCATACTCGTTATGCCGCTCTCGTGGCAGCTGCATTCACAGAACAGAAAATATTCGGGTTGGAAATCGGCAGTTCTACAACGCGATGAAATAGCGGCAGCGTGCTTGAGCATTTCATTCCGATATTCACCCTTCTACTTCATATTCTCGTGCAACATTATGCGTTTGTTGTAGAATATGTATATTATGTAACCTTTATACGAGAATGTACGAAATTCAGAACAGAAACTGCATTATAAGGTGCGTCCACAATTTCGCGCAAGCAAAACCCTATGAATGTGTACTTCTAACGCGTGCGATTACGCACAAGCATGCGTTTTATTGGCTGAGCATTCGTGCTTTCATCATCCGTTATCCTGCTATGTTTACAGGTAAGAACCAGCTCAAATTCAGTAGACAAAAGTGAATGGTTAGCTCCCAGATGAAGTCGTAAATGTATATTTAACGTAACGAGGACATTGGACATTTTTGGTAATGTTAGAGCCATTCCAGTATTACGTAACTAACCCTGTATTACGTGATTTAACGTACTTGCTACTGCTTTCTAAAGGTAAAATAAATTGTGTCGATGGAATACGTCACGTTTCAAGCTACAGGGATGCAAATATGGCCTCCCTCTTTGTTCTTTTGCGTTCACTTATCGCTTAATTGAACATCACCTTAAAATCAAAGAGAGAACTCGCAAAAATATCTCTAAACTTCAAGTTGATATTTAAGGTAATCACAATGTTCCACATAGTGATCCAAGTCATTAATTTATGTTCGCCCGCTCGAATGGACGTCATCGTTTCCCTGAACTCGCCACTTGACTCATAATTCATGTTAACAGCATTATCAGCTAACGCAAGGCAGCGTCCTTACTAAGCAAGTAAGCCGCGTACCATTCCCAAGTAGCGGTGCAGCGAATGAAGTATTTCACAAATAGAGTGTGGCTGTCGGCTTTCATACCGAAAAACTCACGCGGGGTCTATGTTTCGGTGTACTAAAAACTTGGAGGGCGCTTGAGCTTCGCCTTCAAGAGTAGAACACGATAGCACGATCGGGCCCCATGCGTATCGCTTTCTCAATCGATAGCCTCTCTTTGCTTCTCGGTGGACGACTCAACCACGCCGCAAGGAAAAGGACGTCTATGCATTTAACATTGACTGTTTCAAATTATCCTAGATTGTCTACTGCATGTACAGTTGCGAAGTACCCACTACACGTCCGTGAGGTTCCACGCGCATCTGCGCCGCTGCGCACTTTGTTGATGTTGTTGATGGTGATGAGGACGATGATGATTAGTTATGCCAGAATGCTTTGAAATGACCGGGCCTTTAAAACACACACTCACTGCGTAATTCACATGTTTTGATGCCTGGTGCGATTCTACGCTTCTGTCGCGCAATAGTATATGCGTTGAGGTCCTACTAGATGGCATTCATGCACTAGTTTCTTTTTTTTTTTTTGCAAAGCAGTTTAAAGGCAATGGTGCGACTTTGTGACAGAACATCTGTTCGCCGCGCAGAAGGCTTGGCTACTATTCTCACTTGAAGCGAAGATTTTTATTATTTGTCTATTTGCATTTTTCTCAATTTTTCGCCCACGGACAACGCTGATTTTTCTCTCACAACCAATGACGACGACGCCGACACCGCAAATGCTGAGAAACGAGTTCTTTGATATTATCGCTTTAAAAACCTCTTGTAAGTATCCGATTATTAAATACGGAGAATATTAAATTAGGAGACACAAGCCACTTGGGTTAGAGCGAATAACCCAAAGAGACTTTTGATACCCATGTACAGTAATCGCTTGTACAGCGTTCTAAACTTGGAGAATGCAAGTGGCTTGTATGCACAAGTACCGAGAAAGTCTCTTTGAATTTCGCTGTGACCCAAGCGGCTTGCGCATCCGAGTGGAATACAAACCTCCTGCGTTGCAGTAACCTAAAATTTTTTTATGATCTCCAAATCGGTGTGCGTGTATCTGGCATTCAGGGCTTTTGGCATTAACTTGCACAACGACGCGCAAGCGCCCGCTCAAAGTAACCCACTGGCACAAAAGAGCAAACGCCTGCATTTTCCACTAAGTAAAGAAAAAGTGCCGTCCGAACTCATTCGACGAAACACCCAAACAAGAAGAAACACTCGACCCAGCGCAGTAGCTACCGCAAGAAAGAAGCCGGTGGTTGGGAGCAGCGCCTCGGAGAGGAAACAAATAAAATGAGAAACAACTGGGAAAGTCGGGGTAGAACAAAAAGGAAATATTGTAAAGTCGGAAAAACGAAAACGAACGTGAAACAAGGGACGACCAAAACAGCTCTCACCCGTTCACCTTCATGAATAATTCATGACGCACGCGCAGAGCGCTCCACCCGCGCGCTGCAGCGCACATCTCTAAGCAAATAGCGCGGCGGCAGCGCGGCGCCGGGTGCGCGCAACCCACATCCTCGCGAAACTTCAAAGTGCTCGCCAGATCGCCAGATCGCGCGAGCGCCCCACAGGGGCGCGAATACGATAAAAAACAATGAGAGGTGAGGCCAAGAAAGCAGCGAAGGGCCACACGCGGGGCAAAACGGAACGAAAGGCGACCCGGTTGTAGCCCCGCTATCCATCGAGCACTCGTCTTGGCACAAGACCTCCGCCCTTTCCTATTCCTCTTAGTTCGGCTCGCCTCTTCATTTTTTTTATTATTTTTTTTTATGATATGCTCACGCGCTTGCGTATCGTCTTCGGCGCGTCTCGCAACACTCGTCTCCTTCTCGCGTTATGCAGGGGCATCCAACCCCGAATGCCATTCAGTTCACCGCATTTCTTTCTTTTTCTTTCGCTCTCTCTCTTTATTTACCGCCAAGTAGCGAAAGGAAAGAGAGGTGCACCTCCTTTTCGGTGCCGACAACGTCTCGGCGCGGCCGCCAAACGGCGTGGCCAAGAGAGCGAGGTTACAGCGTCAGCGAGGCGGAGAAGCGGCCATTGGGAGGGCGCTTCGATGAAAAGGCCAAACACCGCCAGCTCGGCGCTTGCCATTGCTGCCAAGTGGGCCGCGCTCAGCACGTATGCCTATATACATACGCACGCTTTGCCCTGAATAATACAGTCGAATCGTCCGCGTGCGCGCATTGTCTGCCTGTCGAGAGGGCAGCGCTCTCTCGCTACACTCGGCGTGGTGTTTCTTTTTTATTATTATTGTTTCTGTTTACGCTTCGCCAACACCCCTCCCACTTTGTTTCTTAGAGCATCTCGAATTTCAGGAAGAAGTTGGTATAGAGAAAAGATGCGTGGTATTCTGTGGGAGGCGAGTGATGTCTTCTGAAATCGACTTCGACGTTCACCGCATGAGAACAGAGGCTGGCCTTGTTCATTAATTTAAAGAAAACAAATTCTGTGTTTCCCTGGTACGAGTTAGCATCGAGAAGAGGCTACCCGTATCGCAGTTTTTCGCACGTGCGTCGAATATTTCCTTGTCTGAGACTCAAGCGCCCGAACCGGGGAGCATAACAATGAATTCCAAATTGTGAGCACGGCCTCTCCTCACTTGGTGCCTTGGGAACTGCCGAGCACGAAACAAAAATTTGAGTATACAGCCCTGGTGAAGGACTAGCTGTCATGGCAACGCCTTTTCGGTGTATGCAGCGTGCGCAAGCATAAACAACTTGCCATTGCGACATAGAACCTTTCATCGGGCTTTACGGGCAGATTCGGCAGAGCTGAAATTATACCGCCAACGTGCAGAAGTGGTGCATAGCAGTACCGAGTGTCCATTTTACCTGAAAAATGTCAGAAGCACGAGCTTGAGGCCGTGCGCATCGTCTTTAGAAATGTATGGCACGCTCCCATCCATGACGACGCTCGAGTCAGACTGGCCCCATCCGTAGTATCATTTGACGAGGGCGTTGTTTATGGTGAATTTCGTCTGGGAGGAACGTGCCATACACCTTCCTTCCTTCATTCTTCGCACCGAAGGAAATTTCTCTGCTTCGATTTTTGAAGCTAGCGGGGCCAACTCGCGCACTGCCTCACTAATGTTGTCATATACGTATTCGGGCCTTCCCAAAAAGACGATGCAGTGCTCAATAAACTGTAACTTTTGTTTACCAGCAGATGTTTTCCTGGTCTGAACATTTTTAGCGATTCTGAGAAAACAGCAGTTAACTGTAACTATATTTCAGTGATAAATTTAATTTATCTATATTTATAAACAATAGAAGGCCATTTCAGCTGCAAGCGCAAGGTTGTAATGTTCCCTGGGAAACTGCAGGCGATGTCTTGATAGCGCGTGTGCTTGGGCATGTTGGTAATTCATGTTCACTTTTTTAGCACGCTAGACGAACAAGGACGCGTCGTTTTTTTCATCCTTGTTGGTTCAGTAGTTTTTCATCGTTTTTCATCCTTGTAGCTAAAAATAGGTGCAGATGATGCGTAAGAAACAAGCTGTATTGAAGAGCAAACAACACCGAATTCTCATCACTTTGGTGAATACTGTAGATTATGGACTAGAAGTAGCCACATAAGGAGGGCTAAATTAACGTTAGAAATCTCATCGTGGCCAACGGTTTGCCTTACTGAGTGGCGGTAAGAATGAATTAAAAACGAGTGGACACACAGTCGTCCAACTCATGCTCACAACAGACGCAAAAACCAGCGCATACAATAGACTGTTTGCGAAACCTGATTCTGTTCTTTAGCTCTTAAGAAGGTCGTTAGCTCCTTTTCTGCGCGCAACACGCATGCGCGGCGTTCGACCGGTGGTCTGTAGCATGTCCTGCAGCATCGCAGCACCGAATCGCACAGAGAACGCCCATCGCTCTACAACCTAAACAACGTCCGCAACAAATTTCATAAAATATTGCAGCCTACCCTAGTTCATATTTCTCGGGTGTAAATGCAATAAAAAAGATAGCGCATTTTCTGCATATACAAACTGTTAAGTGCGTGCTCCGGAGCAAGACGGGCCAACGGAGGTATGACTCAATACCAGAGATATCTTTTTTTTTTTATATGTGAAAAATGGGAAAAACCACTGAATTGTGTAGTATTTGAAGTTCACGCGATGGTTGTTTTCACAGACCAACTTAAAGCGCTAGTGACTGCACATTGTGGTTTATGAACTATGTAAAAATGTGGGCATAGTGTAACAAGATATGCAAGATGTGTTCAATGGTGCTTGCGATGGTTTCTGGGCAGCACTCTGCCTAAACTGTATAAAAAATAGCAAGGCGCGAGCATTTTATATCGCAACTTAACACAAGTTATTCGAAAATATTAGTTGTTTTGCTTCCCTCGCTTTCGCATGCAAGAATGTTTTACAGCGGAGCCGTTAAGCTTTTCGTTTGTCCGCGTGGATCGTACAGAAAACTCAGGCGGATATGCGCCGCAGGGATTGGGCCAGCCCCACTACCGAGTAAAGCATTTATGGGAACCGTATGAAAGCGTTGCTGGTGGGAAAGGCAAGTGAGGGTTATGAGGAGGGGTGTGAGGGAGAGGAGGGAAAGAAGAAGGGGGGAGAGGATGAAGCATAGCATAACCATGTATAGTACAGTCAACAAGGGGTTGAAAAAGAAAGTGACGGTGGGGATGAATGATGTGAGGGTGAAGAAGAGGAAAAGGAGGATGAGAGAGGGTGACACATAGCATATTCATGTATCGTATAGCAAGGCGATGTGAAAGAGAAGTGAGGGTGAGATGGAGTGATGTGAGGGTGAGGAGCAGGGGAAGGAGGAGGGAATAGGGTAAAGCATAGCGTAGTCTTGCATAAGAAAGGAAAACAGGCAACCACCCGTTTATAGAATATCCGTACGAATTTCCGTATGTTTTTTTTTTTTTTTTGGCTTCTTGCTACAAACGGGTGTTTGTCAATTTCCCTTTTTTAACCCTTCCGCCAGCTTGCGGGTTTCCGCAGGACTGATTTGCAAAAGTCTTGCATCGATTACGTCTCGTATAGCAAGAAGTGAGAAAGGTAAGTAAAGGTGAGGATGTTTGCTCAGTCCCACTGTTACTCAGTCTTCGCACCACTAGTGCGTAGTGCACCACTTCTGGCATTGATCCATGCGTACGAAAAGCATTACTGCGGCAGATTGCACTCAAGCGTCATCCTACTTTTTGTTCATAGCTAAATTTTAGTGAAGTTCACGAGCGGCTTCCGTAAGGTAACAACTAGTACGGAAGGGACATTTCACTATCAAAGGCGCTACTTTCGTGGCATGGATGATCTTTAATATCGGCTAACGGAAGAACACATGTTAGGCTTCTACAGTGCGGAATATCTGTTAGGTTTCTTTATTATCACTGTATTGTGCGCGTACCAGGCTTTTTATTTATTATTATTTTTTAGCCGAGGCAGGGAGGGGGGGGGGGGGGGCGGAGGCAGAGACATCCGCATTACGGTATTAGAATCACTCCGTGGTATATAGTAGCAGAAGTTTGTCACATTAGCTGAACTGCATGAAGAGGTGTACATTACTTGAACAATTAATTACGATATGATGTTCGCATATTAATAAGCTGCACTGACCAACTAACTTAGTATTACTACGCAAGTTCTAATTGCTGAATAGCGGCCGACCCCTAATGACGTCATATTCATTGTGCGGGAATTCTCAACCTAACATCACGTTCTTTAAACAGTCGTCGCTCAAATTCCGTAGCTGAATGCATTTGTATACTGGTTAATAGTGATCAATACAAGAGGAATGTAATGGTGAAAGAAAAACGCATATGTCATTTAATGCGCCTGCGACCAAGTTGTGCGCATTGGTTCATACATGCTTGCAATAACTATGTGGGCTCTGCCGTTGATGTGTTAGACGTATGTTAACTCTTGTGAGCATGCAGGTCTAACGTGAACATCGTCACTTCTGCACACACTGTATCATGACGAATCTGTCGCTAATTATCGCATCCTTCCCCTCCCTGGACCTCAGTCGATTTGAGGCGATAACACCTTTTTTCGTCATACGTGTTCATTTAAATGCAGGGATTGCTACATTATTAAAAGTCAATATACAAACTGCCAGAACTACAGGAACGTGGTTTCAATGAACTGTGACTGAATGAAGTGCGCTCGCGAGCAAATCAAGAAGCCAAATTTATCAGCACGTTTACTGATAAGTTGAAAAGGTTTCCAGAAATCAATTCGACCTCTTAGTGAACTTCTATTCTATTCACGGGCCGAAGGTAACGTAAACAAGACTTCGTATGAGTGATAGGAATGGTTAATAGGAATAACAGGAATGGTTAAACAGCACAGATACAGTTAACAACATTTACTATAAATGAAAGTGTGGTGGCAAAAACCAAGGACAAGGAGACATAACAGGGCAGCACAGCGCGCTCCAGTGTTGTAGTGCCTCGATTCCTCTATTTGTCCTGTTAATTCCCTCCATTTTGCAGTGATCCAGCAATAAGAGTCCCAGACACCCTAGCGTTAACGTGACTAAACCTTGAGATGCGCTACAAGTGTTGCGCAGTCGCTTGGAAACGCACCAAAAAGCCAAGATAAAAACAGTCAGCGCCCAAACAGCGGAGACAAAATAATAAAAAAAACACCCTTTCACAGCCTAGCGTCAATGCACATAGTTCGCACTTACAACCCAAGTGGTCTGCAATTAGCACCACGTAACTCGGATGCGGAGAAGTTGCTCGAAAACATCTCAGCTCAAATGCGAAATCAGATATGCTGCAAAAGTGTCGTCAGAGAAATTAAATTTCGCTTACGTCCAGATAAAGCCAACATACGCTTTATGAGTACCATCCACTTTTATATGTAGCTATCGTAGAAAAACTTCGGGGGCCC
This sequence comes from Rhipicephalus appendiculatus, assembly GCA_030522465.1. Lineage (NCBI taxonomy): Eukaryota > Metazoa > Arthropoda > Arachnida > Ixodida > Ixodidae > Rhipicephalus > Rhipicephalus appendiculatus. The sequence continues at coordinate 1,128,670 of JALIZH010017486.1, forward strand.
AGACACGGACACAAGACAACGGAAACAGACAACACAAACGCCGCACGTGTGTATACAGCGACCTTTTTCATTTAATATGCACAAACACAACCGTCGCGCTTTGATGCGGTTATCATGGTGTGTATTGTGTAGAACGATTGAATTCTAGATTTGTGAAGACCACTTTACTGGGCAAATTAGGCGCCACAAAATGAAACTAACTATTGAACACTGTTCAGAAATTGATGCGGCTGTTGCGGGGAATGATAGCCGTCGGTTCTGTTAGTGCGCGCTACTTGATGGCGCTTGTGATTTTACATTTTCCAACGCTCGCGTCGCTGTAGATGGAGTCACGACGTGTGATTCACGAAAATACATCAAGCTCAACTTTATGCGCTAACAGCAGATGCTTGACTTTCTTAGTGCATTTAGTGCGCCACTGTATTTGGTTGTTTGCCGAAGTTTAAACAAGGACTTTGCCTTCGCGCATTTTCGTGAAGTATTTCAGGGTTTCATCGCCGCTGTATAGCAGGTTTATAAGAATGCCAAAAGGTAGAGCTGTCCTCGGGTCTGATGCGGCGTATAGCGAGAATGGAAGAAAAACAATGCTAGATACGAGCGAGTTCGCAATTCGAGGTTGCATAAATAATGCCAATCCATTTTTTAAACAATAGCAAGCTTAAAAGATATTAATTATTCTGGGCTTTTGTGAAAGCTGGCTGGTACACCACGGAAAATAGTAGTGTACTTCAATTAAGAGATATCCAATTAAAATGTTCTACATAGTCCCTGAAAAATCGCCAGTAATACCTCTTCGTAACGGTGCGTCTTCGTCTGCTTTGAAGTTATTTCACTTAACTTATTCTGTCGAGTTAGCTCAACAAATGCAGCCGAGAAAGTTCCTGCATTTCACTTGGAACCGGGGTTTGATCATATTACCTTTCATTAGAGAGCAAAGCAGGGGATGACATTTAGCGCAGCCTTCCAACCCGATGTGACTTTGATCAAGACCACTACGCAACGCGTCTTGTTTAACGTCAGTAGCAAGTGATGTGTCTTCGTATAGTCTTCAGCCTGCCTGTTTTACGCGTTAATAAGATGGCGTTGACAGCATTGTGGTTACGGCAAAGCCGAGCGCAGCTTAGGTGCAGCACTCGGCCGCAGAATGCAGGAGCACTTACCTCTTTCGCGCTGTTCCCCCCCAGAAAAGCCACTGAAGACAAAGCGGCTTTCATGATGATGCGCGTTTAGGAGCGCCCTGCTCAGTGCCCCGGCAGCCACATATGCCGACCCCGCGGCAAATCGCTGTTCTTTTCTTCAAAAGCTTTCTCTTTCCCTGTCCATCCTTTTCCCCCCTTTCGGCAAGAACCCGGATACGCAGCTTCGCCCTACAAAGGCCTTTCTTCTAGCGTCCAGATTTTGTCATAACTAAATTTACATCCGGCAAATTTTGCTCCGTTCTCTCGCAATTACTTCTCCGCGAAAGCGACTGGCCACGACAGTAGGAGCCTCGTTTCGCTAATTTAATAAGTCAAACGAAGAACGATAATCCTTTCTCCCGTTGCGCGCCGCTTTTCTGGCAAGGGTGTCCTAACTACTCCCTCCGTCCTCACCTCCTCCTCGTCTGCCCTCACCTTTCCTCTTTCGCGCACCCTTCGCCTCATTATGACTTGGCTGTCCGGCTTTTCCCGCTGCAAAACATTCGCCAGCTTTCACAACATTACGAGGACCGCGTGGGCATCACCCTCTGCGTCGTAGTCAAAGCGTGACGTGCGGGGTCATTCTAAATGATACTGTCAAACGAACAATAGCTTGACTCGTGATGGGTAGTCAAAGCTGGGGGGCTAGATGTCTGCGAAGAGGTGGCAGTGCACAAGAGTTGTCCTGTAGTTTGCGTTTTCGAAGCCAACGGGAGCCAATTAGGAGCCCAGTGCCAGGGAAAGTAGCAGTAGGTTATTCACGTGTCACCGTTGGCCACGAAGACGCGAGGCAAAGGGTCAAGACGGGACGGAACGAGAAGAGCAAGATGTGCTGACCTTCGAGTGCCTTGTTCCGCGAGAGCAGGGCCAGAAGCATGTCCCGGTTGTGGTCGGCGGTCACCATGCTCGTGGCGCTCATGCTGGCTGGGGGCAGCCGCCGAGTTCGGACGTGTCGCCGGCGGCCGTAGGGAGCGCGCGAGAGCGCGCCCGCTTTTTTTAATTTGGCTAAGTGCGCCGGACCGGCCTCTCCGCGCCAATAAAAAGCCCGCCAAATGGCCGCAAAGAGTCGACACGGAGGGGAATCCGCCCGTCTGCTGCTGCCAGGCGACGCAGACAGCTCGCGGCGCTGCTGCTGGCGAGCGCGCGAGCCGGCACGGTCGCAGCGCCAGCGCTGTGCACTCGCCCTCCGCCAGCCCTCTCCCTACGCTCTCCTCATTCGGGAAGGCGGCCTTGCCTTCCTCCCTGCAGCTCGAATTCCCGGCATTCCCCTGCCGTCCACGGTTCGAAAAAGAGGCAACGCAACGACTTCCTCGCCGCGGTTATGGAAAGGGGAGAGTATAGGACCTGCTCGATCGGCTAAAGGGAGGGTGCGAAAAAAGACGCAAAGCGAGGGCGGAGCCTGGCGGCGACGGAGTGAGCGCTTGGGGAGCCCGGGCCGACCAATGGGCGGCCGGAGCCCAGCGAGGAGTGGCGGCTCGGGTTCTAACTCTCTGCGGCTCGGTGAGAAAGGAGGGAGGCGAAGGAGGGGGAGCAGCGTTTACCCCGGCGCTCCTCGGGTGGAGGGAAGGACGACGCGCCGGGAATCGACGATGCAGCTCGGCCGTGCGTCGGCGGCGTACGTCTGTTGTCGGAGCTCCTTCCTGGTCTCTCACTCGCCGGATCTTTTGATTCGGGCTCAACCTCCGACAGTAATTCCCCGTGCGTTTTCGCTCGCTGGCCCGCTTTTTGCCTTGCCCGGCGGTGCTTTCATCTGGGGTTCATTTTATTGTCTCCCGCTATTTCGCTTCAAGGGTTCGCCAAGTCGCTCGCTTGGTCGGGCCGCCAGCTCTTTCTACGTGTGATTACAGGCCGAGATTGGTGCTTCCGCTTCGAGCGACGCAAAAGAAGCCGAAGCCGCCCTCCCACGCGCTCTCTGCGATTCTTGCTTTTCTTTTCCCCCCTTTCGGCGCTCTGAATACGCGACTCTGAGCCAGACAGGGATCAGCGATATCAAACTTATAGCTGGCCTTTCCAGGTGAGACGAGTAAACACGCGACCGGGTGCTCTCTTTCAGATGTAGAAAGGTGAATCGAAGCCAGGTCAAGTTAGCGTACGCAACCTCTTCTCAGAAACGCTGTTTTATGGATGAGTTTATGGATGAGGACAAAGTTAGCAAACAAAAGGTTTATGGAAACTAACTTAATAAGGATATCTGGGCTTCATGGTTTTCGCATTTGACGAGGGCTTTAAGAGCCAGTCTCGCAGTTTCACTGCTTTGTCATTTAAGCGTGCGTCCTTGTTTGTGAGCTTCCTTTCAGCCACGGTAACCAATAGAGGCGCAACATACTTTATTAATATTCCAATTCGGAATGACCGGATAAAAATGTTGCACATGGCACTTAATATAAAATGTAATGCTCTGCTAACCATAAACAATGACGCGTGTCTTTGTGTTAATGCTACTAACGAAAAGTAACGACATTTTCAAGAAATGCACTACGAGGCATGACGATAAGTTGAAGTTGCTTTGAGTCACTGATGTTTATTAGTGTTCTGCCATGCATCCGAAGGCCTACAAATTATTGCTTTAAAGTGCACATACTTCTAGTACCCTTTTAACGCGATAGCGTTAAAGAGCTCGTTTCGCAGAAATTCCGGCGTCGGTGTCGTTGGCTGTGAGTGAAAAATCATCTTGCCCGTGACCGAAAAATCAAGAAAGACGCAAATAAAATAAGTAATCAAAAATTACCGGGGTCCGAGTGAGGATCGAACCCAGGCCGTCTGCGTGGCAAGCAGGTGTTCAACCACGCGGCCACGAGTACGCTTGGAATTACATTGAAAATAACTTCCTCTGCTTGGAAATGCAGTGAAAATAACTCTTGCTTCACAAACACACGCGTGCTGTATACATACGTCACAATACAACATGTAATATTGCGTGGTACAAGCGTACATTGCCATCGGGCGTCACTACACGTGAATATCATAACGACTTCGTGGTTTAAAGCCAGCCACCCATTACAAAAGGCACACACGTTACTGCGCGTATTCTCTTAACACCACATAGTGGGTGCATAACAAGTATGCACTAAGTAGTTGAATAATAATAATAATAATATGTGGGGTTTAACGTCCCAAAACCACGATATGATTATGAGAGACGCCGTAGTGGAGGACTCCGGAAATTTTGACCATCTGGTGTTCTTTAACGTGCACTGACATCGCACAGTACACGGGCCTCTACCATTTCGCCTCCATCGAAATGCGACCGCCGCGGCCGGGATCGAACCCGCGACCTTCGGGTCAGCAGCCGAGTACCCTAGCCACTGATCCACCGAGGCGGACACTAAGTAGTTGAAGTACGCATTAGGGACAGGATATCGCTATCGCGTTCAACTTTTAAAGGCCGAAGCTTAAGGGTCCCCCAATTTTTTTAGTTCTGTTCATGATGCAATGCGCTGTCTGTAAATATCCAATCTGCAGTTAATGTTATATATATGAGGTGACTGGTCCAAAGATGCCAAATCTTTTTCCACCGAGCTTGCGCCATGTTTCCGGAAACAAGTATAAAACTGGTGGCCTTAGTAAACACGTTGTCATAGTGCATGGCTGACGGAGTCATGAAGCCGGTGTGGAAGTATCTGCGTTCAGTAAATCTTATGCTGTAGGGGAAAAAAATCTGGAACGAAGAGTATTAAACCAGAGCTGTGATTTTGGTTCTGCAGGTGAGAGCGAATTTATTCTGAATACAAGGTTCAGATTAGACCGGACCCGACCTAACTGACGAAATGCGTCTAATTATTGTACGAACCCACAATTTTAATTCCTAACTCTGCTTTAGATTTCGGGGGAGCAGCTGATGCCGTGCAAATATTCTCTTTCCAAATTCAACGTAATGAATTCTGTTGCGGGAACAAACTTTTTAATTCCTCGTTACACGCACATCATGCTTTATTTGTTTCTCATATCTGAAGTAAGATATCTAAGTCAACTTGAAGATAAACAATCACGACTCTTGTGTAAACAGCATGTGGTTGGGATTTGAATACCGATTCAAGCGTTTCTACTCTGGCGTTAGGCTTATCAATGTCGTAAACCTTTCGACACTAGCGCGTCATACAACGGTGATGGCATGAGTGGCGACAATGGTTGAATGAATTAACAGCGAAAACACGGGACGAAGAAAATAAAACACGAGGATGGGTGCTGCTTCCTTTTTTTAGTCCCGTGTTTGCGCTGTTAATTCATTTTTTGAGACTTATGCCAACTATAGCTCGCCCTTCACCACTTCTTCAATGCGATGGTAGACGCTTTGTAGTTGACTAAGAATCGGGCTGCCATCAGCCAGCTATTTCGTGCGCTGCAGCTGGCGCACTGACGCATGGCCCAAGTGGCCATGCGGGCAAAATAAGAAAAAAAGAAAGGGGGAGGGGGGTAGAGAAGTGCCACTGAGAGCACAAAAAGTAAAGAGGCGCAAGTTCCCCGGGCGAGGTGAGGCCTGAATCGTCAGCGAACACAGTAAAGGCGGGGCCTTCAAATGGGGTGCGCTAGCAAGAACAAGGCGAAGGGATCCGGAAGGGGGTGCCTAGCGAGGGAGAGGCGTCATTGGGGAACAGAGAGGGCAGCAAAGGTCGACAGCCATCGTCTTCTCGAGAGGAGCAAGTCTTTTCGCGCCTCTGGCTTGTCGCACCGAGAAACAACGGGGCGAGGACGTCGCTGAGGAATCGCGCAGGAGATATCCTTCGGACGGGCAGACAGAGAAAAGTATGCATCTCCAGGGAAGGGGTTACGCGTGAAAGTTAGCGAAATAGAACACGAAGTTCAAAGATTTGCTGAGCAAATAAAATAAATGGTAACTTGGGGAGTTCAAAACCTTGCCTTATTTTACGTGTGAACGTGCGTCCATGTGTGTTTGGGGATGCCTTCGTGCGAGTTAAAAATTTATTGAGTTTCTACGTTTTGCGTACCCCAACCGCGATATGGTTATGAGCCACGCCGTAGGGCGGGGGGGGGGGGGGGATTATTTTTATTCACCTGATGTTCTTAAGGTGCTCCTAAATGTATGCGCAGGGACTTTTTAGCGTTACGCATCCTTCAAAATGCGGCCGCCGCGGCCGGGAGTCGAACCCACGGCTTCGTGCTTACCATTGCGGGAATGTCATAGCCACTAGGGTGAGTATGTATCTGTTAGTGCGTGCGTAGATGCATGCTTGCGCGTAAAGAATGATTTATGAATGTAAGGTACATAAAAAATAAAAAAAGAGTTAGTTACAAGAAAACACAGTAGTGTAAGGGGGAAAAAACGCCAAGAGCAGTCCCCAAGCGAGAAGAAATCCCTCGATAAGGATTTTTTGTATTGCGGTATCATTAGCTTCAGGTAGAGTGGTGGCGTTTGGGGTCATCAATACTTTTTATATAAAACTTGAATATTCACAGCGAAGACGCGATCGAACAAGCACACGTTTAATATCGAGAAAAAGCTGGTAGCACTTCTCAGAGGTATGCGCCTTTCCCCGCTCACGAGGTGGAGTTCGTCTAACTAAAAGGTATCCAACTAACTTGTTAAAATGCTGCTCAAGCTGGCGTCTGGCTGATGACAAGCTCACTTCTTCACGCCTTGGGGTTTCGTTTGTGACTGCGGCTGGAGGATTTTAAAATGCTATGGTTTTTGAGGCACACAAGTGAGGGAAGCGAGGCCCGTCATCTCTATCTTTGAAAGCAGTCACTCCGATCAATTAAGTAGCTTCTAAGTGATCTAAATTTAGTTCACTAAGGAAACACTTTGTTTAGACTTGCGTATGTTTGTTTTTATGTGCTTCGAGTACCACCTACTACGACGATTTCATTGGCTGTTCCTCGATATACGTTGACTGCATATATCGACTTAGAAAGTTGGTTGGAACTCTTCTCAGTGAATAAATAAATAAATAAATAAATAAATAAATAAATAAATAAATAAATAAATAAATAAATAAATAATGTCATCCTCAAAAGCTTTCGTTTTAAATATGATTTCCAGAATTGAGATCTCATTCTGTGCTCATTTCAAACTTGTAGTTTTCCTTCATTATTTGCAGAAGATATGTACACGCAAGCATTGTTGTGCTACGCGTTCACGGAGGCCAGGTCGCTTGTGTTTGCTCCGTGTGGTTACTGCGACCGGGTGGTATTATTTCGACCGGCACATGTCGATCAAGGCTTCTTGTCGACATAAATGACGTGCCCTCTGCACAGACACCACCTCTCCACCACCACCACACAGACACGTTCCCCTCGTCTAAAGAAACGTTCCGCTGGGCAAACAATGAACAGCGCCAGTCAACAGAGAGATACAGTCAGTTTGGTCAACTGACTCGGGCACTCGTTTAATTTAAGCTGAGCGCTTCTTATTTGCTGATGCCGTGTTGGATAACGCTGGGGCCGAGGAATGAAAGCGGTTTGTACCTTCTTCACTGGAGATCGTTTTCGCTTATTGAATTAAGATCGTCCGGCGTTCTGTCGCTCACTGGCCGAGGTTACGTGCAAGTGGACGCTTGTCTGTCTACCATCGCTAAGAGGCGCAGGACGAAAGCTTTTTGCTCCAGCAGTCCTAGCTTTCGCATGTAATATTGGGCCGGCCGCTGCACTAGATACCGCTGATATCAAGTGAGAAAAATGCGGTGCATGCATGAGGACACCACCGCATCTACGCACGTGCGCTGGACGTATTTCGACTCCAACTTGAAGTCAGCCGTTGAGTTTACTTAGTGTATCCTCACTGTTTGCCTTAACGCAAGCATGCAGCTTGAATTTCTAAGGAAGGCATAGGGTGTTAAGAGGCAACACTACATAGGAAGGGAAATAATTCCTTTAAATATATAACGGACTTCAGTGATTCCACCGGCTCTGTGGTCATTTACTGCCACAGTAGAGTTCTTCTACATTAAAAACAGTCAACACAGTTTGGTTGCCTTGTTTTCCCACAAATAGTTTATAAGGTAGAGAACAGCATTAACCGCGGCGACCTTATGCGCAAAGTAGGTTTGGAAACAATACAGTGACGGGGTATTGGTATTTAGTAACCGTGCCAACTGAGCTTGCGTCATTTGTTTCGCCACATAGCCTTGATGAAAGTCTCTCTGTTCTTTTAACACGAAAGCGTTTTATGCCGGGGCCCACCAAGACTTCAGTGACGTATTTCCGTCACGGATATGACGCTGATAAAATGGACGCCACCAACTGAGAAAGAAAAAAGCTTTTAGAAAAATATTCCTCCACCCGGAATCGAACCGCCGACTCCTCGGCCAGCGACGGTATACGCGCCCGACGCGCTACCGACTGAGCTAAAGAGGCAGACGAAGGACGTTCTACCAACGCGCCTTATATCTATCACACAATCTCTCTCGCTCGGTGCTCTCTGTTGGCGGCGCCGGGCGGTGCCGCCGTCTGTGAGCGATGAAGAGAATTAATGCGGCTTGACTAGCACCTATAGAGAACGATTCGTCGACGACGCGGTTAAAGCATGGCGTCCGAGATTGCGAGCCGACACGCAATCTCGGAGGTCTTGGTGAAAGTGTCTCGATAGCGGCAACAAACACTGGCCGCGCTAGCATCGGGGAGTCGCCCTAGACGCAGTTATGTGTCACTCTACTTATGGTATTTGCCTTTCGCTTTGTGTTAGCGTGTGACGGCTCGTTGTCGGAGTAGTGCAGCTTCCACACGCACCAACGGTGTTTCGCCGCCGACTACTTCGAGTGCGATAGCACCGACTAATAAAACTGCTGCAGTAAGCGGTGCAGAAAGGCAATGATGTCGACAGACGAATGTGGTGGCTTGGTGGAGCGAGACGGAGGCCAGAGGGACGCGGGACGCCTGCGCGCGTTCGCGGCTCAAGCTCTGCCTTCCGTGTTGCTGAAGCGCAGTGTGGTAGTGTATGCAGGAGCACAGGCGTAGGTTACTGCATCACTCGGGAGCGCACGCCGTGCCGTTTCTCTCCTTAAATCACAACGCTTTGAAGAAGTGCACAGAACCAATGTTTATTACGTGAATCTTGATGTCATCTTTGCGCTCGATTCGTGATACGCTGTGTCCAGGTATAGGTTAAAAAGTTCAACTACCACAGCGGTTAAATCATGATCATGGGCGTTAGTCGTCGAGATGGAGATGTGCCACTAGGCGTCAACGTGGGTGCATCCACGTCAAACGCTGCTATAGCTGTAAAACAGCAATAGACATTGTACGAACTCTCATAATCACTACACAATAAGCACTACTTCTGTGAAGACACTTTTCACTTTCGTGTTATACCCATTCCTATGACGGAGGGATCAGCCATGTTTTTATCTGCTTATTCTTTATCTCTATATTTGTGTCTTTGTCGTCTTTTCAAACTTGTGTCCCCACTCCAGTGCAGGATAGCCAACCAGAAACACGCATCTGGTTAACCTCACTGCCTTTGCTCTTCATATATATATATATATATATATATATATATATATATATATATATATATATATATATATATATATATATATATATATATATATATCGCTTTTGATGCCATTGAGTATCATACTAGGGTTTTTTATCGGCCACTTCTGCTTCTGAGCTCACGTACTACTAGGACGTCTGCTGTTAAAAGGACGATCCACGTCCGTCGCAAGGTGAAATTATATCGGTCGCGATACTTGAAACAAAAAGTGTTTGAAAACCTCTTGCCACAGACATCAACGCACGCCATATGAGGCGTGCGTTGATGGGGACAAATCACGAAAGTCCAAAGCTCAATGGAATTTTTGTCTTCGAATACTCCTAATTTTATACATGCTAAAGTAAGAAATTTACGGTTTATCTGACACTTGGCTAAATAGTCGATTGCCTTTTACAGCGAAAGCTGTATATGGCTAGGAGAAACGAAAAACCGCTCGGCATCTGTGTCACGAGCGCTCTCTATTGGCTGTGCTATCAGTTACGTCATTCTGAGCGTCGTACCCAAGCTCGCGCGCCAATTGGCGCGCGAGCTTGGGTACGACACTTGCAAGGTCAAACGCTTGCAGCCACGGCGCGCCGAAGAAACGGCGTTGCGGGCACAACAGCGTCGACGTGATTCCGGGAGCGCGTTCGCCGGGGCGAGCGCCCGCTTTGGGCGAGAGTTTCTTCAGCGGCACTTTGGCTTCGGCTGCGATGTCTGTGACCGCCTGTGGTTCGACCAAAACCTGGCAACGATAATTGTGGAAGGCTTCAGTGCAGCGTCGGGTTGAACCCACTGCTAAACACCGGGGCCGCACATTTCAGCTTCGCTGGTTAACCATTTGTACGGAGTGCTTGGGCGGTGATTTTTTTTATTTTATTTTTTTATTATTATTTTTTTTTGTCGAGTGCCATAAATGGGGGGGCGTATGCAGGCAGTCTGCTATGTGGCCTTCCGTTTAGTTCAGTGCATTGTCGGGTCAACCATACATCGATCACTTTTGCGCGGTGGTTTCGTGCGTATATTCCGTAGGTTATTTATTTGCTTATGGGTTGTTTGCTGACGTGACACTTCAGAGAAGCTGAACTAGTGCATAGAATGTGTATATAACCACTCCTGTGACTGCAGACTGCTTTCGCTGTCACGGCCGGCGTGCCCTTTCCTTTCATGACAGTGAATGCGGCACGCTAAGCGAAGAAACGCTACTGTAAGGGGCCCAAAGTGAAACTTTCAAAGCTGCCGTCTCTCTCCAGAGGTTGTCCTCTATTGGGCAACGTGAGTTCTCGAACTATTGTGCTATTGTTCTCGTACGCCGTGGTATCATAATTTCTTAATCTACAAATTATTTTGGTGTATATTACGAGTACACTATTTGGCTAATACCACCGCGGTGGTGTAGCGTTTACGGTGCTTGGCTGCTCATCCGAAAGTCGCGGGTTCGATCCCGGCAGCGCATGTCGCATTTTGATGGAGGCGAAATGATAGAGGCCCGTGTACTGTGCGATGCCAGTGCACGTGCAAGAACACCGGATGGTCTAAATTTCAGGAGCCCTCCTCTACGGCGTCCATCATAATCATATCGTGGTTTTGGGACGTAAAACGCCAGATATTATCATACTATTTGGCTAATAAAACAAGCTTGCTTCCCTGCTCTTTCTTGTTCATCTTCCTTTTCTCTCGCACACGCAATCAGCGAGCCATAAAGACACAATAAAATCGCGTAGTTATCAAAAGCATGTAAAAGCTGAGCAATTAAAAAAAAATTCAATTTCTTGCCATGCTGTGCAAAGGCGCGAGGTCGCTACCTCTTCCGGTTGTGACGTCATATTTTATTTTTTTATGGCTGTTAGTTGTACCCGCGATACGCAGGTGGCGACGGGGGCAACAAGCCGGCAACTATTTGACACATGGGCTTCTATGAAGTTTAGCTACCAGTTTACATATATCTTGTGCGTCGTCTTGGCTGACACTCCCAATGCCAATCTAGAACACATTAACAAATACCCAAAACAAGCGAACTTGAACGTGATCGGCGTAGTGGATTACTTGGTCAACGAAACACTGAACGCGTAAGGGCGGAAGAGTTTCGCTATCTTTACACTTACTTTCACTCTTTCGTTTCGCTTTACATCATTATTTGTTTATTTCAATTAAACATATCAGTGCCTTATGCTTTTATCATATTCTTTCTCTGGCATGATACCTTTCTTTTCGTATCGATGTGATTAGCTGAAAATTGAGACCCTCGGGTAATTATAATGTTCTCGCTCATAAATACCTGTTAGTCACAAGCTCACTGCTTGTCCCGGTTATCACAAACTCACCGCCTCTCCCTTTTTTTTTTTTTTTTTTTTTTTTTTTTTTTTTTTTTTTTTTTTTTTTACATATTGTTGCGTGTTTTGTGCCGCTTCCATCATAATGAAAATTTATCGATTCGTCTAATTGTCTGTCTTCCTGAAGTGGCATAGCACACTACAGCGCGGATGGGATGTCCACACTCAGGGGTCATTAGCGCCGGCGATTCACTGAAGTCGCGCTAACAAGGTAGTCCCAGATTTTCTCGTACACTAAAGTCACAAATGGTCGCTTTCGGTTTGGCTCGCTGGTAGAATTTCCAGCGGCGCAAATGGAAAACAGATCGGTGAGCGACGATTCCAAAACAGTCGCTCTTTGACCAGAAGCGAATATTTACGACTATGTGCGACCGGGTGCTTTCCGACTGCAGCGTGGCACAAGACTTGGTACTACCTTGGTAGCGCAACTTCGAGAGTCGTCAGAAGGACTGAGCCCATACTGTTTACTCAATATCTCTCAACCAATCACCACCTAGATACAAGATATGGGCGTCGAAGGTCATCTCTTTTACTTCACCCGCATATTCCTCAGGGATCGCTGCATTAGAATTCGGCTCGAAGCCACTTTGCCTGATAAAGTGCACATATTTCTTACCGTACAGCAGGGCAATATACTGTCCGTTTAGGCAGACAAGATATATATGTGCCTCAGATTATCAGCATTAGCGTCTCGCTCGTTTAGCCCAGGTAGCAAGTCTCAGTTATCCAGGCTAGCTTGTGTTCTCTTAACCTGTCATTTGCAGTAGGAACAAAATGTAATTCCTTCTTGTTTTGGGAATGAATGGAAACACTTAATGCCTGAAGCTCAATTTGTAGAAAAAAGGGACTGTCCCTTCAGTTAACGCTAAGGAGAGCACAGGCGAAGGCCTGTATTCTTACGTTGGGGTAGTCCGAATGACCTACGACTACACATGAAAGACTTGCTCAACCGCCCGACAGTAGAATTAAGAATGGAGGAACTACAATAAGACACTATTCCTCTTGGAAGTCATGGCATGCTGCAGGGATTGGTCCGGTCCCCTTTCTTTTCAATGATGCAATGATCCGATTACCGGAACAACGAGCTAATATTCCGCATCTACCGAACTGTTTGTATACCGACGACATCAACCTTGTGGATAATTAAAGGCAGTGACAGAGATATAGAAATCCGGCTACAACAAGCTGTGCACACGGTAGAACAGTACGTGGGCGACAAAGGCCTCGCTTGCTCCCCACAAAAATCGGAAATCTTAATTCTCAGCGCCCCTCCTAATCGCAAGTTTGACACTGGTCGACCTCCAGAGGTTGTTGTGGTAACCGGAGGAAATCCTATCCCGGTTGTGAACACCATTCGGGCACTCGGGCTCCTCATGCAAGCCCACAGGGGCAACGGCGATATCAATTAACAAATTAGAAGCGGGCGTGCAGCAGACTATGCAACTACAGAATTGCCAAAGAACACTCTTGGCATGAAGGGGGCCGACGTCATATGGTCGGTACAAGCCTTCGTGCTTAGCCGAATCACCTATACCACCCCCTACGTCTGCCTTAAAGCGGCTGAGAAAAAGAAAATAGAGGGTCTTACCCGGCGGGCCTATAAGCAGGGCCCTTGGTATGCCAATACGACCGGCCGAACGCTAAATGGCTAACTCTAGTCTTACACAACACCCTTTGTGAACTTCTGGAAGCCCATATGGTATCTCAGTACTAAAGACTAGCCCGAGTCCCGCAGGAAGAAGCATCCTTCAGAAGATCGGCATCAACTACGAGTCGATGCAGAGCGCTAAGTAGAAATCCCACACGATCATAGGCACAATGTGAAAATTAACCCGCTCCCTAAAAACATTCACCCCAGATTCCACAACGAAAGGAAAGCTGAAAGATCAAAAGCCTTAAATCAGAGATTCCACGCCTCAAAGGACGTGCTCTATGTCGACGAACATCGAACGACACTGCATGTCACTCGCCGTGGTCGACTTCTCGGGGCAAATGGCTCGCTGGCGGTTCAATTCGAACCATAAGCACTGAAACAGCGGCGGATCAAGCTGCTATTGCTTTGGAAATAGCGTCCACACGTTGTCATTGCGCTATTAGTGATTCTAAAACACCAGTACGCGATTTAGAGAAATGTCGGATCTCTGTTCCCGCGAGGCACATACTCCACACCAACCATCAACCACGTGCTCTATGTCGACGAACATCGAACGACACTGCATGTCACTCGCCGTGGTCGACTTCTCGGGGCAAATGGCTCGCTGGCGGTTCAATTCGAACCATAAGCACTGAAACAGCGGCGGATCAAGCTGCTATTGCTTTGGAAATAGCGTCCACACGTTGTCATTGCGCTATTAGTGATTCTAAAACACCAGTACGCGATTTAGAGAAATGTCGGATCTCTGTTCCCGCGAGGCACATACTCCACACCAACCATCAACCACGACCGATTCAAATTATTTGGGCACTTGCGTGCACCTCCCTACTCGGAAACGATACCGCCGTCACCGCGGCTCGATGATTCACCAACTGAGCACTCGGCCGTTCATGCTAAGAGCAGAGAGGAGGGGCGTGGTCAGCTGCCAGGAATTAACTCAGCTCTACAGGTTAGCCCGGGCAGTGTATCCGCCAGCACCCAAATCTCTTTTAAGAAGTTCCAAGAAATGGCTTGCAGGCGACTCCAGACAGATATTTACCCCAACTCCGTAGCCTCTTACTACTACTAACAGCACCGAGCTGTACCCAAATACATGCAAACCTTGCAAGCAAAAAGCAGACCATAGGTATCAGGAAGTTAATAATACTGAGCAGTGGGAGGCCGCGGTGCGCAGCTCTGACCCTGATCTGCAGGCCAGGGTTATCAAGACAGCAGAAGATGCCGTCTGGGGCTCGTGGCCGCGCAACCACGAAGCTACCCACCCAAATACCTTAGTTTTAAAATAAACATCTGCTCACTCACTGACTTATCACGTTTGGTTCACTGTTAAACCAAAACATTTTCTTTACCTTTAATTAACTGGAAATCCCTTTAAAAGGCACTGTCACCATTGGTCAGGCAAACCGTATACAGCTGGTTAATTAAAATACACAGTATATGCCTACAGCAGTGCCTGGGAGTTCTTCAGTCATTTTCTAATGTGCAGACACTGGATGAAGTTTGGTCGCGCCCTTTCCGGACGCAGGCGTTCCAGACTCTGTTAACCCGTCTATTTCGACTAAACGAATATTCACCAAGCAATGTCCTCGTGGGGCCGTCGGCAGATTTCTGCTGTACTGTACAGAGGAAGCATACAGCGTGTCAGCTTTCAAGAACCAAGATTTCTTGAAAAAGAGGAACTGTGGTACGCGAAGAAAACTTATCCGTAGTATTACTGTACCCAGAGCACTAGAGTAGCCGCCAAGTCATTTACTCGTGAATGATATTTAGTTAGTTAATTATGATTAATTTCTTAGCTCCAGAAGCACTCATATAGTAAATTAGGAAAACACAATGACCATCTAGCAAATTAGGAAAACAGACTTTGCGAAACAGTTTTGCCAAACTCGCCAAACATCAGACGCGTTTCGGCAATCGCGGGAAGTGGAGACGTTCTACATGATAACTAACGCAAACAGCAAAACGAAAGAAGTTGTGCCTCTGCCACTTCACAAGAACGTTGCACGGATGAACGCAAAGCATAGCGAATGGTGGACGTCATTACAGATACAAAGGTGCTCTATAGAGCCCCTTTGTAGGTACAAATGTAGGTACAGATAGAAGCTCAGGTGTCAAAGGGGCTCTATAGAGCACCTTTGTACCTTCTATCACAGGTACAAAGGTGCTCTATAGAGCCCCTTTGTACCTGTGAAAACTGAAACAGGTTTTAAGCTGACATTTATGTGCTGTAAAACAGAAAATAAAAATAAAAGAACATAACGATGACAAACAGAAAACAAAGCCTCCTTTCTGTAACGCAAAACTGGGAATTGTACTTATGCAGAAAATTTCTGTAAAAGTAAAACAAAAGAAATCTGTTAAAACATTGAAAACATAGCTTTACAGAAATTTTCTGGCAAGAGAGCTGCCAGAGAATTTTTTTTTTCAGAAACTATTTTTAATAAGGATAACTCTCCGCGCCCTTTATCAACGCTGCAACAGGAGCTGTCAAAGCTCGTTTTGTACCATAGCCAAAGTAACGTGTCGCTTCGTCCCGGGCGTGGCAGATAAAGCATTAGCTCGATCACCTTTTTTCCCGCGTTTGTTTCTGATTGCTGGCTACATCACAGTGAGCTTGTTTTAGGACGCTACTTCCTGGTGCGTGGTGCAGTGTAGTTACGTAGTATTTTCATATTTTTTTCGCGGGCTTTCTCCTTCAGCCATATGTACTGAGTTTGCTCCGCGGAATGCTGTTTCTCTTTTTAAAATATTGGTGCTCAATAGCTGGGACACTTTGTATAATCCCACCGCGTGTACTCGTTCAAAGTACAGTATTTGGTATGTTCTCAACCAATGCCTCTTGTTGTCAAGCACGTGATGATAGATTACATATCATGCTTCGGCGTACACAGACACGCTTCCTAAAACGGACACAGATCCTTTCGCGGTGACATTCTTGTTGCCCTGCCTTGGAGCTACTTGATTTGGTTGTGAGAAACATCTTACCACGTAATTCAATTCGTATGTACGGCTGTATCCACAGTGAACCTTGTAGACGAGTGTGACATGCGGCTTATTTTTTTTATTTTTTTTTGCGACGTATTTCTTGTCTAATACATGGTGTCCTTGCAATGATAATTGTTGATATAGATAAGTTGACACCTGAGCTTCTATCTGTATCATCGTCGTGATCAGATTGGAAGATATTTGTGTCCTTGATATGTAAGACACGAAAAAGGCAAGCCGCTTTCTTTTATTTATTATCATCATCCAGTCAGACACTTTCACTCATTTTCACTTCTGTATATCTAGCTTGAGAAGGTGCGGGCTACATCTTCATCCCACGGGGAGTTCTGTTGAAATTATACGTGCCGTCGTCCACGAGGCTCGAAATAAGTGCCAGAAAAGTCGTCGCTGCCGTTAACTGAGAAGCGCTACTTTTCATGTTCGCACCATCGCAGTTTTCACTCGACTTTCTGTCACATCTCAATAGAAGCACGAAGCGTGTTGAGCGCTTCGCTGTGTTTAAACCGTTTCTTTTGTTTACAAAGCTTGGGAACATCCGAAAAAGAGGCACACGCGCTGACAAGAAAAAGCGGCGTAAGTGCAAACATTGGAAAGCCCGCCGGGAATCGGCGTAGCGTGACGGCACTGCGAGACTCGCTGGCGGCGGTCGCTGGATGTAAGGGGAGAAAAATAAGAGCAGTACGCAGAGGAGAGGAAAGTCCATAGCGCGCCGAGTTTACCTTGGGTTGCCCCGAATCAAACATGTCACGAGTGGGCGACATCCTCCCGGAGGATTAGCGTGACTGCAGCGCTGCCGCAAGGACCTGAGGCGGAAAACCGGCAAGAAGTGAACGGAGCAGCAGCGAAAGAAAATAAGTAAACGCGGTTAACGCGGTCGCGGGTGCCTCAGCGGGGACAGAGACTCGAGCCGTGTTCGACCGACGGCGAAACGAGAGGGCCGCACTTTAATCTCAAACACGTAATCACATTTAAACGCGAACGAACGGCTACGTTGGTTCGAGGGGCGCGTGCCAGACCTCCTCGAACTCTGCGTAATCCGGCCGCCGGCGGCCGGGGTGGCCTCTGAGATTAAACAAACTTCAAACTGCCTTCCTTGCACGCTGGTGTGCGCCTCCTCCTCCACCTTGTCATCTCTTTGTTTCTTTTGACCGCGCTCTTCTCTCGCACGCTGCGGCAGCCGCTGGTTTGCCTTTCGGTTGTCGCGACTGATTATGCCCGCAGCCATCGGCTGCCGCGCACTCTCACAGCAGCGCTTCGCCCTCTTTTCGCTGCCGTGTCATCCACGAAATTTGTGTTGCTTTTGCGTGCCTGACAGCCTACCGCTCCGTAATTTGCGGCCTCTCTCTTCTTTTCTTTTTTTTCTTTTCGTTGTTGTTTATTATTTTCTCACTCTTGCCAAACGAGGCACTTTCTCGCGCATTGTTCAGCTCATGATCACGCTGTTCTTGTTTCATTTCTCTAACACTTTTTCCATCATTATCAACGTGCTGTCTTTATATATCACCCTCTTTCCCTCCTTTCAGTTTCCTAAGCTTAACAGGCTTCCTTTCTGTTCTCCGTCACATGTCATTACGTGTATCGCTTTCTTTCTCTTGTATATAGCGGCGGCCCATATTGATTGCTTTCCTATATCTCACGTGGTAGTCTCGGTCCTCTTTCTCGTGTCAGCGTGTCTTACTTTGCAATTTCTCCATACGCCAGGGAGATTCAAGCATGATAGGAGATTCAGCATGGAAGGCCAGCCTGATTGCTGTTCTGACAATCTGGCAACAAAGGATTACTCGAGCGTAAGGAAATGGCAGAGAACAGCTAATTGTTTGTCAAGGGAAGCGTGAACTCTGGTTCATTTCGACCTCACCGTTAGCCTGCTGGGAAAAGATTTGCTCTCTCTCTCCCTCTGTCTGTCTGTCTGTCTGTCTGTCTGTCTGTCTGTCTGTGTGCGTGTGCGTGTGTGTGCGTGTGTGCGTGTGTGCGTGCGTGTGTGCGTGTGCGTGTGTGTGTGTGTGTGTGTGTGTGTGTGTGTGTGTGTGTGTGTGTGTGTGTGTGTGTGTGTGTGTGTGTGTGTGTGTGTGTGTGTGTGTGTGTGTGTGTGTGTGTGTGTGTGTGTGTGTGTGTGTGTGTGTGTGTGTGTGTGTGTGTGTGTGTGTGTGTGTGTGTGTGTGTGTGTGTGTGTGTGTGTGTGTGTGTGTTTGTGTGTGGAGGGGGGGGGGAGGGGGGGGGGGGCTTTCATATTCGAAATTTTCGTAGCTTAAAAAGCTATTTCCAGACGTTTCCAGACGTTCACCTATATATTTCTTAAATGTAATTTAAAGATGCCGTGAAATACAAGCGTTGAGGCCGCTCAGTTACCACAATGTAACTGCCAGACGCAATGCTTAGGCCACTTGTGAGCTCAGGTGTGGTATACTCACTTGACTTCGGGCTATTGAATTTGCGAACAGGATTCACGCAGTGTTTCCATTAATGTCGAAGCGTGCCCCTGTTATCGAATATAAGACGTAGAGTAAGTAAACGTAATGGTGGAACATATAAAACACTGAGACATCGACATTGGTCGTCCTGCATGATCGTGGAGGCATTCAGGGTTGCCGTTGGGTGGACATGAAAAGGCGCCAGAATTCACGCCAAAAGTAGCCAAAGTAGCCATGTCATTTGATATTATCGCCGAATTTCTAGCCAAATAGAACAGAAGTGGTATTATCAACAGAGTCTTTACTATTGATGAATAAATAAAACCATTTTGAATAAGTAAAACCACAAGTTTAAAAAAGAGTCATGGCGCCAACTGAAAATTTTCGTCGCCAACGGGGTCCAAAAGTAGCCAATTTGGCGCAAAGTAGCCACCAACAGACACCCTGGAGGCATTGATAAAGTAATCTGGATATGTGTGTTTGCCTGCATCTCTCTCTCTCTCTTTTTAATTGTTGTTAGACAGATGGTTGCAACTCGCACATTTCCCAGGGCATTCTCACACTTTTTCTTTCACAGTCTGTCAGGCTTCACCGAAATAACCTGGTATTACTCACTGGTGAGCATTTAACACTATACTATGTTTCAGAATATTACTGATTTTCAAGATGTTTCATTTGTCAAGGTGGAGAAGTTACTTCCTTCTAGTAATAAGGCCCGTTATGACACTTAGTAATGTTTCCCCTATGCTTTGAAATGGTGTCATGATCCTCAAGAAAAAAAGAATTTTAGCACCTTCCTTCTTTTTTCTTGTTTTGATTGATAAGAGACGTAGCCTTAGGCCTTTGACTAGTACGTCTACACCAGGCGCACGTATGGAGTTCTTGAAGAAAAAAACAATGTATCAGCAATCTTTGCTGCGTGCATTCTTTTCTCACCGCTATTTAAGCACAGACTCATCAATTGGTCGTGAGAGGCGCGACTCCTCAGACTGTACTTGAGGAGCCAATAGGCGACTCTTTTTGGTACGCCTCGGTGGAACAGTGGCTACGGTGCTCGGCTGCTGACCCGAAGGTCGTGGGTTCGATCCCGGCCGTGGCGGTCACATTTCGATGGAGGCTAAATGGTAGAGGCCCGTGTACTGTGCGTTGTCAGTGCACGTTAAAGAACACCAGATGGTCAAAATTTCCGGAGCCCTCCACAACGGCATCTCTCATAATCATATCGTGGTTTTGGGACGTAAAACCCGAGAAATATAAATATAGGCGACTCTTTAACGAGCCCGGCGAGCCGCAACAGCCAGTGGGGCCCTGGACGAGAGGCTCGTCATACAGTAACCAATAAGCCTTATTTTATTAAAGTTGTTTCTCTCTCTCTCTCTCTTCCAAAAAAGATTTCCGTGAGGGACATTTCATCTTGTGCCTTCCTACCACTCTTTTACTGTAAACTGAACTTTTCTAGATAACGACACATTCCTAAATTTATTTAGTTCGGCTACCGCAGAGTGAAGGTGGAAGGAGCCACTGCAAATGCGGTCTTCTTGTCTCGGGGGAAGAAACCTCTGTTGCCGTACGCGTCCTCTCACAGCAAATTGGTAAAACGTGGTATTGTAAAGGCATGTTTGCATAACGCTTTAATCAAATCTTGCTTTCACGCAGTACAGGAAAGTTTAGGCAAGCAGATTCTTCGTCTTGAGAGAGCTGGCTATCCCAGTTCCTTGCTAGTTTCCATTTCTGAGAAGCTGCGCAGACAGTCACGGGTAGCTAACACGTGGGACACTTCACAGGAAACAAGTCACAAGAAGGTTGCAGTGATACCGTATCTACATGGCATTTCACACAAACTCAAAAAGATAGGCAAAAGAGCGTGTGTGTCGGTGGTTCTTTCCGCACCGAATAAACTGTCTCAGTTATGTGTCCGAACTAGTCCCATAGGAAGACCCGCGAGCCTTTGCAAAATTAAGCACCCTAAGAAGTTTATTGAGTGTGCAATGGGAATTGTTTACACTATACCTTTGTCTTGTGGACAAAGGTACGTTGGTTCAGACGGGCAGGTGCCTTAACGTAAGACTACAGGAACATTGACCAAAAAGTAAAAAAACGTGGGGAGGGACAGTTTTTTGGCCTCTCGTAGTTCACAATGTGGAAGCCAGCCCTTCGTTTGAGAAAACAAGAGTTCTTGCGCCTCACCCACAGAAGGCACTACAATCATGATTGAGGCCAGCAACAATAGCTCAAGGAAGTTGCATCAGTAAACTATCCATATTCTTATCAGAAAGAGACCTGGCCTATTTGGATTCTTCGGCACGTGGTGTTCCTGGGTAGTCACTTGCTTTCTTTTTTTAGTGTTCCTTCTTCCCTTTCAGCTTTTTTTTTTTGTTGTTGTTGTTGTTGTTGTTCTTGGATGAGCGTGTGATTTTAACTTTTCTGTAGGCTATATATTTATGTGTTTTCGTAATAAAAAGCAGATGGAAATTTGCGCTGGTTCCTCGTCTATTGTACGTGTGCGGTGTCTACTTTTCGCGCTGAGCAGTTTAATAATGGAATACCGAACTAGCCCAATCCCACAATTTGTCTTCTTGCCGACTGACGCAATAAACGAAAGCAGAAAAGTAGGCGCGCAATCGTTGACTCCCGCACACTAGAGTAGATTAGCATAATGACATTGATATAATTTGTGTGTTATAGAGATAATTAATGAAAAATTCTATAAAGCGACCAAGTCCCGAAAAAAACTTCAACAATTACAGTATGCATTAATTTAGCCTTCTCCTTGAAGGGACACTGCATGCACTTACTATAAAGTAGGGAATTCTTGCTCACAGGGAGTTCTTGCTGTGGGTCATGCGCTTTAGGTTCAGGGCGCGTACAACGCCTGCGCATTCGCTACAAACGGAATTTGTATTCCTCGTTTGCTAAAGCTCCAAGCGAGTTCGCCGGTGCTTGCTTAGATTTTTGTTTTTTCTTGTAAGCGAGCATGAACGAAACAACGAGCAAATCGGTGCGAATCGATTTGTGCGGACTGTCTCTTACGACCCGCTATCTGAATGCACGATCGCTGCGAGATTCCTTATAGAAATTAAGGTTACCTCTCTGTTCGTACTTTATAATCCGCCCGGTGGACGGTGCATTCAGGATTACCCCTCCGCCATACACCAGCCACGTACATTTGCCCTGCACCTTTCGTTTGGGTATGCGTCGTACATCTCCAAATCCTACTTTGAAACTGCAATAGCTAAAGAGGAAAGAAAGAAAGTGTACCATTCTGTAAAGTATTCAAAGCAACGAGGCTCACGAGCGCGGAGTGACAAGGGTGTGGCGTGCGCCGCACATGACGACTCGGGCATTACGAACGCGTGCGTGAATCTGTTCGCAGTCAAACTCCCGGCGGCGGCGGCGGCGATTTTCATTCTGATTGCACCCTCCACCCCGTTCTCTCGGCGCCCCTCTAGAACCTGCAAGCCCTCTCTTCTCGGTACTATCTTTTTTTCCCCAACTGGCGATGGGGCTCACTTCTCAGGTACGGGGCGGCGTTGATGGCGACGGCTGATTCCTTAATGCCTGCATTACACGAGTCCGAATGACACATCGAGAGCGCACACGAACCACCTCCGGTGGGAGCGAACGTGCGGGTCCGCGCACGCGAACTTAACCGGTAAGTCGTGCATATAGATATATGTGCCAGTTCAAACTGAGGGGGGAGGGAAGAGTGTTCGCGCATACGGACGTGCTCGGGTCCCGCGCGCCGAGGGGGGCGCCGTTTATTTTTATTTTTTTTTTTTCCTTGTTTCATTCGCGTTTTTCCTTTTGTCTTCGTTGCTCGTTCAGCTGACCCGAGCGGTGTACCAAAGGCTCGGAGCGACACGACCACGATCCCGCTGATCCCCGAAGTCGTTCTGATGATAAGAGTGGCACTGGCGCCCCCCCCCCCCCCCTCCTTTTTTTTTTTTTTTGTTTCACTCACGCGACCTCTCGTAGCTGTTTCACTATGATCGGAAAGCTGTTTGAAATGTAGTTCTCTTTTCTTTCTGCGCACCACGCCGTTTCTTTTTTCGTTTTGTTTTGTTTTTCAAGGTAGTCTGACTTTAAAACTTGGGCTACACACACCGCCACCTATTAAAAATTAAGGCACTTTCTTTTCGCGTTCCGGCGGGTAGTAAATGCAAAAAAAAAAAACACCCAAGATAAATGTAGACTAGGTCGTAAATAACGGAGGAGTGCGCACGACGGCCGACGACAAAACTAGATTACGAATATTGCGAATTATACTTCGGTTTGACACTCCAATACTAGACTAATAACGGTCTGCGCAGTGACTTAATCTCCGCTGCATACGCTCGGCATCTTTTCTCTTCTTCAGGTTTTGCCCCTAGTTCAGGCATTTGACTGCGGTTTTGCGAAAGGGTCTACAGGAAGTATCACAAAAAGACGAGGTAGTCGCCGTCTTTTATCACCTGGGGAGCCAGTCCAGACGGTCACGACGTGACTGTGCTCGATGAGCAGTGCCATTTTCAGAACGGTTTGTTCTCTTATGATCGATGAACCTCACTGTGAAATCAAATTTGGCGTGCGGGAAAAGGTCACCCAACGACGGAGTTGACCCCCTAGTGCTTATTTTCTGCATGGTGGAGCGACTTGTCTGTCTTATGAATTGTATGCAGTAGGTCGTATAATAAAACTTTAGTCTTACTTTGTTTGGGGGGGTCTTAGACGCTCTAAGTGACCCTTACCGGTGAAGTTAATTTTTTTTCGCAACTTCTTCTTGTGCTTTTGTTTTGTTTATTTTTTACTGCCGTCGCACATGCACACTCACTTCAGTAGTTTGCATTATGTGCAGTAAATATTCAACAGAAAGGCGGGGCTGTCCGTGTGCGCTTTCTTGTCGCCTATGTCGTTTCCGGCGCTGGTTAAGTTAATAAATTACGGATCAAGGCCATTTAACCGTACCTTCAGTTCTGACAATTGTAATCCTTTTTGCACTTTGGGTCTAAAGAAAAAATGCTGTCTTTTACCCGTAGTATTCAAATGAATAGACGAATGCGTAAATCAAGAAAGAAGTCCTCTGGTATATTCCGCGAGCTGAGTGTCTTTCGGCAATCTTCTATGGATCTGCATAGCGAAAACCTAAATGAGCAGGGAATTAGGATGCAAGCACAAAGAAGGTGCAGGTGAAGGAGGAGAAAAAATCAATAGCATAAATTTATTCCGAAGGAACTAAACCATCCAGTGAAAACTACAGTAATAAAATCATCGCTCTGGTATGTGTGTCAGAAGTCAGTTGCGTGCGGTGTTTCGTTAGAGATAGTCTAAAATGGCCCAACTTTACGAAGGCTAAATTCGAGGTGCTTTAGTGAACGCCAAATAAATTTAAGGTGCAATGGTGAGAACACAAACATTAGAAAAAACTTAGTAAATAAACCTAGCCTGTTCACCGTTCGAAACGCGCACAACTAAATACATGATCTAGGCAATGCGGACTATCACGAAGTAAAGAAAACAAGCACGTTTCCATGCAAAACAGCATGCGAAAGCACGCAGTCCTACCAGAATCTCGCCAAGGCTTCGAACAACTGGAAAGAAAGCAAGTAAACGAAGTAAACAAGAAAGATGGGAGCGTTCGTGGTCGCTCAGACATTCACGCGCTCACGAGCGATAGCCAAAGGAGAGCGATTGGCTGCTGAAGTAAAGCAGTGCATTCTGCTTCAAGAGGAAGGCGATTCCACCGCGATTCGCTACTTAGCGCAGTAAAACAAATAAAAGAAAGGACAAGAAAAAGAACGCTAAACCGGGTTTAGGAAACAAAAACATTGGAAGACTGCTTGGAACCTTATACATCTTTTATGAACGAGCTCGTGGTAAGATGGCGTAGAGCCTGCCCGTCACGGACGCTTACCCTCTTTATACTTTGCCGGTCTTGCCCCAATACATATATATATTTTTTGTTTTATTATGAGGTTGTTTACTCTCGCGCAACAGCCAACGAACCACCTAATCCATTTAGGTGACGGCTTCGCCTCTGCAGCTAGGAAGACCCAAAAGCTAAAAACAAACTACAGTTATTTATTTCAGCTAGTCAAAAACGCCATACACGACACGACATAGAACATATATATTGTAAAAATTATTGTTTCCCGTAAGAAACTTTTCTTTAAAAAAAATAAATAGGTTGTATAGACAGCCACTATATTATTAGCAAAAATTTTGGGCCCATGGCGAACGAAAACTTTTGGAAGTATCACTGCGCGCGCTTTAGTACAGCTTTTAGAGGAATTGGAAATATCAGAAAGATACTAAATCAGATAAAGAAGTATTATTTGCATTGTTAATTATTAACGCATACTTGTGGTCACATTTTTCCCGTGTTTTCGTACCTATGTAGCATTTGTTTCTGTGATTATGGTAGTTGTCTTTAAAGTGGGGGGCAAGTGCGCAGTGACTATTGTGTTGTCATCTTGATGAACTCCTCTGTAACTTGTGGATGTTTCATGTGTGTAAACATTTATGGTGTGCGAACTTTCCTGTTCCGTGGAAAATTATATTGTAGTGCTCGAATTATGTATGTGAATGTGCGTTCATGTGTAAATTTGTACTGTTTTAACAGCTCAGCTGCTTAAGGCAACCGTAATCTGTCCAACGCGAACAAAAAACACCGCGCCGCGATGAAGTCACCGCGCGTTGCCTAACAACCGGTTGCACAGCTGTGCGCCTGCTTCGCTAGCCCATACACTTCTCCGTCACCAGCTCGCCTGCCTGGACACTGCGCGTCACTGCTCGGTCACGCCAGACGTGACGTCACGGCCAACTGCGCATGCGCTTCTTCGTTCTGTATAAAGCCCGCGTGTGGCGGCGGCGCGCGGCGCCATTAGCAGACATGGGGAGACCGAAAAAAGGTTCGCACTGCCGATTAGGAAGCCGCTTAGCGTGTACCCACACGACGGATGGCTCGACGGAAATCTCTTCCGCGGACGATGGTTCCACTGCCCGTCCGGCTGCGAAGCTCATCCAGACGGCGGACGAAGCGAGTAGATGAACGCGACGGACCAAAAAAACCATGGTGGCACCGTCTGAAGCGAGAGCTGCCCGCCTCGAATCTTTAAAGGTCAACTCCGGCGATTTTTTTGACCTTGTCAGGGTAATGGTGCTTTTATGTTCCTGAGACACTCTTGTCACGCGCCCGATAGCTGAAATGCTCAGCAAATTCGAAAATAATTTTTAATAAACAAAAAGGCGCAATACCGAAGCCGACACCCAACCGAGTGTACTGTCTACGTATGACGTAGTAGTTTGTTACGAACCAGGAAGTCGTGCAAGGCATGCTCGTCCCGCCGGCGCGAAATATCACACGCTCCTCCGCAGAGAACAGAAAATCGCTCGCCAAACCAGCGAAGCGCCGGCCAAACAGCGTCGTCTTGTGGCCAGTACAATATACGCTGTAGCGGCCCAAGTTAGCGAACCCATCGGTGCGTCACTTCCGTCGACCGGCAAACCAACACGTCACACACGCAATGTTGCCAAAAAATAATTGTGGGAAGCCGGGTGGGCGTTTGCAGACAATCTTTAAAATTCATTTGTAAACAATCAGCGCATCTCTCAAGCTTGAAATCTGGCATAAATGACGGAAATGTGCAAATGAACGTACCCAGCGAATTTCATTGAGATCCATAGACCTCGAAAAATCGCCGGAGTTGGCCTTTAAGCGCTTCGTCGTGCATTGCGTGGCCTGTTAGTCCCAAACTGACGCTTGTATTTGCTTTAGGTTTGTGTACGAAAGCTTCGATGGCAAAGCATTCATCACTATTTTGCGCCGCTTCCGAGAGCCATACTCGTTTTCTCGGAGCTGTAGGCTTAGCGAGTGCCTCTATTGACGGAACATGGCCTCAGAGATTTGCAGGAGCAGAAGTGCTAGGAAGTCTAAGAGACGGTAGTGTACTAATCTTTGCTTGTTTCTTCTCTGTCTAGATGCCGCGAAAGGGTATCGCAGTTATTTTGTTTTGTCTTTTTCGTACAAAGTCTGTTTTTGGTTGAAGATGGAGCTTGAAAGGAAACGACGATTAGCGGCAATGGCTGCTGTTTTGTCGGAATTAGATGATGAAGAGTACTTGTTTCCTGCAAAAAGATCTTGTGGGCAAAAGGACTATATCATCCAACAAAGTGCAGAAGAAAAAATGTTGCGTCGTCGCATAAATTCATAGTTGCAGTCGCGTAGGTACAGCGAAATGAGCGAACTGCCTGATCAAAAGCCCCAACAAAACAAGAGAAAAAAAGTTCACGCCCGTTGTCAGGCCCTTATTACTTCGTCGGCTAAATCCACAAAACAAATCGAGGGAAAAGGAAAGGTGTGCTTGTTTCCAGACCTGTAATGACACCCTCGGCTAAATCTGCTATGTTAGACCGCCAAAATCCGGATGCGAAAAAGAGCTTGGCATTTTCCGTCCGCGACGTCCGCCGACGCGCGACGGATGGCACAAATCCGTGACGCTGGGTCACGTGATGCGTCGTCCGCCGCGGAAAAAACGGATTTAGTCCGTCGAGTGGATACACGCTTACCGGAAATCGCGGTGCGCTGCCAAGTGAGACTGCTCGACTCGACTCGTTTAAAGTAATCCGCGACGTAGTGCGGCGAAAACAGCGAGAGGCGACCGTGCTGTACTCGACTGGAACTCGGTATTACTTGCCATTACTTCGTATAACTTAGCATCCCTTGACGTCACTTCGTATAACTTGGCATCACTTCGTGTGGCTAGGAACCGATCAGCTCCGCTGTGCCTTTAGCGTTGCGACACTAGTGAAAGCTACGCCTCGCTTTTCTTTTATTATTATTATTTTGTTATTGACAATTTCACGATGAAAACTATCATGTATGCGTAGAGGAGTAGCCGAAGCCACGCATAGCCTCCAAAATCTCTTTAAATAAACACATTTACTTTTTTTAAAAATGTTCTTGTTTTCATCTGTCTGACGCGGCTCAAACCTTTTTCTTGTGGCGTTCATGGCATACCTACTACACTGCCTAAGACGTGTGTGAGCATATTTCTACGAGTGCTCAGTCGGATCTTTGACAGTTCCTTAAAGTGTCGTGCGTTTCCTACTTTCTGGTAGAAACGTATCACGAGTAGCGGTGGGATATAAAACACGTGACAGGCATGTAGTTGCTATCCCCAGGCCCATATATATATCATGTGCGCTCCGTCGAAGGAGTTTGCATCTGTATTTCTTTTCCTATTTTCTGTTTGTTCTTCATGCACATTAATAATCAGCGGTGCGGCTTTGTATCAAGGCGCTCCTTCACAATGAACTTTGTTATATTTAAGACCCATGCTTCCAGAGCGGTTCATAGTAGGAGCCAATTAGACGCTCACTATTTTGACCTAAAAGCAATTCAACTGGTTTGCCATGGTTCCCTCATTTTAAAGGTCAGGTTAACAGAACTACTTTTTTAAACCCCTGCCATGTTATCTAATTACATAAGCAAGATTAAAGAAGCAATCCTTGAAAATATAGAAAATAGAATCTTTACGCTAGGTGTCTTTTTAGACTTTAGAAAAGCCTTTGACTGTGTACAACACGAGCTGCTTTTTCGGAAACTACCCTTTTACGGCTTCCGTGGCGTGGTCTCTAATAAAAAACTATTTAACTGACAGGTCACAGTACACCATTATCAATAACTTTGAATCTGAAACCCACCCTATAAAATATGGAGTACCTTAGGGGTC
This sequence comes from Rhipicephalus appendiculatus, assembly GCA_030522465.1. Taxonomy (NCBI): domain Eukaryota; kingdom Metazoa; phylum Arthropoda; class Arachnida; order Ixodida; family Ixodidae; genus Rhipicephalus; species Rhipicephalus appendiculatus. Next base: position 1,157,390 of record JALIZH010017486.1, read on the forward strand.
TATTCTTGGACCGGTATTGTTTTTGCTTTATATAAATGATATTGTTAATATAGAAGGATGTAAAAATATAGTATTATATGCGGATGACACGAACGTTTTTTGTTTTTTTTTTTTCCGGGATTAACTTGAATGACATTTTCATGGAGGCGAATGCATGGTTAGAAAAACTTAACTTTTGGTTGGACGCTAACAAACTTCAACTTAATACAAAGAAAACACAATACGTCTTATTCAAAGCTAAGGGAACAGCACATCAACAAACCCCACCGCTGACATTTCAGGGAACACTACTACAACAGACATCAACCATCAGATTTCTAGGGGTAATATTTCACGAAAACCTTTCATGGACACCACATGTGGACTCACTATAGGGACTAATGTATCCAAATCAATCGGGTTAGTAAATAAATTAAGGCACTTTCTACCACCTGACGCGAAACGACAGCTTTACTATGCCCTTATACAGTCACGTCTTACATACTCTTCTCTGGTGTGGTCTACAACCACCGAGACGAACTTAAGTTCACTTTTATCGTTGCAAAAGCGGGCAATACGAGCTGTTGAAAACATCCCATATGCTGTGAGTACAACTCCTTACTTCAGCTACTATAATATAATGCCGATAAAGTACCTACTTAAAATAAAGTTGTCACAGGAGGTAATGCGCCAATATACAAGAAATAGAATGATTTTCGAGGAAAAATATCAGATCAAGCAAACCCCATACGAACTACGTAAAAACAAAATAGTCAAATCCCGATCCTGAACAAACCACGGCTTACAAAAATTGGCAACATTAATACCAGACATCTTAAACGAACACCCAGGTATACTAACCCTACTGCAAAATAGAATCTCCCTAACACAATTTAAAAAGCGAGTAAAAGAATTAATATTTCCCGAGTCTTAGGGTTTTTGTTCTAAGTTATGTATTGATGTGTTCTTAAATGCTGTGTAATGTATATTGTAATTTTTTTTAAACAGATACTGCCACATATGTGTACATTTGTATCGTTGCTTTTCGTTTTTCTGGTCTATTTTCGTCTCAAAGCACAACGAGTACTTTTCTTTATTGTTCTTGTACTGTATCATACATGTATGTGTTTTCTATTTATGTATATTGCGAAAAACAGAACGCACTGCAGCTGCTGTCTGGGTGACGTAGCCTATTCAGGCACCTTTCGGGCCTTTTGCTGCGTCTCCTAAGACAATTGTAAATTGTCTTAAATAAAGTTTGAATGAATGAATGAATGAATGAAAGAGATCTTTCTTCGTGGAGCATAATTCACAGTGCTCTAATTGCCACTAGATTACTAGCGGTGCTTCTCAAGGATTCGTTCTCGGCCCTCTTCTCTTCTTATGTTTGTAAATGACATTTCGTCATCGTGTCAACATTCCTCTGTTTTTTTTTTTGTTTTTTTTTTCACTCTCAATCTGGTGCAAAACGATATGAAACACCGAGTCCGAATTTCGTACACTCTTCGTGAGGCCCCACTGCCAAAAGTCAATAATATAAAATATTTTGGTGTGCACTTCGACAAACGCTAAGCTTGCCTCCGCATTTTAGGTGTTCAAAACAAGAAAAAAAAGAGAGCCCTTCGTGCCCTTCGCATTGTTTGTCGAATATCGAATGGCTTCCGTTCTCCCCTGCTCTTTTGATGGAATTGTATCCGTCTGTCTTCCTTTGGTAGAGTATACTTTTGTAGTTCGAGGTGGTACATGAAAATAAAATTATATCCTCATGAACTGAGTTTGACGGCCCAATCCATGAGGACGTGGGACTAGCCGGGTGGCGCGGGCTCTCCCATGCGTCTTCTCTGGACCGAAATAAAGTTCATTCATTCATTCATTCATTAATCATCATCATCATCATCATTATCATCATCATGAACCCGGCCGGAATAAATTTATATGCATCTTCAAGCCCCGCTTTTGCCGTTCTGTTGACCATGATGAAGCCCGTTCGAATATGCCTCAGCTAGCGCCTCTAAAATCTAGGTGTAGTAAGTCAGACATTTTGTTAATTTATCAGATCTTTATCAGATTGTTCGTAGCACTTTGTAGTTCCCGAAGTTTTGTGGACACGTTCTATTTCGAATACCATGAAAATATACTAGGATATGCGAGCCTGAACTACATGTTTTCTGTGTGGTCTTATTGAAGTAAAAAAAATTACACCATCTCCCACTAAAGGGAACCATGAGGGGATGCGAAGCAGCATTGGGGGTGCACACCATGTTTCCGTTTACGTTCACTCGGCCGTCGAAGCCAAGCGACGGCGTCGAGCTACCGCTTCCGCTACAGAGACACAACGCGAGTCTGCGGCGAGGGCAGCGACGCTTTCGAGACAACTGCAGCGGCCGGGAACCGACGGAGCGACCGCACGATTCAAGTGGTACTTCCTCGAGCGGTGGTGGTGGTTGTGGTTTGAAGAAGAAAAGGCGCCTAATTTCTGCAGCCCAGTCGAGAGCACGGTGCAGCGCCTGCGGGATAGGGGGATGGGATGACAGTGGATAGAAGAGAAAAAAAAGGGTTAGGTGTGGAGTGGCGCAGAGGTCTCCAGCACGAACAGCAGCAGTCCGGCAGCAAGGATAGGGGTGGCAAGGGTCCCGGTCTCAGCGGTAGAAGCTCGCTCGAGGCCGGTTACATTTCATGTAAGCGGCCTCGAGCGAGCGAGCGCGGTTACATGAAATGGGGGGAGGGAGAGGATAGAGTGGGTTTACAGGCTGCAGCGCGGGGGGGAGGAGAGGAGAGAAGGCGACCGAACGGCCTGCGTAAACGCCCGCGTAAAGGAGGAGAGTGCGCGGCCGCAGCGCGGGGGGAGGAGGAGCGCTCTACCTCCTTTATATTCACACTTGAAGGAGAGGAGACTAGAGGAGGAAAGTAGCGCATGCGCCGCGAGAGCAGAAGCGAGAACGCAGGAGAAGCGCAAGCAGGTGGTAAGAGAGAAGTGGAGAGAGTAAAGCGCAGCTGTTGGAGAGAGGGAAAGAGGAGAGTTGCGCATGCGCAGTGTGAGTGCGGACGCCGACGACGCCGCGGGACATGCCGCCGCTATAAGATGCTTGGCATCTAAAACTGTTCTGTTGGGCAGCTTCAATAAACCTGTGATGAGTACTGTGCCTCTATTGACATCTCAACATTCATTCGCTTTGTTTTGTACAAATGTCAATAATCATGTTTCATAATTTTCTCCTTTTTACACTCACGTCGTAGTTTGCATGTTTCCATGTTTGTTTTTGTAGTGGCATTGTCTCGGCTTTTCTCCTTTCTGTAAAGTTTCTTTTTTGTGGGACGTCTCATTGTGTATTTTATTCTGTTTTGTACGAAGCGTGTACAAAGTTTTCCTAGTTGTTTTGGGGGCACTACAAGAATATGTAAATAATTATTTAATTAATTAATATCTAATATTGTTATCACCGTCGTCATCATCACCAACAACCACTACTCTACGCCTGCTGCTGGCTAAAACCATTCTTATTGGTTTGACACCTTGTAAAGCGTGCTTCACTTGCTACATGGGCGTTTCAGGAGAAGCAAAGAAATACCCTTGCAATGAAAAAGAGGGAGGTGGGCAGTTAAACAATTACGCAAAAGAATCAGGCACATATATCTTGACCTCAGTTGTTTACAGAATAACGTAGCCACGTGGACATTATTAACTTCACCTGTGACTGATGCAAACGCTAATAAAACGCAGCTGTTTGTAGCCCTGTTAATACCATGTAAAGTGTAGATCGCCTTTAACATGTATGTTTCAGGAGAAGCAAAAAAAAAAAAACCTCATGTAATGAAAAAGAGGTAGGCTGCAGTTAAACATTTAAGCAAAATAATTGTTTATTCTTATTTTTATTTATTATTTATGTATTATTACATACATACATACATACATACATACATACATACATACATACATACATACATACATACATACATACATACATACATACATACATACATACATACATACATACATACATACATACATACATACATACATACATACATACATACATACATACATACATACATACATACATACATACATACATACATACATACATACATACATACATACATACATACATACATACATACATACATACATACATACATACATACATACATACATACATACATACATACATACATACATACATACATACATACATACAAAGAACTTTATTAAAAGGTCAGAGGGACTAGTTTAAGGAAGTCGGAAGACGCCCTCAACCAGTCGGCGGCTTCACAATTATTATTTTTATTTATTAAGGCAGATATTTCACGACCCAAGTCGTTTGCAGAATAATCTAGCTGCTTAACCGTTGTTGATTTCAACGCCGCTACCTACCGGTGCTCTTCTCTTTGCCATAAGTTAGTAAATTTTAATGTAACATTTTTAATGCCACACATCTGACCTTTCGTGTTTCAGTTCAATATGAGAAATATTATCCCTATCGCGTAATCTGCTGATGAAATTGGTTTAAAATGCGCACCGCTGTGGCATCACTGTGCGGTACTTCGAGAGGAATTTACTGGAGTATTAGTTCTTTGAACTGTGAAACAGGCGGAAGAGCAGACCGTAATGGCTTTACTAAGCGTAGCGTTACACCTGCGAGAATCAAAATACGTGAAAACCTTGTAATATCAGCGCAAAGTCAAACACAAAAAATTTTGAAACTATTTCCTTTTCTCGCTCCGTTTCCCGGTTGCGCTGCATTTGTAACAGTACCTTGATTCAAACTCAGATGCGTAGAGTTATAACCATTACATATTCTGAACCCGGATTCCGTGTGATTTACCGTCGTGAATTTGCTTAATCTTCCACAATATGCGCTCAGACGTGGACGTGTTTCAGTTAATGTTCGTCATACATCACAAGTTATTCCGGGACATTCGAAATGCGGAACCACATGTCATCCGCGTCAACTGTTAGCTTTCACGGTAATTGTAACAATAAACACAGTGCGTAAGAATGACGGTATTTAACCTCGAATGTTAACCGTACCCGCGCCCAAATAATTAAACGCGGTATGCTTTCTTATTGTGCCAATGGCAAACGTACCTATTTCATGCAGCGAATTCATATGCATTGGGCATGGCAGCTAGTGCGTTGCAGTACTTCAAAACAGAATCTAGTGCTCGGGAAAGGCTGCTGGAGCTGCATAGTTGTAGCACGAATTTACGTTTCAGCTATAGACATGGCCACATTTACTCCCACCCTTTTAACAGGCACACCAACATTCACTCCAGAATGTTCATGTACGTGTGCTCAATCTAATTATTGCTCATTCTCCAGATTTTGGGTCGGCGCTATAGGCAGTGCGAAGTAAGGTTCACGCACTGCCTATAGAATAAACTACGCTCATCACAAGAAATCGGAACGCAAGGAGGCCTAGTCAATCACAGGGTCATCCATGATTTCTTGCGTAGCCACCAGAGGCAGGTAGCGGCTGCGCAAATGTATCTTACCACCGCACTCGGGGGGCCCGCCACCACGCTGTTCACTGCGGTGACGCTTTCATAATCCCTAATATCGCGTGTCAAAACAAGAGTTTTATGGGGCTGCGTTGACGGTGTGTATCGTGCCGCGAAACGAAACCCAGCCGACGACAGCGACTCACGCGCGATGTCATCGGGCTCGTGTGTCGAGAGAGAACGGGCGCAGAGAAATGGATCTTTTCGTTGCGAGAGCAGGTAGCGCGTAAAATGCACACCGCGCAGAACACGAGAGCCAAGAATAAAAAAAATGGGGGGGGGAAGCGGCGACTACGACCATTTCTTGTTTACTAAGTAAACGAAGAGGGGCAACGGGGAAATACACTTGTACGTACACTGTAGCCAGTCAGCGTCGTAGACACAAGTGCTAAGTAAAAATAAAACAATACGAACGAGGGAGGAAAAAAAAGCGAGCTCTCCGCAAGTGAACGGCAGCCGAGAGAAGGAGGGAGAGTTACGCCACAGCGGTAGCGGCCGCGCGTGCGGAAAGCCGCCGGCAACGCAACCAGCGCGAGGCCCAAGAGAAACAACCCGCACGCCGCAAACACAAGCACGTGCGCGCGATAGCTGCGGCACGGACGTCGCACTCGAGGGCCGCGTGCGCGCCGCTGTATACCACAGAACCATTGCGGCGGGCGGCGGCCGCCATTAGGGGTATTAACGGACGAGCGAAGAGCGTCGGTCGCCGTTGCGTTGTTCGCGTTTTATCGCTTCGCCTCCTCCTCGCCGCGCAACGTCTCTCTTGCTCTTTAGCGGCGTCGGCCGCACTCTTTCTTTATTCTTTATCCGCCTCTTGCGCTTGCCGGCCGCGTTTCCGTTTGGCCGCACTTGGGCCGTCGCCGCTCGCTGAGGGACGAGCAACGATGAGCGAGGATGTGTTCCGAGCAGCGGAGTAGGTGTGCTTACGCGGCCAACGCCGGTTAAAGCTGGCAACCTCTATTTTTTCCTGAATTTGAAGCCTTACATTTTCGTTTCGTGCGTAGTGCCCCGTGAGTGCGCTCTGGTATCTCAGAGTCGGCTGACGTGGAAACATTCGGTGCACCAATATTCACACTAGTCAACATTTACCAAGTGGTGACGAATCTAATAGACAAGTGCACAATTACTGATTCATAGTGTTTTTTCATTAGTTGCAGACATGTCAGCTGAATACTGAAAAGGCGGCATGGAGGTAACATTTACCTTTATGATTACGGATGGTTACCTTAACTTACTCACGTTTTAAGGTTCCTAAACATTTGACCATGCGCTTCCTTGGTGCTTTTTTTTTTTTTTTTCGCGTGGTTGCGGGTAGAGATCGGATGTCTTTTTTTACGGTGTGCACTCCTGGCTACTTAAGAGGGGTTTGTGATTTGTGAGCCTCGGCGGAAAAATGTTTAATGAAAACAGAACGGAGTAAGTGCGCTTGAGCATTCGAACAATTTGACTACTGAAAAGGACTACCGTAACGGCTGTATAATATCGGTTTTCCAGGCCAGCGTTGCACGGTTGTGTGGAAATAGTAGGCTTATAAAGGAGGCTAAAATCTATGTGAGTAAGACTGAAAATATATCAAGTATTGCCAGAACTGAATCAGCCAAATTAGGGCGAGAAAACAAGCGCGCATAATTGCAATAAAATGACGGTAAGGGCACTCTTCTTCACTGGAAAGTATCCTTCTAGCCGAACATGATAGGTCTACCAACTCTGACACGATCTTACTGTATAAAATCGCAAAGCACTTCGAATTACACAGTGAAATTGAATTGGCTAACATTATTTATCTGTCCATTGTCCGTCAGTGGCGTGAGTGGCAATACCTCACTGCGCGGTGGCTGTTTTCTTTCTTTTTTCTTTTTTTTTTTAACTTGTGTACATCTGCCACATTATGTATCATAATTTAATTCAACATAAATGGGGTCCCCCCTGTGCCTCTTCTGTCATATGAGATTTGAAATAACATCCCAATTACGTTGCCAGCCTTTGAATCCAGCATTTTGGAACGTTATTGTCTGAAAACCCGCTTCGGATTTTTTCTTTCTTATTATTCTCCCCTTGCTCGTTGGTTCTTGCTCACAAAAAAAAAAAAAAAAAACTCCTTTTGTCAGAATCTCCAGAGCTTCAAGGTGGCGTCACCACCCGCACTTTATTTTTGCGCGTATTCTCGCTTACTACGCGTCATCTCGCCGTAAGCGTGGTGAATTTGGATATTGTGATAATTTCCTAATACGAGAAAAATCTGTTTCCTCTTTAGTGTCCCCTTAACGCGTTGCCTTGATGCCCACGGTCATTACGGATTCCGCGTGGTAAGGGCTTCAACAAAGCCGTTCATCGGACACGGTTCTGTGCTGGAAAATGTGTTCGCTTTCTGTTTCGTAGCATACAGAACACTGCTACTATGTTCCGTGTTCATATAGCAGCCGCTCCGTGCCGCGCTGCTCGCTTCTGCTGCGCAGCCCCTAGGGGCCGTGCGTTTGCTCGCGGCTACGCGCTGGGCGTCACGTGCTCGTCCAGCGGCGTGCGGAATCGGCGTGGGAACACGGATGTCGCGTGGCCTCGTGTTTGCGCCGAGGATCGGCGTCCCTCTGCGTCGCCAACGGAGGACGCCACCGCGGGCTCACTCGATTGCGTAGTGCGGCCGCGCGCCTTTTAAGAATGGCACGCGCCCCCCAATACGCGCCCACGTTCGACCGACACGCTATACACATGCCTGACGAAAGGCGCAGCGGCGTAGTAGAACAAGCTGTCCACACCGGTGGGGCTTCGGTACCGAAAATTCTGTTCAGCTCCTGACCGCAGTCATGTCATGATAGCTTAAGTGAGCGGGTGCCGAGATTTCGCCAGTCATTATATGACGCTGCACAAATGTAGCCGCTTTATAATGTCTTGCGCTTCCGGTGGAGGTTATTGAAAATGACATGAAGAATGCCACTGCAATTGGCAGCTTTAACACTGTGATGCCCAGAGGCAGTTATGCCTTAGAAAAGTTGTGAGAAGGCACCTACCATTTTTACTCTTCTTGTAGAGTTCATTTCAAGAAAGAGAAATAGTGAAATTTTATTTAAGGCATAACTTAATTAGATTTAATTAAAAATAATTAATTACTTTGGTTAAATGTGCAGCTCAGTGCAACATTATTATAACATGATACATATACAATAACTGATTTTCCATGAACCTTTCAGAGCTTTATTTTTTTTTTCAGGCATTAAATCCAATGTATCAAATATGATACAGTGGGCAATACGGAGTTGAAGACACAAGGGAACTCCAAGAAACGATAAGAGCCCCGCAAAAAATGTTGGTAGAACTAGAAGACCGGAGCAGGAGATCTAATATTGTCGCGTTTGGGATTATTGAAACCAAGTACGATACAAAGGGCAAGCTCCGGCAGAAGGTAGTTGATGAAGTGCTGGAGGATAAGCTTGGTGTTCGCTCTCTATTGCACGTTTGCCACATAGGCTGGGAAAAGCGTCCTCAAACCGACCAGTCGTATTGTACTTCTACAATTATTGGGAGAAAACAAGGAGTAAACTAAGCAAATTGGAATGGAACACGCATAGTCCTTCTTAACGCACTAAAACTTTTGCTTGGGCCAGTTGGTGCATTCTACAACACTTAGCAGGGCAGTGCAAAAAGACATGGACAAAGAATAGTGGTGCACAAGACGGGTGAAAACTTCCAACTTTACCACAAAAGGCTACACGAAGTCTATATGTATACACATCGACTCATTACGTGCCAACATTACATCCCTTTCGTGAGGCAGTAAGAGCTACTTTGAGCACCAACAAGATCATGAAATGTCCATGCGCACGTAATTCAAATGCAATGGATGATAAGAGCCGTAAAGAAGCTAGAAATATATATAAATAAATAGAAACTAGAATTTCCTTTTGGTTTTTATCCTCTATCCTTGCTTGCCTTGTGATGCCGTCATAAATACTGACGCGTTGGGAAGCCGATGCCTAGAGCCGTGGCCGTTCATTTCACCACGGCCCGAGCTCATGGCTCTTTCTCTCGAAGCACGGTTTATAACGCTGCAGTACGGTAGCGCATGAGCGCAGTCACATGGCCACCGCCCAATGCATCACAGTCGGAGAGCCGAAGAGGCGCAGAGGCTTTGAAAGCGTCGGCGGATGTCGCGTGGCCCTCACTACCACTACGCACTCATAAAGAGCCGGTGCAGAATGCCCTGCAATGTACATCATCGTCCACAGATGATTTCCACGACGAAAACGGACATGTCCTCGCTTTGTTGAGGTCTCTCGTGGCCACGATGCGCACTCTCCTCAACGGAATGACAACTTCCATCAGCTCAATGTGTACTGCAAGTTCTGGATTCCTTGGGGCCAGTCCTTGCAAGCCTTTTTTAACATCTTGGATTCCAGTCTACTTATAGACAACCGCAGAGGAACCGGTCTCAAATATTTCTCAGCGGTGACTGTCTAAGTGTGCGCGTATCGCTTGTTCTCTCTTTCCTCCTCGCTTTGTCTACTCTTCTTCGCCCCTTTCCCTCCCCTCTTGTAGGGTAGCAAACCGGGTACAACCTGGTTAACCTCCCTGCCTTTCCTTTGCCTCTCTCTCTCTTCTCTTGATTTCATATTTCGCGGGCTTTCCTTAAAAGCCTGAAAAAATCACCGCGAATCATGTACAGTGCTCGTCAATTGTAACGATTGAAACGCGATACTCGGAGCGCGTGGCTGCTGGCGGTGAGGGTGAGCACGAGCGCGTTCGTGACGCATGGGGACTGCACCCGGTATACAACCGTTCAGTCTGTGGTTCTCGGTGACGCCGGAAGAGCGCTGTTTGCCGTAGCTTCAAAACGCTGCGCTGACGTGGCACGCCACTCGAAACGGCTGGAGCTGGCCAGCGTTACGAAGGATTACAGTGCTCCGCTGGGCCCACCGAGAACCACAGACTGAACGAATGTTTACCGGAGGCAGTCACCAGGCGTCACGATCGCTCTCAACCTCACCCTCACCACCAGCAGCCACGTGCCCCAGAGTATCGCGGTTCAGTCGCGAGTACTGTACGTTGCCACCGAAAATTGGATCAGTCGTTTCGGAATGGCTTCTATAACGTTATGAGACGCACTTGACCCTAAAGTGAATATTATTTTTTTGCATGATTGGTCGTAGTAAATAACTAATTAAGCTCAATATAAAAATACTCTAACGAACACCACATGACAGCGAATCATCTGTCGTTGGTTTCATTCAGTCGAGGTTAGCCGGTTTTTTTTTTCTTTCTTTTTTTTTTAATCATTGGTTCCTGTTACGTAAAACACATTGTATATGGTTCGCACATTGAGCGGACGCAGACAGAGTGGGTTGACAAGAAAGAAATAACCGTCCGCCTCGGTGGATCAGTGGCTAGGGTGCTCGGCTGCTGACCCGAAGGTCGCGGGTTCGATCCCGGCCGCGGCGGTCGCATTTCGGTGGAGGCGAAATGGTAGAGGCCCGTGTACTGTGCGATGTCAGTGTACTTTAAAGAACACCAGACGGTCAAAATTTTCGGAGCCCTCCACTACGGCGTCTCTCATAATCATATCGTGGTTTTGGGACGTTAAACCCCACATATTAAAAAAAAAATAATAAGAAAGAAGGAAGGAATACAAAAGGGAGAAGGCAGGGAGGTTAACCAGACAGCAGTCCGGTTGGCTACCCTACACTGGGGGAAAAGGGAAAGGGGAGTAGAAAGATGAGAGAGACAGAGAGAAAGCACGACAAAAAAAAAAAAAAAAGGAAATGATCAACAAATACGCAGACACTTCTGTGGCGTTGGCACTGCGCAATAGTCACAGACGTTCACAAAGGCCCGTGGTCCTTAAGAAACCCAATAGCGCTTTCACTGCCTTGTTGGCCGACGAGCGATGGGGACGGTACTCCAGCAGCATCTGCACGGAGAGCGGCCGATCGTCCAGTCGTCGCATCACATCAGAAAGCGTTCGTCTGATGAAATAACCAAAGAAAAGAGGAAATAATTATGTAGCTTCTATGAAACAGCAATTTATGGAAGAAAAGTTTTTCTAGCGGTAGTATATTACAAAGATTTTTCGTTTTAATGTTTTCAAATGCCTCGTTAAGGTCACAGCTACGCATAGTTATACTTCGAGTTCCTGTGAAAGTGAAGGCTTATAATCTTCGAATTGATATCACTTCACGAAATTCGGTAATAATATATTTGCAAAGTCCGTATTCACAGCGCAGCAGTGATGCTCAGCCAAGTTTGGCGCAGATACCGGTTTATTCCAATTTGATATTGAGGCGAAAGTCTTAGGTGTGTCATCAAACGCGAAAATTGACCGTCGGCGGCGTCACTCAGTCAAAGGTGGACCGATCTCGGAGGCAGTGCAAAACCAGGCGAGGCGCAGAAAGTTTGCAATGTCTGCGATCTTGAAGGCACTGTAAAACCACCTTCTTAGGTGCAGAATGTTTTCGGGGGGGGGGGGGGGGGGGGAGGTGGGGCAGGATTAGTACAACGACTGAGAAGAAAAATGAGATTTGTTTCGCCTTCGAGTCGTCTTCGGTGAATGCGTGAAGGACCCTGCGAGTTTGTCTGAACTCCTGGGTGATCACGAACAGAGGCTGTTACAGGATCCTGTAGCAAATGAGCGTTTCATCAGTCATAATAAAGGACCAACGGACGTGTAAGAAACCACTCAAATGACTTATTTGCTCCAGTGTTAATTTCTGGCTTGGTTTAATGAGCGCCTGACAAAACTGTATCTTAGTGCAAATGTGCCTTTGTATATAGGCTTCGACACCATGGTAACGTAGCGGCTAATAAGGTGTGGCGCTGCTAAGCCCGAAAGGGTGAGTTTGGTTCTCGGCCCCGACAGCCAAATTTTAAGGGGGGGCTAAGTACGAAATACTGGTGTACTTAAATTTAGGTGCGCGTTAAAGAACCCGAAGTTAATCTATAGCCCCTTTTAAGCTTCGTTGTAGCGCGACAAATGACATGGACACAAGAAAAGAAAAGTGCCACGGCACACAGCTGCAATGTGCAACAATAATTGTTGAAAGTTAGCGCTGTGTGCCGTCGTATGTTTCTTTTCTGGTGTCCATGCCATTCGCCGCGCTACAACGAAGCTTAAGAAATGACCTACTTGCAGCAAGCCCATGTAACCACCCTTACTGTAGTCCCCCCAATATGTGGCGTGCCTCATAATTATGCAGCAGTTCTGCCCACGGCGCGCGCCTCCAGACCGGCCGTGTTCTGGCACATAAAACACCAATTTTTTTTTTTTTGTGGGGAGGGGGGGCAGGTAACATTTATGTTAACTCTGAACCATTTTAGAGGTCTGGGAGCCTGCGCTCTTATTTTGCTTTATTGTTAACATTTCTATTGCTTTGATTTATACTTCCTTTAAACAAGCATTGATCACCTCTTTCAGTTGGCGGTATGGTGCGGTAGATTGCTGTCCGCTTTGCATACCGCTCCCGCTAGAGAGTTCCAGCGACAAATGGGCACTATTCTGGTGATGCATTATTGATTGTGAACAACGGTAACGGGTAACAGGAAACTGAAGACTCAAATTTATCGATTGCAGAGGAAGAAGGCAGGCCACAGTTCTGGAGTCCGGCGATTTGCCTTGTTCCTCTGACAGCCCACTTGTCGAAGAACTTGCCACTTGGCTCTAGGCTAGTCTTTTATCTATATTTTGTATCCATACTACCAGAGACTAACACTTCCTTCTAGGTGCGAAGCACTTTTGGAGCTACGGTCGCATTTCGATGGAGGCGAAATGGTAGAGGCCCGTGTACTGTGCGATGGCAGTGCACGTTAAAGAACACCAGATGGTCGAAATTTCCGAAGTCCTCCACTACGGCGTCTCTCATAACCATATCGTGGTTTTGGGACGTAAAACCCCAGATATTATTATTATTATTACTTTTGGAGCTAGGCTTGTCGGCGTCTCCTGTCGTCAAGGTGTGTCATATAGTCACAGTCCATCATAAAAAATGCGTGGTTGATCCCTCCGTCATAGGAATCGGTATAATACGCAAGTAAAACTTGTCTTTACAGAAGTAGTTGGATGTTTACTGTACATTGATATAAGAGAGCTTGCGCGTTGTCTATTGGTGTATGGCAGCTATAGCGCCGTTTAACGTGGATGCACCCACGTTGACTCTTGGTGGCACATCTCCATACCGACGACTAACGTCCATGATCAATGATTAAACAAACCCTTATGGTAGCTGTAGTAGTTAACGGTGAGAACGTAATCAGAGAAAGTGGTATGACAGCCAGAAGAGCGTCGCTGACTGGACGCAGAGCTTGGGCTAAGGTCGCCATCCCGCGGCATGTTTAACACCACGGCAGGACTAGAGGGAAACGCAGCGCGCGTCTTGTCTACCCTCTAGCCCGGCCGCGATCTTTCTCGGGGCGAGCGTAAGCGGGGAACGCGGTTTCAAGGTAGCGGTGTTACTGTCAGGCGACGCGGGCGTGCGTCGCAGAGCTGTTTTTAATATGGATGGATGCTATGAGCGAGGCCGAGAGTTGGGCCAAGGTCGCTACATGACGGTGTGTTAAAGCTTTGACAAAATTACACTTCTCTCATTGGAAACGCGTCAAATGGAACGGACGCGTAGCAACGTCGCTGTGCAGGAGCTAATCGCCAAGGCCACGGTCATGATGCATTACTTCATTTTACTGCTACCAGATGGCGACACCACCCCACCGACCAAGAGAACTGTGACAGGAAAGTGTAAGATACAAAAGGCGCGTTTGTAACACCTCAAGAGTATGTGACCGTGGCGCAGTGAGTGGCGTGTCCGGCATCTGTTGTCGCGAACCGAGAGGTCATGGGTTCGCCTCCCGTTGATGAAACTTTTTTCTGTGTCATTTGATCGTGTTCATTTTTTCTACTCATTTCCGTGACGGAGATACGTCACTGAAGTCTTGGTGGAACCCGTCATATAACACTTTCGGGTTAAAACGGGTAGGCGCCACAATAAGTAAATCCCACTACTCGCTACGGGTTCACTAAAAATGAAGAAGGCAGCAGTTAGCCAAAAAATTGCCGATGACGTTATTGGCGCAGAAACACCCTTCTTTACATGCCGTAGGGAGCTGAAACTGGGCATGTAGGGAAAAGGAAGAAGAAGAAGAAGAATCACCTCAGGTTAAGCTGTCTTCCGACGCAGTTTTCCGACGACGTTAGTGGAGCGGAAACACCCTTCCCTACATGCCCGGTTTCAGGCTTGGCACCACCAGTGCCTCATCAGAGAAATCTGTCTGTAAACACTGCATGCTTCGCCCCTCCCCAGGATTCACGTTAGGGGAGCTGAAACACCCATCCCTACATGCTTCACCCTCCCCCGTTTTTGTTTTGTTTGTTTTATTCCTCCTCCTCCTGCAGAAAGCCGCGTTCGGTAAGTTTGGCGGCATGGCAGCTCTGCCTACAAATCCAATGCTCTGCAAGACTGACAGTTCAGGATTAAAATACTAATGGCGTCTTCGACTGATTGCTACGGCACGCTCTGGCGTCAGTGCATAGTTATGTAAGCCAGTATTCAGGCTGCTTTCAGCGTATAAACCTACTCCAACATGGATGAAAATGCTTCAGCATTGAGAGTGTAGCCGGTATAGTCCGGTTATAAAGCTTAGTTGCAGCTTAAGGGACCCTCATAGGGCCGACAGAGCACTTCGAAACGGTTAGTCGATGACGACATAGTCAACACTGGCTTTGTGATCCTTGAGTCGTGAAGCTCAAATCATAACTACTTTCGCTGCGTCAACCAAAGCTGTTCTCACTTTCTCTGCCAATTCACAGAGCAACGGCGCAACACTTGCGAAATTAGACAGCCTCTTCGCTCCACTTGTTCCCAGTTAACTGAAACACGGCTTGACGAGCAGCACGGCCGCTGACGGCTGCCAAGCTCAGCGTCGCTGTCTCTTCGCGCTGTGTGTCCAAACCCGAAGCTCAACGGGAGAAGGGGAAAGAGACAGGAGAGAAGCGTGTGTGACTTCTCTTCGCCTGCGCGCTTGGCACCGCCCTCGCCCCGAGGTCGGCGCATGCGCAGTGGTCGATTTAATTAGGAGCAGACAGCAAGCAGCCCGACAAAAGGAGGCTTTGAGCCAAGGCAAACTGCAAAGGAAGCCGCTCGCCGCGCTGCGCTCAGGTCCCCTCCTCGTCGCTACAACTCCCTCCCCCCTCGTCTTTTTTTTTCTTTCTTTGTTCGCTGCGTCGCGTTTATTTTTCCTCTGGCTGTTTGGTTCTCCTTTCTGCAGTTCGCTGCTGCAGTTTTGTTAGCTGCCAAGCATAGAACTTGACGTGAAAGGAAGAACAAAGCTGTGGGAGACTGAAAGGAACGAATAGCGAGCAGAAAAAAAGAAAAGTCGAAGTCAGCCAGGGAGAAAACGAGAAAAGGCTCGCGCAGAGACAACGCAGAAGATGGAGAGGAAATTCACAGGAGATAAAAAGGAAAAGTAGGAGGGAGTTGAAAGAATGCATAGAAAAGACCTGTGTACGGTAAGGCCGAGCGTGCTTGGTTTTTCGGCGCAGTTTGGAGCGTCGCTCAAGAGCTGGATGTGAGGGCGTGCAAAGGAAGAGAAATAAGAAAAAAACGAAGGTGGGGGGTTGAAGGGGGGGACAAACCTCTGTGTCGTCTAGATACGTAACGTCCAACATGTGGGCAATGTTACAAGTCTCTTGGTTATGGTGTTTCTTAAAGATTGTTCCCTATCTGACTTTTTCGATCGCCCAACACGATGATGCCTGCCTGTTTTACTCTGCTTTCAAAAGCGCGACAGCGGTAATAAAGTAAGAAAAGAAAGGTGGCCCGACTTTGAGCAACAACAAAAAATGCAGTCTTTAAGGAACATGGCATGAGCCTAGCAGAATAGAGTAAAGGTGGCGTGATCATTTATCGGTTGTCTTAGATTTTTTTTTATTTGTCGCTCTTCACAATCCCTAGATGTGTCGCAAATTTGTTCTACTCACTTGTGGGCCATAATAGTAAGCTCGCATCTTTGTCACAGCTGCGATTGTCGCATCACCATCTGGAGCCTCTCGTGGGCTGGAAAGTGTACTTCAGTAAATTATAGCAGGTCTGTTTCAAAAATCTACGCATCGCTTAACGAGTGAACGAAAAAGCAGTTCGAACTGCTGCATGGGTGCAGTGGAACCTCAAAGAACCTCGTTTCGTTGTGACAAGCTGTCTTTGTTTTAGAAAAAACGAGCTCGCGGCCAAATTTTCATGCCTCGTAAATGCTCGTTTAGTGCTCGTAAAACTCTTGGAACCAAAGCTATCATAAAATACACAAATTCATTAAAACGGGAGTATTAATGAGTGAAAATTAAGTATTTGGCAAAAGCAAAATTTTCATCGCTGAACCATCCGACTATTTGTAAGGGTAATGAGAACTAACAGACAAGAAAGCCAAGGAAAGTATGCAGGCAGAAAAAAAATGCCCCCCACCTCCCCGAAGGGAATCGTGAGGAAATGCGAATGCATTTCTTGCGCCGACACCGACTTCTGCCATCGCCTTGAGAGGCGCCCAGCCAGCGAACGGTCGAGAGTAAGGCGCGAGCGGACGGGAGAGTGGGGCGCAGGGAGGAGAGAGAGCGAACGGCGCGAGAAGGAGCGGCGAATCACTGCACCTACCCTCTCCTACACTCTCTCTCTCGCACCACATGCTCCGGTTGCTAGGGGTGAGGATAAGCGCGCGCGCCCGCAGCTGTTGCTATGGGAGAGGGAGTGAGAGCAGAGAGATAACACCTGCCGGCGCGCGGACGCCGCCGCGGACAACGCCGCACAACGCCGGATGCCTGACATAGCCCGACTAAGAAATGCATTCGCATTTTAAAAAAACGGTTCCACACTCACCGTCATGGCTACTAGCGGCGCTGATGAACACTCCCACGTTTAAATGCACATATATACCCCATAAATTGGACGGGGGGGATGACCGCCGTTGTAGCTCAGTTGGTAGAGCATCGGACGCGTTATTCGAAGGTCGCAGGTTCGGTCCCCGCTAGCGGCAAGTTATCTTTTCGTCCACTTTACTTTGTTTACATTTAAATCATAATTTCTACAAGTAAAATCCCCCATACTTTCCTTAGCTTTCTTGTCTGTTAGTTCTCATTAAATTTCGCGCTTAATGAAGGCAAACGAGCCCTAAAATTCCCCTTCATTTGTTAATTTGTAATGGTAGTAATGCGTACACAGGGTGGGTTTGTTTGTGTGTGTGTGTGTGTGTGTGTGTGTGTGTGTTTGTTTGTTTGTTTAGACCATAGAGGGTTTTTTTTGTAAAACTTATACGACAATCAGGCACCTGTCGTCTTCGCAAACGAACTATGCGCCCAGGCGGAAAAACTTTCCTGCACCTAATGTTCCATTGAAATGAGCATTAGTAAAATCTTGTTAATCAACTCTTTAGTTATTAACCTTAGGGCAGTTGTTTACAAGGGAAAGTTGAAGGAAGTGACAATTCGTGACATACTCTTTTTTTAATCCCGTAAAACACACGTAGTTTGAGATATTAAATATCGAAATGCAAGGCCCCAGCCCGGTGATATCGAAACTGAGCGCACTGGGCGCGCAGGAAATGTGGCATCCGTGTTACGTCAGACCGGAAGTTCACATGACGAACTTTGAAAAAAAAAAAATGGGGAGGGGCGAAGAATGCAGTGTGCGCCGGTGTTTCCCACCGCAAAATCGCTGGTAATGGGCAACGAGAGACAGAAGAAGAAGAAGGGCCTGACCGAGGTAATTCGCCACGGAAAACTGCGTCGATAATGCACTTTACCGCTACGCTCTTCTTCTTCTTCATCTCATTGCCCATGAGCAGCGATGTTGCCGTAAGTTGTCTTCGTGTTACACACCACAACATGCCACGAAGTATGCTTTACAGGAGAAAACTTGGAATTTGAAAGCAATTTTGAGACGGAGCAAATTTCTGTTAATTAATGCAATTAAATCCTGATGCGTCGTCAGCTATTCGTTGGGCTAACTGTTGCCTTCTTCATTTTTAGGAGACCGGTGGCGAGTAGAGGGATTTGCCCAATTTTTGGGGCGCATACCAGTTTATGATGGACCGTGACGACCACATGACACGCCGACAAGCCGAGACCCTAAGGTGCTTCGCCCCTAAAGGCCGCCCCTAAAAGGAACAATGCCAAGTTGTCTTAAATACACAAGAGGTCCGCTTATTATTTGCGTTTAGTGAGTAGTGCTTATACGTATTTCTTTTCTTTTCTTCTTTTTACCCTCTGAAGAAATGCAAAAAACATTTTTGATTCTCTGTGAGAAGTAACCACATTCCGCTGCGAAGCGCCTTTTTTCAAAGTTCGTCACGGAAGCTTCAGATCTGTCGTAACACAGCTGCCGAATTTCCTGCACGCCCGGCGCTCTCAGTTTCGATAACGCCAGGGTTGGGGCCTTAAATTTCGCTGATTGATATGTTAAATCACGTGTTTTTCGGGATTTTTGAAAAACGGGTGTGCTATAAATTGTCCCGTCCTATAACTTTCTCATACAAACAACTGCCCTCAAGCCAATCAATAGTTAATTAATTAACGAGCTTCTGTTAATTACTCATTTCAATGTAACTTTGGGGACTGGAAAGTCTTTTTACTTCAGCGTAGAGTTCGTGACAGTGACTACACCGTGTTGCGCTACTAAGTTTCTTAGCCCGAGGGTGCGAGTTCAATGCTCGTTCACGACTGTCGCATTTCCACAGGGGTGATATGCAAGAGAACTGCTGAGCTTAGACTTAGGTGCATGTCCGCCGCGGTGGAGCAGTGCTTGTGGTGCTCGGCTGCTGACACGAAGGTCGCGGTTCGATCCCGGCCGCGGCGGTCACATTTCGATGGAGGCGAAATGCCAGAGGCCCGTGTTCTGTGCGATGTCAGTGCACGTTAAACAACACTACATGGTCAAAATTTCCAGAGCCCTCCACTACGGCGTCTCGCGTAATCATATCGTGGTTTTGGGACGTAAAACCCCTCAGATATTATTATTAGATTTAGGTGCATGTAAGCGACCCCTGGTGCTCAAAGTTCATCTAGAGACCCTGCTCCCTTCCCCCATCCTAGGGCGTGCGTCACAGTCATATCGCAGTCGTGGCACGTAATACGTAACAATTCAATGTAGTGCAACCCTATTCATTGCGCACATGCTATCGGATTCTGCGTCATAGAATCAGCGACAATATTGGAGTAAATGCTGATACATGGAGCTTTGTTTTTAACCGAGCGATCACACTAAGCTTTAGCCGGGGAAGAAGGGACAGCAGGAAAAGATAAAGAATACGCATGTCAATGTTCGCTCCCACCTCGCCCACTTTAGCATAATCGTCCTGATATCGGTAACATGAGATCGAAAACAAAAAGTGCTCCTAAAAAGCTTACAAATGACATTGCTGTCCGTCTTCCTTGCGATGTGCTTAACTTCACAGTCGTTTTGTCATATAACTACAGGCTGTTCTTTTTTAGACAATACAGATCTTTTATAAAGGTGCTGACAGTCAGCCATCTGTCGTCTTTGCTCACGAACTCTAAGTAGAAGCGGACATACTTAACCGCAACTCAATAATAATAATAATAATAATAATAATAATAATAATAATAATAATAATAATAATAATAATAATAATAATAATAATATCTGGGGTTTTACGTCCCGAAACCACGATATGATTATGAGAAACGCCGTAGTGGAGGTGCTTACAGCAACTCAAGTGGCAGCGAAATGGTTAATTAACAAGGACTTGTCAACATTTTAATGGCCAACTTAGACGGCAGTTGTTTATATGGGAAAGCTGTAGGCCGTCACAATTTATATCCTAACCATTTTTTTAGAAATCGCGAAGCTTGCGCGTAATTTTCGATCTTAATAATCGAATCTTCATGACGATATCGAAAGCGAGCGCGCGGGGCGCGCAGGAAACGCGGCAGCTTCAGACCGGAACTACTCGTTATGAAGACGACGAGCTCTTAAGGAAGGCGCGTGAGCTTAATCTGGTCAGGAAAAAAATTGGGCAGCTACGCATTAGTGGCGCGAAGACGGTGGAGTGCTTGAGGTCTCACCACAGCAGAGCTAGTGGCCTCCCCCTCCTCCTTTCGCTCCTTCTACCCGTCACATCACTCCTCCTCATCCTCACTTTTCTTTCCCACCGCCTTGCTATGCTATACTATACATGACTATGCTATGATTTCTTTATCTCTCCCTTTCTATTTATTTCTCTTTGGTTCTTTCTCTCTCTTTCTCTATCTCTCTCTGTTTCTTTTTTTTTCTGTCCTTCATTCTATCTTTCTTTCTCTTTCTCTCTAACTTCTTTTCCTACTCTAGCCCGTAGCAACACAATCATATCGTTCCCATAAATAATTGTTGTGCGACTGTTCCTGAATAGCCGAGTGGTTATGACGCTCGCCTCCGAACCATGGGTACCCGGGTTCGAATTCGGCCTTGCCAAGAAACTTTATTTCGTCGTTATTTATTAGGTGCGAAGCAGCTATTTGACTCACGTGTGTAACGTCGTACGTTACGTAAGTCCGTACGAATGCGCCGCAACGCGTTCCCCTCGCCGTAGGTGTTGGAGCGTTGCCAAGTAGGTCACGCTCCCCTCGCACGCTTCCCTCGCAGGTGCGCGCTGACGTCACTCTCTCCCTCACCCGCAGCATGCTCGCGGCAGCGCCCGCAGCTGCCGGCTGCTCCGCCCGCTCGCAACAACTCTGACCCGCCTCCCGTGTCTTTGAGTTTCAAACAAACGTTTACTCGAGTAAACGCTACACCGAGTTTCGCTTCAAACCGTTCTTCCAGCACCCGCGTCGATGCCCGTTTCAACCGGGTGAACGCCGTGCGCACCGCTGCTGCTTCGCATCCCATCAGGGTTCCCCTTCGGGGAGATGGTCCAAGTTTTTTCTTCTCCTCCTTTCCTTCCTCCTCTCCACTTCGCCGAACAGTGTTCTCGCTAAACGCTCTCCTCCTTCGCGGCTCCTTGCCTCAGCCCTCCCCGTTTTACCGAGCTTTACTCTTTCCCACCCCAGGCTCCAAGCTCCTGCCACGCCCTTTTCCCTCACTCTCCTCCGCTCTGCTCTGTCCCTGTAAGGCCTTCGCCTTCCCTCGCACCTGCTGTATTCGGTGTAGTGTGGCTTGCCCAAGTCCTGTGGCGCATACCCGCCCAAGCTTTTACGTACGCTATGCGGACGCTTACTCGACGCTTAAAACAGCTCCGCCGTTAAAACCGCAAATCGTCTGAAATAAACAAGTATTTCGTGTATTCTTTGCCGCAGTGTGTGGGATGCTGATGTGATTTGATTAAGTCACTTATATTTTTACATGAGTGACTTAATGCACTAAACGAGCTTGACTGTAACGCCATTCTTGAAGTCAACAAGAACGATGGTTTTCTTGAGCATGTTCGTAGCCTCGTCAGGCGTTGGCTGACTGCTCTTGCGGGTGACAGTTGGGAGAGCGGACCGATCTCGGAGGGTTCAAATTATTTTTCTTTCTCTCGAAAAACGGTTTTCTTCTCTTCCTTGCGTACGCTGTCTGAGACACATTCGTCTTCTCGTCGCTCCCTCATAGTGACAGTCTTCGTATTTTGTTTGTCATTCTCTTGCTTGCATCCCCAACGCTTGTTTGCACTCGGTCGTTTTTATTGATACGAAACTGCTTCGCGGAGCTTCAAGAGTAGGTGACGTTTCACTTGATGCGACCCAACAGTTTTAGCCTTGTTTCGTTGTTCTTGCGGCTTCATATGCTCATTTTTTTTCCCAATAATTACGCATGAAACGTAAGTTCTCCCACAAACGACGCAGGATGAAATACTCAATATCTAGACGCAAGGTCAAAGTGATTGAACTATCTAGCGGCAAGCGCAATATGCGCTAATCTTCAAATAACAACAGAATTGAGAGAGCAAAGAAAATGTTACGCAACATGTGTCTTGCAGGAGTAGACTCGGCGCTCGTAGGAATACGATCTAGGCATTTAAAGATAAGCGGGCTAGTGACATCTGCAACTTTGATGAGATAACTAAGAGGCTAGAAGAATTTTATACTGAAAAGCACAGCAGTGCCGATGGAACGTTTACGTAGTCGCGATTATGTGTCGTTGAAGAATTATTGGATATGGCCAGCAGTACAAAAAAGAGAAGGGTTGTTGCTTGCTGCATTTGGGTCTAGCACTCTGATCTAGCCTTGCAAAAGTTGCTGCCGATTTTATCCCCCGAGCGCCAACTATCATTTACGCGATAAAGTCTGAAGTTCATGCTCCAAGTGCAACTACAGATGAATCTATGCGACAGAGCTTCGCTAGGTACGTTTACATGGGCAGTTTTGGGGGCCTCGGAGAAAAGGGCATTCGGAGGGGATATTCAGCCACCTGAAGGGCAGGTCATTCTTCGTACAAAGAGAAATAAATAGACAGAAAAAGAATTATTGCAGGCCACACTAAGACCTATAGATCTTCCTATACCAGAAGGGTCATGACCAACTGGTCGTCGAACTCCTCCGACGTGAATCACACGCACCAGCGGCAAGGAAGGGTGTTTAGGACAATGAGTTGATTTTAGAGTTGTAGGACTAGATGGGGAGGAAGGGGAGAGGAATGAAATGCAGGAAGGTCAACCAGACAGGCGTCCGGTTTGCTTTGCTACGCTGGGGAAGAAGATTGAGGGATAGAAAAAAGTGGTGAGCCTACGAAAAGTCCGCGTGAGGTTAAACAACACTGCCACGTTTCTTGCGCATGGAAAAATTATGCGCAGCTTCAAGTGACTTGACGTCGCGAATGCTGATTAAATAGCGGAGCTGGTGCCATCACTTTTAACTTGGCCATTGTCGAGCATTGCAGAACGAACGCGAGACCCTCAGCTTTTCCAGGATGGTTATCAGCCGGTCCTCCTGTCCACATCACCTCGCTTCCGCCATAGCTTCGTCTTTACTCTGCTTCTCTCTAACCAGCTTCACCCTCTTCGCGTCGCTACCCTTTCTCTACCAGACTCAACTCGCTACACTAAGCTTCCCTCTCACCCATTTAGCTTTACCCGTGCTCTCCCTCTCGTCAGGCTTCGCTCTCGTAGCTGGTCTAGAAAGTGCAGACGACGGATCACAAGGGTTTTACCTCGGCTTTCAACAGCTCCGCTCTTAAAAAGATTGGTTCGTATCTTGACAGCTTGACACCGATGCAAGACGTCTACGGTATCACGTTCCACTGTAGAAATTCACACTTGTGTGACCTCACTACTGAATAACAGTAGCAGACGGTTCATGGCACCTACTGAAGCCTTGCAAGTACTGGACAAAAAGCATCCAGTACCCCGTGCACTGTGAGCGTAAGGTGATTTAAGCATCCCTATGAACGCGGGAAGTTTATAACAACAACGATTGCAGCACTATGAAAATTGATTTTTCGTCTTCAGTCAACGTGTCAGTCGTAGGTTCTGAGTTCAATACTGCCGATGTGCCTTGTGAATCTGCACGTGGCGGCGACTTCGGCAGACTAGGTCAACTTACGCTTGTTGTATCCACGCCTTCCTGGGTGTTCTGGCTTGTACCGGCCGCCACGGATCCATGTAGCTGTGGCTTCGGTAATGTAGGCCAAGCTCAATCCGCAGAAGCCGTGGTCTTTAGGGCATTATGCTTCGTACCGACCACGGGTGGCACGGGAGGGGGTGAAGCAGAGTGTTGAAGAGGCGTTGCAGATGCAGAGGCATTGGTTTTCTTCGATAAACTTTGGTGATGATGGCACCACTTTCTGGTGATTTAGGCCGCCTCACGATGCAATGAGTCTATCGCCATTTGTTCCAATGTCGCTATTCCCCTTTTAATTTTTTTACACTCTTTTGACGACGCTACGTCTAATCGATTAGCATTCAAACAATTGAGAATGATGGCTTTGAAAATGTACGCGGGATGGGTTCCAGTGCAGCGAGATCACTCTGTCTTCTCGCAGACGCTTTTAACGTAACCCAGCTTTATTCAGTTGTGACGTTGTAGTGGCCTTGGCACAAAATGTCGTACTCCCAGGATGTCGAAAACGCCCCACCTGTACATATGAAGGCGAGTCGCCCGTAAAGAGTATTTTTCAAGCAGTGAGAGTTACCGGAACGAGCAACCTTGGTGATGGTGCTAGCTTCATTGGCTAGCTTGACAAGAACTTCCAAGTCGGAGCAGGGAGTGGCCAGTGTCAGCGTGTTAAATGCAACCGATGACGACTTTGGAGCCCACTCATATATAGGAGCGGACCTTGATTCCGTGCAACTCTGTGACGTTGCACAGTATGTTCAGTGCGGCAACGTGCGAAACATCAACCACCAAGACGTTCTTACTCGTGTTCACTCTGATGTCGAGGATTTAATCTAGCATCAGTCCCTCCAGCAGCACCGAAATGGTTTGCCTGTTGAGGCGCTTCATGAAACCATTGGGAACAGCAGGAACAAAAATTATGGTGTTGGCCATGGGCATCCACTGCACTCTTTCATTCAGTGCACTAGGAGATGAAGCCCTGGTGTTTCGTCTGCTTGCCTTTCGGCTTAACACAAGTTCGAAGTTGTCGTCAGATGGCTCCGCGCTTGCAAGTGAGTAGGCATGAGTGTCCTCACTGTCAGAGTCGTTGTAAGGGCCCATCCGCTTCCCTGGATGTGGCCGCCGCTGACGCCGCCAGTCCGTCCTGGCAGACGTCCGAGGTGGTCCGCATCTATCGCCGACGAACACAATAGCAGTCTTAACGAGGTGTACATATAACTTTAAGACGACAATGCGATATGACACCACCAATGCCAATGGCCTTGTCCACCCGCCTACGACGTAGTCAAGGCTATAGATGCTAGTCTATCTCAGCACATTTGTCCTGAAAAGAGTGAGCGATACCTATCTGTCTATGAAATGTAACTGTGTGTTCTTTGCCGCGAGCAGTGCTATAATATTTGGCTCACATGTTCACTGGAGCCTCGACTACTGATCGACAGCGTTTTCTTACCATTTTTTAGCTGCCTTTAGAAATTGGGATGCCATTCTGACCCTTCGTCACCTACGCCTACAATACCGCTCCTCAGAGCACTACTGGTCTTTCACCCTTCTTATTGTACGGCAGGCAACGGTCGCACACAATCGACACGATCCTTCCATACAAGCCGGATCCAGCTGAATGTGCGCCTATTTCTGCCACAGCCATACTTGCTGTAGCAGAAAAGCATCCGCGGTGACACCACCACTTCTGCTCCCACGTTCCTCCCATGGAGCACTCGTATGGCTCTCGGTCCCTACCACTGCCAACTGGCCTCTCTTCAAAACTGCTTCCCAAAATACGAGGGCCCCTACAGTGTCGTCGAACGCACATTCCCCGGTTAACTACCTGATCGAACCCATCGAACCACCTTCGGACGTGCGCCGTCGAGGGAAGCAACATTGTCAACGTGGAGCGCCTCAAGGTCTACCATGACCCGCTCATAGTGGCCAGCTGTGAGGTCGCCGGGCGGCTCCCTTTTCGTACCCGGGGTAATCATAGCGAAGCCTTGGAACTTTGGGCCTCCCTCTCCAGCGCCTTCTAGTGAGTCGTCCTCTTCGGCTCTTTTTCTGAAAGAACGCCGCTCGTGCTGGGAGTCCGTGCTCTGCCTTGCCTGCCGCCATTGCGGATCTTCACCGAGTGCTGTCAAAACACCTTTACACCATGTTAACAAGTGCTGCAGAGGGTCCTTTTAAGCACGCACAACCATTCGCGCCCTCCAGACTCTGCAACGGTCAAGCTTTACGAGCACGTCTTGGCCTTTGCAGTTATGCATCTATGGCACCAAGTGTGGCTATCGCTCATTATTACCTCATTACAATATACATTCGCGTCGATACTGTAAAGATGGATATCAGACATTTCGCCCGGGTTGCATCGCTTCATCGCACCATCCTTCGTTCGCCTTATGGCCTCATTCAGCGCTCAGTGCTGTCGACGCTGCTTACCACACAAAATTACCATCGTACTTCACGACTGAAGCAAGAACATGTTTACTGCTCTGATGCCTACACCTACTCCAAGCCCATTTTGTACTGAATATATTAAAGTATCAGGCAAGCGACCATCAGCAGTTTAAGGGGCGAAGCTCCTTAGGGTGTGGGTCGTTCCCTTCTCTTTAGTAGTAGTATGTATGTAGCCACCTCTAGTTTATTAATTGCTCAATAGATGGCGTTGTGTGTATATATCATTGTAGATAAGGCATTAGGCCAACACAAAAAGAAAGTTTTTTTTCGAGCCTGGTGGCAGACATGTCACCGCCCCGTTATAAAGGGGACGCTCATAGCATCCATCCATCCATCCTTGGAAATAATATCACTAGATGGCGTTAGTGGTCTTAGGGGCGAAGCTCCTTAGGGTGTGGGTCGTTCCCTTGGAAATAATATCACTAGATGGCGTTAGTGGTTTTCGTATAGTTGACGATTAAAGAGGATAGATGGCGCTGTTATAATTGGGATCGTCGGGCCGACGCGGTACTCGGAGTCGAGCGCCGGAGGTGGACTCCATCGTGATCAACGGTGAGGTGAACTTCACCAGAGAGCAGGTAGTCAGCTCCACAGTGCTCTCGTGTTAGTCGCATGCAAAACCAGGGCAGCCGGTATCTGCGGAGCATGCGGCGGCTTTGGTACTCACGGCGGCACAACCCATAGCCAAGGACGCGTGGCTTTCGCAACTCACAGCCGCGTTCTGTGGCGATGCACGCGGAGGCGAGGCGTTGCGTCGAGCACTGGTGTGGACTTCGGCGTCTGAGTAGGTGGCATCGTCTTCCTCTGTCGTGGAACGCGAACTGGCGTTGTCGCTGAGGCTGGGAGCGCCCGGAACACAAGTCGGCGACGCTCGTGCCCAGCTCACGATCGAACACCCAGGATCATGCAAAGACGTGACACGTGTTGTCACGTCTTTGCATGATCGAGTGGGCAATGTACGGGGGGGGATTCACGGTTGCCCGAATGATCCCTCCGAGCTTCGCCCACTCACCATCATTCACTTCGTGGATATGCTGTGATTTTTTTTCTAACTGCAATGAAGAACTCGACATGCACACGCGAAATATTCAGGTTGTTAAATTGGGAAGATCTGGGCGTAACGATTACCTGGGAATATCTCATATGATTTCGATTTCCAAGTGAAATTAGCCTGTTTAGCAACGCTAGTGATAAGTCGCACCAAATTATTATGCATCGCGGCAACAAAATAGAGAGGCAATGTCTCGCGTTGAGTCTTAAACTGCGGAAAAGATGTTATGCAAATCCCACGTATTCAAGTGGATCGACGTTGTGCGAAACATTTTTCAACTACAGCTGACTATACATCGAGCAGCGCTTGAGATCGTGCAAGTGAGTTATTAGGCGGATGGATCAACATGCTTATTCCAGGCGAGCACAACGCGAGTATACGCGTATTGCAACAGTAACAGGACGGCGGCTGCGATGGCGAAAGTTGAAGGTGGTACGATGTCACATGGTACGATGTCACATATGCCGTAAGGGAAGGGTGGTAGGTACTGGCGTGTTCTCGCCTTTATAGGCAACTTGTTGCTATGCGGCATGAGGCACGCGAAGAACAGCGGTCATTCCCTCATTCCATTGCTGTGTTTGGGGCCACAGGAAACTTCAGTGCGCGCACTTGGTCCCGCTCCCTTCACGAGCAAATTTTGTTGCTACTTAACATGACGCACTCGCCAATGGTCAGAAAGCGCTACTCGGCGTTGGCCAGAGAGAAATAAGCACGCGTCTGACAGCCTAAAATTGTGCAGAACATCGATTTGTTGCGCTGGGGGAGATCCCGGTTCATTCGCCCCATCGGGTATAACGTAACATCGGATATAACGTAAGAAGTGGTGGTTAGATTTATTAAAAGCGGAGCTGTTTGAGCTCGCCACTCTGCCATTTCGCGTTAATAATAACTATAATCACCATAAACGGCATCTGCCTTTCTAGCGTGTGCAACTCAGTAACTTGGCCGGCACGCGCTTTCGACGTCCGTTTCTTCATCTTCAGCTTCACTCCCCGAACACGTGCGCCAGCCGCGCGCTCTCCCGCTGTGCCGATTTGTCCTCCGTGGGATGCAATAACTCGGATGGGTGAAAGAGCGAGTACAGAGAAAAGGAAAGAGAAAGAGAAACAGAGAGAAAGAGAGAAATTAAGAGAAAGAAAGGGAAGAAAGAGAAAAAGATAGAAAGACAGAGGAAGAAATACGCAGAGAGAGAAAGAGATAGAAAGAAGCTGACGCAAAAAGGCCATAGAAAAGATGGAAAAAAGAAAGAGAGAAAGAGACAGAAAGAAGTAGAGAGAGAGAGAGAAAGAGGTAGAAAGAAAGTGAAAGCGAGAAATAGAGAGAGACAAAAAGAAAAAGGAAGGGAAAAATATAGAAAGAGCGAGAAAGAAATGGCGTTTTGACGTTCGGCCTTTTCGTAACTCGGCCTCTTGATTTCCGGCGTTTTGATAGGGACCCATTGGCCGGAACGGTCGCATGTGCTAGTCTTTTTCTGCGGTAACTATACATAAGTCAGTCCTTATTACCCTGGTAACGTTTTTTTAGCTCCCGTCTGATCAATTCATGTCACATTGGCTGCCATCCCAAAGGTGGGCCGCTAGGTCTGATTGACTAGTTTGATTGTAACTCAGAGGTCGACTGGACTAAAGGGCATGAGTATATCTGTTCATGCAATACTAAGCCGGCAAAAATATTGCTTACGCATGTTGACTTTAAGCGTCTCTGTAATATTTTCTCCTCGGTGCTTTTGGCCACTCTGCAGAGTGACATGCACGAAGCTTACAAGCACGGTTCCAGAGTTCTAACTCTCGAGGAAACTGTGAATATAAAAAGCCACAAACCACTGCGCAGGGCTCCTGCCAATAAGCGTACTCTCTGGTTTTATGCATGTTAATAGATTATAAAACTAGTGAATCAACGAATGAAGATCATTCTCGATGTATGTTATGCGCCTTCGGAAGTCAACCAACACATCCCTAGTCCTCTAGGGATGTCACAATTTGCGTCCATGCATTTTAGGACAAAATCATAACTATGCCACAGTAACACTAAACTTTTTTTTTAATATTAATTCTCTTATTTTACGCCCGTGCCCGTGCCAAATCATGCGCATTTTGGGAAGTTTTCAGCGGGTATTCCATTTCAGTATTGGCTTCTAATCCGTTTAATTGTACAAAGTGTGGTGCATATGTCAACTTGGGACACATCTTGTGGGGATGCGTGACGCAGGACTCCTATCTGGAGGAAAAGAACAAGTGGGACGACGCTCTTAGTAGCAGTGAGCTACAAGACCAACTCTGAGCTGTCCAGAAGGCCCGCGAAGCGACGGAGAGCATAGGGCACCCCGTTCCGACGTGGGAGGTGCCCTCTACACCTTGACGAACAGTCGGGCGTCCTTCAGGATCCTTTTCAGGTAATAAAGTTTTACCACCACCACCGTTTTTTTTTCCCCTTTTGTTCCTTTTAGGGAGGTCTTTTCTCACTCACTCACTCACTCACTCACTCACTCACTCACTCACTCACTCACTCACTCACTCACTCACTCACTCACTCACTCACTCACTCACTCATTCAAGTACGCAAGCAGATGCACTTGTTTTTGCCTCAGGGTTTTTTTTTTTTTAACGATCACTTGTTTGGAAAAGTAACAAAAGCTGCGGCACCTGAAGAGGGCGTTCCTGCAGGCTGATTTCGCAACGGTAGAGAGCAAATCAAGATGGATGAAGGAGCAAGAAAAGAAGGGCGTGCGCTCGGGAGCGAAGCGCGAGTGACGGGATCGGCCGGCAGCAGACAATTGCGTCCTTCTTGCGCGGGATTTAGGGAAGCCTTCGGGAAAGAAGGCGGCACTGCAGCCGCACACGCCCGCCCTCCGCAAGATTCTTTCCTGTACGGTTCGATTCTCTCATTGTGTGGCCTCCAAAAGGAAAGCGGACCCGCATCGAAAACAGAAAAGAGGGACAAAAGAGCAGAGAAAGAAGGAGGGGCACACTGGTGGAGACGACCAAGATACGGCAGCCGAAGCCTGGCCCGTTCGCGAACATTCCTGCGTGCCTGATCCCTAAGGGCAGAAAATCGCGCGCCAAGTTAAGACGGGGATTTGCGCCGGGACTCTGCGCTAGAGAGCGGATGAGCGCGCGAACAAGCGCGCGTATTGTACCGGCACCGAGCGAAGCGTTAAGCTCTTCCATGGAGCACGGCGCTAAGCTTCCGTCAAAGCATGCCTTCCCTGTTTCTATGGATTTTGTATTGACCCGCTTATTTTACCTTTTTTTTTTAAAGTGCGCGAGGAGATTTGTTTTTTGTTCTTGGCTTTTATCGCCTCTGATGCTTCTCGCACTAGAAACATTCTCATCCTTGTTAAACGTTATTTGCATTGCTGATCCTGACGTTTCTTTTTATCTCTGTGCATCCCTTCTTAGACTTCGTCACCAGCGGAGTTCAGTTTTATTTGAGAGACTCCTTGTGTACTATATGATTATCTTCCGATATTCGGCTCGCTGTGACTGTTTTGGCACAATGCGCATCTAGGTTAAGCCGTCGTTCTCAACCTTAAAAACGAGAGAGATAACAAAATGATGATAAGCCGTACAGTGCGGCAGTGTATGGCATTATCATAATGCTGCGCGGCGCTATCTACGAAAGGACAGCTAGCAGAAATAAAACAGGCTCATCACTAGTTCCAAAGCAATTTGTTGGAGCCTCGCTGAAGTGGTATAGCTGCTGATGCTATACAGCACTATGGCTGAATGAAGTGTCAGAATATGTGCGCAGTAATTCTGGGCTACAGCATTTAGAACTCCTGCAAATGCCCGTAGGCAAATGCATTCGAAGGCCTTTGGCAAGAGTTGTTAGAATCTGCAAAATAGTTTAAACTTTCTTTAAGAAATACCACTTCCCGGAAACATGGTGTATTGCACTGAAGGCAGTAATGTCGTTTGC
Source organism: Rhipicephalus appendiculatus (assembly GCA_030522465.1). Classification (NCBI taxonomy): domain Eukaryota; kingdom Metazoa; phylum Arthropoda; class Arachnida; order Ixodida; family Ixodidae; genus Rhipicephalus; species Rhipicephalus appendiculatus. Next base: position 1,188,763 of record JALIZH010017486.1, read on the forward strand.
GCTCACTAGTTGCTATCATGCTATATTCTAATACGCACTCATTGTTTTGCCTTATCGATGGAGACAGTGAACGCATCCGAGCAGCAGCGAGACGGTGCACTTCAGGGCGTCGCTTTCGTCGATTCTGTAGTTTTGCTAATTGCGAAGTCAGCGAAGCTGCACACCAAGTTAAACTGAGGCAAAAGCTGAGCGAGAATTGGGGGGCAAAGATAGTAAGTCCTTTTAAACTGCCCAGCCTTCGGTGTAGCCCGACGAACCTTAGTGCTTTTCTCTCAACAGCGACCGTTACGTGTAAAAGCTGTGCCGCATTGTATTACCGTCATACTATCAGCAAAAGGGAAAAAGGTTTCGACGTTTCTTTGCCGGAATATAAACGTCAACGTCGTTTGAACGCGCACCACTTGACTTATAGATTGAAGTATACGTATTGCTGTATAACGCTTAGTACTACAAGGTCAACGTGGAAGCCGACTGGCAGGAACTGCGTACTTTGAACGGCCGGACGCGCCCGGTCGGCGCGCTCTATGTTGACAGGGATAAGCAAACGGCTCATACATTTGTACGTGCTGTGTTCTCACCGCTCACTACGCGCTTTAAGTGACAGCCAGAGTGAAGGTCGCTTCACTCGCTTTAGTCGCAGCTTTTCCTTGCGGGCGCGTTTTGGTGAGTTACGCCAGGTCGGATGCTAAAGGAGTCGGCTGCTAGCCTTACTTCGTATAACATTCTAATTTGTTGCTATCACACTCACTGCGTCGTCCATGCGGCAAAACTGACTTTTTATTTATTACACTTTTACTATTATTATTATTATTATTATTATTATTATTATTATTATTATTATTATTATTATTATTATTATTATTATTATTATTATTGTTATTATTATTATTATTGGCGAACTGGTTGAAGCCCGCTTCACCTCGGGCCGCGTGTGGGCACGCTGTTCCACAATCTCTGTGAGCTGGGCAGTGAGCAGGGCAGTGCCACGAAAAATGCCGATCAACCGTATGAAGCCTAACAGCTTCTCTGTAAAATGCAAAAGCTATAAAAGTGCCTGTGTTTGTTCATAGTCGTTACTGAATTCTTATCGCTCTCCCCGAACCTACCGTGGTCTTTTGTTCCGTCAATGCATATTTGATAGGCATTGATCTCTGCGCAGGAAAATGACATAACGCTTCTGCGCGAGAAGTTTGCCCTCGTACTGCACCAGTCTTCTCGATATGACGTCGCGAAGGAGAAGATGTAATATTAAACTAGACAATAACAATCAAAAGGCCGGGCCAGCAACAAGATCCTGGAATTCTCCTGGAACAGATATTTCCTTTTCTATTTTCTCTCTCTCTTTTATTTTTTTTTATCATTGATGATCTGACATGGGCACGCGTTGAGTTATATGCGAATAAGTCTAGCGCCTAAATGGCTGAGTGGTCTCGCCGCTCGCTCCTGCCTTCGCGCCTAACTGCAGCTGAAGCTATGGAGTGATGAAGCTAATGAAATAAATAGAAGGAGGAACCTAACTCCAAGCCAACGAGGGATACAGAAAAAGGAAAAGGGTGAGAAAAAGAAAGCTGGAAGGCCATTGCCACTACGGTGGACGAATAACACGCGCCACAAATTAGCCAAGTTACGTGGACACTAGAGAGCAAGAAGTATCCCTCCTCCTCAAAGGGCGTCGCCATGATGTGTTCGCGGGAAAAGTTACAGAAGAGATGAAATGAAGAAAGAAACGCGAAAACAAAAAAAAAAGATATCAGAGAAGAAAGGAAGCAAGTGGCTTTCGGGGGAGACGAAAGATGGAGACAATGAGAGCTGGCGACGTAAGAACTCACTCCAATCAGGCCGGCCACTCTGCGAGCGCTATCAGATGAGGGCCCTCTCGGCTCCCTGCTCAAGTGCATTCCCATCCCCAACAGGCCATTTGCTGCTTCCCAAGCGTCGGCGCCCCGAACCGCTCCTCCGTCGCACGCGCATTCTCGGAGATGCGCTCGTGGCCCGTTAAGCTATGGGTTCCCGTGCTGCGCCCGAGTACACACTACGCGTCTGAGCACCGCCGCTTCGCCCATCACGGTCGGCGCACAACATCGAGACATACTGAATTCCTTGTAGTACGTTCCGATAGCTTCTCTTTCTTTCTTTCTTTCTTTTCAGAAACCTTTTTTTTTTTTTGCAGCAACGAGAGAAAGAAAATGCACCTAGCAATGTGTTTCGTAGTCTGAAAAGCTTATCGCAGATCTACAGACAATGGCCCTGCGCACGCCACCACAGAAGCAGAATAGGAGCGCGGTTAATTTAAAAAAAAATAAATTCTACATGACTCCTTCTTGAAGGAAATTTCTTTTTTTAATAGCTGTTCAGCGTGTTCGCTCAAATTTCCCGAATCGCACCAGGCACGTGAAATGACACAGGCGTCGTCGAAATCAGCAGTATCAAAGAGGGGAACAAAGCTATTAAGTGGCGACAACGTCAACTTTTTCAAGTAAAAATTTGTTGGTTAACCTATTACCTCGCACGCTCGTTGTAATAGTTTTCAGGAGAACAAAGTGATAAGGCTATTTTTACATATCTCACTAATTACGTGCAAGGAGCTAAAAGCCTATAGAAGCAATTGACAGTCTAACGATGGTACGAGATTCTGGAGGTATACTGTAGCCGTTGGTCACAATGGTACGAGCATGCAAAAGCGGGAAACGATAATGCGCCTACGCGCTATTGCAACCGATCCGATTTTATACAAGCATCTTCCGAGTTCTTCTTATTCGCGAGCGCGCTGTGTGTTTTAGCAGCATGACATATGTTCCAGCAACATCCTGATGTGCACTAGTCGCTACTTGACCTTGCACCTTTTTTCGAACAGGTTGCTAACCCTCCTCGAGCTTCTTGGTCGCTGTCTTCCGCGACATGCAATATGTGAAGCTGCACATCGGGTGCGTGCCGGTCGCAGAACGCATGCGCCAAGGGGCGCGTATATTTATTGCGGCGATTGCGAGACAATTCCTGCCATTGTTCTGTGCAGCAGGTCCAAGATATGCGTAGCACTTATTATGGCCCTCATTTATTGAAATGACAGGTTCCAAATTTACCAAGGGATCATTCATCGCAACATCACTGAACGAGCTACAGCTTTTCTTGCCTTCAGGAAGCAATCGACATCGTACTTTCTAAATTGCTTGTATAGCTTTAGGCCTACTTGTAAAATATTTGTTCTTGTATATATGCGACGCAGTTAATTCGCTATTTTTAGCATAATTTCACACGTTGTGGACAGATCAAGTTGACTATCTGTATTATAAATTGTAGCGTCTGACGTGCCACGGCATGCAAATTTCTGTATGTCAGTCACCATATGTTGCATTTTTTTTTTATGCACTGCATTTTTTGCATGCTGCTCTTCTGTTTCTAGCGCGTACAAGTAGAGCGGTTGCCTTCAACATTACTTCCGGTGACCTGGTAACCTTGAAAATTCATGTTTTTTCAGAAGTTAACTAAATAAAGAAGTGATTGATTAAATCAAATATCGTTCTTTCCTCCACGACTATTGACCAACTCGGTCTCTGCTGCATTTTCGATAGCATTCACTTGCTATACGTGCACGTGCCCTCCGCTGGCATCAGGCGTATACAGATATTTTTGTGTTTAAGACACTAACTGCTCATATCTGTTCTTTTTTATGTTTCTCTAATTATCTTTGGCGTCCCAATACTTGATTAGTGCGCTTTCGAATTTAGATGGCGATTTACGAGATGAAAATCCAACAGAGGGATTCGGCCAAGTAATTAATCTGGTCTATGCAGTCAAGCCGATATTTCACTCGCGCAGAGAGTTCACGTTAGAGGGGCCCTGCACCCCTTATTCCGCATGGTCAGAAAACGCTCTACCGCTGCGCTGGTGTAGCGGTTACAGTGCTCGGCTGCTGACCCGGAAGGTCGCGGGTTCGATCCCGGCCTGCGGCCGGTCGCATTTCGATGGAGGCGAAATGCTAGAGGTCCTTATACGGTGCGATGTCAGTGCATGTTAATGGCCAACATTTCTGGAGCCTTTCACTGCGGCATGCTTTATAATCATATCGTGGTTTCCGCTTCTGAAAACCCCAGATATTATTATTATTATTAATAGAAAACGCGGTCAGTCGGTAGACGAGGCTCCCGAGAAAGCGCGAGCCATACATTATAGCGCAGCACACGGCCTGGACTATACAAATAATTCTCAGTCAGCTAGAAGTCGATCTTCCCTCGACAAATAATGTGGCATACAAGTTGTATGTATATATTTGTGTATATATGTATGTTTATATGTGCGCATTGTAATGAATTTTATTCTGCATCCCTTGAACCTACTTGTGCCCAAATGCGGCAACTATGCGAAATACGAGTACCTGTTGCTGTTTGTAATGACACTGTATAGTGTAGAATTATTTTGTGGTCAAGCTGACTGCTGCTTTGATGATCCTGTATATTTCGTATATTTTGCATTTCGATTGTGTATGGCTGAGTAAGCACTGCTGCTGTTACGCCAAGCGCGAGCAGGACCACGTGAGGAGGCAAACCACCTACGATGTCCTGACCGCGGGCAATGCCTTTGTATTGTCCGAAAAATGAATTTAAAAAAAAAACGACCACGCCATAAACCGAAAGTCAACGGCCGTTGTCTGATTTGGACATCGTGTGCTGCATAGTTGCCGCGGCCGCCGCGGGATGCCGCCACGTGTGATCGCGCGCGAGCTCGCGATCACACTCAATGTAATCCGCGCGTTCGAAGGAATAAAAAAAAAGAAAGTGCTCAATATCATAACGCGCGCTGACGGACGGACGCATCTTCTTGCCCCCTTGTCATCACCCCCTGCCCCCCCCCCCCCCCCCCGCGCGTAGCTTTCAGCGCGCTCGCTGGTACGGAAGGAGAAAATGCTTGAAGCGTGCTACAAATCCCTGTAACTCCGCTCGTACTTTACAGATTCTCAAAATTTTTGCTGCAGTTGATTCGTGAGGCAATAAACTCCTTGAATGAAGCCATTTGATGATTACTCGGAAAAGTGTTGCGGGGCCTCTTTAATGTGACGTGCTTTTATGAGCTATGTTGTGCATCAGTTATTAAATGCGAAACATTTGTTAGCGAAGCAAAGGCACTTTGACCGTTTCTATCTACTCAGCCGCCCACGTCTTGGCGCTGTCGTGGTCGTCTCCTTAGCTTGGTACAGGCTAAAACTGGCAGAGGAGCACTGTTGCCAGGTTCGAACGAATCGGCGTAGCCAAAAGCCAAAGAAACTATAGCCCAAATGTAGCCAAAGACAAAAAAGAGCAAACATATTTGTAGCCAATTATTGCCATTCTTATTTGTAGTTTTATTTGGATTTACGTTTTTGCATTCGACTACTACAGTCCCATTTTTGTTCAACCCGTCGTTATAGTGTATCAAACACCTTGTGTTTAAGAACATGAAAGTATCGATATTCAGGCCCTTCCCTAAGCAATCACCGGCACGTTAATTTTAAGAAAAAAAAAGCACGAAAAGAAAACTGAATTCTGCAAGCTGCGTCTCACCAGTACGTTGCTTTTGAAAAGTGACCTTCCGATGCAGCTGTTCTATAGGAGCAGTCGTCATCAACTCTGCAGGTATTTTGCACATGAAGCAAAACACAGGTCAAGGATTATTTTTTGTGCTTTCCTTAGACAAATTTTATTATCATAGCCTCGAGCCTTTGCCGCCTTCCCTGTGAATTCATGCGTCGAATTCAGATTATCGCCTCCAAATTAAAAAAAAATGGCCACTTGTATATGTACAATGTAATTTTGTTGCGGCAGTGAAGGGTAGGAGCAGCGGAAGTGGTGGATAGCAATAACCGTCGAGGTTTTACGTCCCAAAACGACGAAATGATTATTATAGAGGCCGTGGTGGAGGGCTGCGGAAATCACGACCACCCGGGGTTTATTAAAGTTCACTTTGTCTAAGCACCCAAGCCTCAGTAGCATTTTGCCTTTCCGGAAATTCGGGCGCCGCGGCCGGGATTCGATCACGCCACCTTCAGTCAGCAGTCGAGCACAATAATCAGTAGCCCATCGCGGCAGGTAATGTGGTAGATAAAGAATTAAATTCGTTTAGGTAAACTGGCTCCATGCAGGCAACGCAGATATTGCGCAAAGCACGCGCTGTGAGAACAGGCGCCGAAATCTGATATTGGGTGAAACGCGTGTGCTCATTATTCATGACCACGTAACGTTGCTCGAACTTGTGTAAGGTTCTACAGCATACACCACTACCTGGGTTGCGCGTGCGATCTGGTTAAAAACAAGATTAAATGCTAGGGAATCGGCGAAACTGCAGAAGGTTTTGATAAATGAGGGCCTGCTTGTAGCTATACAAATACACATCCAACTCCTTTGCCTCCAGTCTGAAATAGCGGCCTGAAATCACGTGGTTCATATGCTAGTACAGCCAAAGTACGGCTTCTGGAGAGGCCAAAAGACGTCCCACTGTCGCCCGGGCGAAATTCGTCATAGACCAATGATGTTCGTCGCACGGTTTTCCGCTCGTTTAGGTGACGAATCGTGCGGACTTCTGGTGAACTTTGCCGTTTTCAGTCCGTTCAAGGCCAAATGTGAGTGCACCTTTAGAGATTTGTTCCTGCTCGACGAGAGTCATCTGTGGAGCGTTGATGATGACGGCGCCACTTATAACCCAAACAAAGCCGAGTCGCCGATTTGCAGTAGCCCAAATATAGCCACATAGCCAACTCACCCAAGTCGACGCCAAGAATTTTTTTCTGTAGCCCGATTTGGCTATATACTGCCAAACCTAGCAACACTGCACGGGAGGACGTGAATGTATGAGCATAGGTCGGCGAACTCACTCATGAGTCGACTCACTCAGACTCACTCAGACTCAGATCGAGCTGTGAATCTGAGTCTGAATGAGTCCGGGTGAGTAATATTTTGTTGAGTTTGAGTCCGAGTGAGTCCAATTGAGAAAAAATTTAGTAAGTCTGAGTCCGAGTGAGTCCGGTTGAGGAAAATTTTGGTGAGTCGGAGTCCGAGTGAGCCCTAAGCCCAAAATGTATTTCTTGAGCGAGTCTGAGTGAGCTCTACACTTTTTTGCCGATCTATGGTTCTCCTTACTCAACTTCAGCATTACTGTCAGCCTTACGTAGGCTCACGTTTATACTCAGGCGGACTCACGCATACTTGAAAGCACCAGCGTTCATACACCTGCTCAATATTTATTGATCAGAGGCGTGAGTTACGGAGGAGGGGGGATGTGCCGTGACCTCCCTCCCACCCCCCGAAAACTGTTTCCCTGGAATTTTTGATAAAAATATTTCATGCGAGTCCTCTCTTTCAATAACAATGCGCTTACTGTATTGCAACCACTGATATCTCGTATTTGAAGGTACGGGTTCAAAAGGCGCGAAGTGGAGCTCAATTTACGCGTGATATTGGTGTTAAAGAGCATTGCCACCAAGTTCAAAGAAGCCAATTGTACGCTAACAGACTCATGAGTCGGCTCACTCACACTCACTCAGACTCAGATACAGGCGTGAGTCTGAGTCTGAGTGAGTCCAGATGGAAATAATTTTGGTGAGTCTGAGTCCGAGTGAGTTCGGCTGGGAAAAATTTTAGTGAATCTGAGTCCGAGTGAGTCCGGTTGAGGAAAAGTTTGCTGAATCTGAGTCCGAGTGAGTCCCAAGGGCAAAATATGTTTCATGGTTTAGTCTGAGTGAGCTCCACATGTTTTGCCGACCTATGTGTATGAGGAACGCGATTCGCAGGTCATGACATGAATAATGTGACTTCCGTGTCGCGTGCCTCATGAAATCCTTTCCACCAGTCACGTGAGGCCCATACTCGCATAACGCGGCCCGTGGTATACGGGTATGCACCACAGGTGATTCACAGTCCATACCAACCTAGACTTTGGAAATATCAACGCGATAGAGTAAATGGGCTCGTGTCGCTGAAAATGCGGTGCCGGCGTCGGCGGCGTTGTCAATGAGTGAAAAATTCTGATGGAAACAACTAATGAAAGTCACGGCTCCAGCCGGAATCAAACCCAGCTATTTTTAGTGTCTGTCAAGTATTCTACCCCAGAGCCACGCCAGTGCTCCGAACTGCTTCGGAAAAAGATTCTATACGGACATCAATCAATCAATCAATCAATCAATCAATTAAATTAAAGTAAATTTTATTCCCGCTGCAGAAAATACAGTGCAATGTCCCTGCGAAAATAGGGGACTAGAGAAAATAGCTGCGCTTGCGCAGCTTGTCTATGCTCTGGTCACCCGTACAGCAGCAGGGACAGGACGAAACATGTAAGCAAATCTAGCCACAGTATATACAATGCTATTACCAAAAGTAGTTATATGGTAGACAAAGTTGTAATGAAAAATAAAACATCAATGATTGCTTTATATTTACAATGACTTTACAATATACACAGATCCAGCTTTCGGGGACATTGGATGATCAGCGCTCCTAGCGGCCACTGCTGGAAGCTCTCACGTTTTCAATGGGACAGGGTCATTTTTCGACGATAAAAAATCGTAGAGGCGCAATTTCCAAAACTTCTTAAAGGGGCACCTTCTAGGAGCTGTACCGCACTTAACACATGCAGCATCGTTAACATCGGGGCTTCACATTCTGTTCCCACGACGACTCAAGTTTAAACAATGGGGTCCTATGGAAGCGGCCGAAATCACGCCTCGTTTTTCGGGACAAAAACGGGCCGACTGAAAAAACTAGACGGAAACCTGCAAATTGCTCGGAGATCTACGTAGTACGGAGACGAAGCTTTCATTTGAGGCCGCAATCATGTTTCTGTGTGAAGAAAAACACGTTCCAAAATGAGGTTTTCTACAACACAGTCGCGTCTTCGACTCGCGTCTTCGACCATTGTATCTTAATAAGACCCATTTTACCGCCCCGCGACCGGTGTGCGTTGTGGTTTAGATGGTTGAGCGCCTGTTCTGGGCGACTCACGTGCGGTGAATGCGGCACGGGTTCGAATCGCAGAAATCTTTTTTTCGTGTTTCTTTTCTTTTTTATTTTTTTTTTTAACAGAATTGCTGTCAGTGGTTACGGTGCTCGGCTGCCGACCCGAAGGGCATCGGTTTGATCGTGGCCGCGGCTCTAGCATTTTCGAACAAGGCGAAAATCCTCTAGTACTTGGATTTTGATGCTGTACGTAGATGTAAATTCATGTTAAAGAACCCCAGGTGGTCGAAATTTCCGGCACACTCTTCTGGGTGGTTCCACGAGAGATCGAACATGCATGTCCGGTCGGTATTTTTGTTTGGTCTGGGTTTTTTATATGTTATGCGGGCACATTAAGAGTGCACGGAACCGAAAATTTTATTTCCAAAAAACACTCCGAGCGCGAGAAAAAAAATATTTGAAGGTGGCGGCGCGGGCGTCTTGTTTTTGCTCACCGCAATATTTTTGGATTTCGCTGCCGAATTTTATGCGAACTATAAACGTGGCGTCTAAAATTTTTGTGTTGGTTTTAATAGGCAATACTGTGAACTACATACATGCTTTTTCGATGCTGTCCTCCAAACGGAAAAAATGTAAAAAAAATGGCAAACACGGCCCAAATCGAAAAATGTTTGCTAAGTTTGATGCGTCTTCGCCCGTTTGCTATTGTACGCAGAAACTTCAAAACTGTGTCATATATAGATAAAGGCCTTTGAAATGTGTCTGCGAAAGATCGTTTTCCTACAAGCAGCGTAAAAAAAGCAAAAAATAGTTAAAAAAGCAAGTTTTTCCAAAAAAAGCCCATATTCAAAAAACAAAATAAAAAAAAACCCCGGTCTCAATTTTGACGAAAATTTTTTATCGAAGAGTGCTTATGTCAGACAAAATACACAGTTTTAATATCGTATGTCCTCATTTGTTTTGTTAACGAGATATAACGGGCCAAAGTGACCCTTGCTGTGTGTTCTCACTTCAGTACCTTTGATGGTAGTTATCAGCTTGCATTGCGCCGTAAATATACAGTACTAATTATTTTGCTGCAGCGAAACTTCACTCTGGTGGCCTGTCTTCAGGAAAAATGTATTCTCAGATTTTATTTGTGTCTAGCGTGTGCGGGGGGTGGGCTGCTTCCGCTTTTTACTGGAATACGCGTACACAGTTTGCAGCCTGCAACCTCGCCTACAAGGCATCAGAAGACAGGTGGACGCACCTGTTCAACGTATTAATCGCTTCATGTTCTTCAAGAAATGCTTGACTACCTCCACGTGGGGTTCTCAGATGTAGACAGGTTTTCCATAAGACGCGCAAGGCAATGCCAGCAGACCTCTGTCGCGAATATTCTCATCATATGTGGCAGTGGCCTCCGCAGGTAGGCAACAACAGAAACAGTAATGGCAAAAAGAAACATAAAAACATTTATGCAACGAAAATGTTATCAAAACGTGGGAGGCCAAGCTCGCCTCGGAGGACCTGAACCAACAACGACGTCTCGTCGCCAGGGCCAAGGAGGCAGCGAAAGCCAGAGGGTTCCTGGAATGAGAAGACCTCCCACCTAGGGTATACGCGGGTCTTGCACCGCGATACCGTTTCGTGAAATAAATGTTTATTCCTCCTCCTCCTCAACAATCTTCTTCTTGGGAACGCGTAAATAATTGGCACAGAATACTCAGATCTAATCACGGGTCACGCGCATCGTGTGCAGTGAACAGACCAAGTCGATACGTTTACACTGAACAGCGCCACACTCATTCTCGCACTTATGCGCTGCTGTCGTGAATGAGTTTCCGAAATTGCTCAGCTTTTCACGCTTTATCGCCAATGATTTGTCTGTCTAAAGGCTTTGTACTACGACAATTAATGTGTGGGTCACACTCGTAGTCGAAATTAAGGATAACGTATACGTCTGGAGCCACAAGTAATCCTTACTGTTCTCGACGTGCGAAAGCATTTTAGCAAAATTGCCGACAAAACATCATAAATTGGGCAGCTTCGGCCACTTGTGGCTTAATCATGCCGCACCACACGTTTTCTGGCTGCTTAAACGCTAAGGTAAAGGTCGAGATGATACAAGATGACGTTATCTGCGACGCCGTAAACATGAGAGTGCGGGAAGCGAAATTAACGACTCATGAGTGGCTGAGATAACTTCTTACAAATGTTATTTAGGCACACTGTGCGTCGAATAGATAAGATGGTTAGAGCATCCAAAGCACGTAACGGAAGGGAAGCAGGTAGTGAGAAAGCACGTCCATAACACGGCGTGTGACATTTAGTTACAAATTAAGCTAGCTTGTCGCTGCATACAGATGCTTTTTGCGTGTATGCAAGGCGAGTTTCGGCAAATTCACCTAAAGCATGTGCTCGCGGTGTCTCGCGTGCTCCTGATTACCGAATAATGGCGGGGTAAGTCGAGGTTGCAGGCTGCAAACTGCATATATTCGCGACAGAGGTCTGCTGGCATTGTCTTATGGAAAACCTGTCTACATCTGAGAACCACGATGAGGTAGACCAAGCATTTCTTGAGGAAAATGAAGCGATTAATCTGTTGAACAGGTGCCTCCACCTTTCTTCTGATGCTTGTAGGCGAGGTTGCAGGCTGCAAACTGTGTACGCGTAGTCATTCAAAGAGCGGAAGCAGCCCACCCCCGCACACGCTAGACACAAATAAAATCTGAGAATACATTTTCCCTGAAAACAGGCCACCAGAGTGAAGTTTCGCTGCAGCAAAATAATTAGTACTGTAGATTTACGCACAATGCAAGCTGATAACAACCATGAAAGGTACTGAAGTGAGAACACACAGCAAGGGTCACTTTGGCCCGTTATATCTCGTTAACAAAGCAAATGAGGACATATGATATTGAAACCGTGCATTGACTGACATAAGCGCTCTTCGATTAAAAATTTTTGTCAAAATTGAGACCGGGGTTTTTTTTATTTTGTTTTTTGAAAAATGGGCTTTTTTGAAAAAACTTGCTTTTTTAACTATTTTTTTTCTTTTTTTACGCTGCTTGTAGGAAAGCGATCTTTCGCAGAAACATTTCAAATGCCTTTATCTATATGTGACACAGTTTTGAAGTTGCTGCGTACAATAGCAAACGGGCGAAGACGCATCAAACTTAGCAAACATTTTCGATTTGGGCCGTGTTTGCCATTTTTTTACATTTTTTCCGTTTGGAGGACAGAATCAAAAAAACATGTATGTAGTTCACAGTATTGCCTATTAAAACCAACACAAAAACTTTAGACGCCACGTTTATAGTTCGCATAAAATTCGGCAGCGAAATCCAAAAATATTGCGGTGAGCAAAAACAAGACGCCCGCGCCGCCACCTTCAAATATTTTTTTCTCGCGCTCGGAGCGTTTTTCGGAAATAAAATTTTCGGTTCCGTGCACGTTGAATGTTCCCGCATAACATATAAAAAACCCAGACAAAACAAAAATATCGACCGGACATGCATGTTCGATCTCTCGTGGAACCACCCTTCTGCCGCGACAGGGAATGGGAGACGCCCGCTAAGCGCGTGCTGTTGGACATCGTTTTTCCAGTCCAGACCTCCTCTACGGCGCGCCTCATAAACATATCGTAGTTTTGGCGTGTAAAGTTCCAGCAATTAACATTGCTGCGTCATTGCTGAAGATTTAGTTTCTTGTTTTTTCGCTAAAGTGTTGCACCCAGAATCTTTGCTACAGAGCCGGTTTCGCTTCTAGATATGGAGCAAGTAAAGTTCTCATGTTTTAGTATTTCTTATTACGCAACCCATTATCTAAACAACAAAGGAAGGGGAACCAAGGGCCTATTTCAGTTAACCACAGCCTCAATAAGGCAACACATATTGAATCCAAGGAAAGCATGATAGAAGCTATTGATAGTGTAATGAAGCGTTTTAAATAAGCACTATACTATTGGAGACTGACCAGCAATGGCAGAACCAGCGCAAAGCTTGCGTTGCCGAATCGTCTTCTTTTCTTTCTACATCAGCAGCGTTCTCTGCTTCTGCAAGCAGTGCCGCTTTTAGAGAGTTTTAGAACAGCGTACGCGAAGCTTTGCGTTTGCGTTGCGCATGCGTCGTACGCTAGCCTCTTTCGGGCTCCCGTTAAGTGACGAACGCTAACGCTACGCCCGCAATGCCGGCAAGCTTTGCGTGCGGTGTTCTAAAACTCTCTGTTTACTTCCCTTCCGAAACAGAGCCATCCTGGCGAATTACAGGCAGAATACCACGGCACTGAGATAGTAAGGCTTTATCAGGTCCATTGCGCAATCTCATGCCTCTACATTGTTGATTACTAGATTAGAAGAAAGCTCAAGTGGCTTGACGCCGGACATCAAGTACGCGGCTCGTTAGACCATACGGGACGGGCCGCGGTACTTCGAAAGAAGTTTCGTTGACCGACCGGGGCTAGCTCAAGGAATCCAGAGCCACACAAGTTGATGATCACCTTGGCCGTTGATCCACACAAGTCAGTCCCGGGAATACGACGCTAAAAGGCTTCGAGACATCTCGATGGTGTATTTGGCGCTGCTTGCCAGCAGTGGCGTGAGATCGGGCTCTCTGGCGACCCTCTTCAGCGCTTAGCAGCTTGGGAACTGCCGTCGACTCACTCACATAAGCGTGGCAAGGAGGTATTGCGCATAACGTGCAGGAGGGCTCGAGTCCTTATAGGTAGAAGACAGGAGAGAGTCCATTCGTGGTCTGAGTAGCAGTGTTTCTGGCGTACGTCACGAAGAAATGACACGGTTCCAGTCTTAGTAACCGGAAGTGACGTACATTGTTAGCATATCACCTTATGTTCGAATAAATATTTCTGTTAAACCATTCGTTTTATGATTGTAAGATGTTGTGGTATGGTGAAAGACCTTGCATTCCTCTAAAATTGCTTGACGACGTCCGACAGAAATACACGTCTTTCGGACGATGCCCGGCTCACGTAGTGCGCCGTGCTGTAGAATGTCGTGGTGTGAAATGAGAGGCAACATTGCTGGCCGATGCCGATGGCAATAGTGAAGTCTCTGCTTAGCGTGTAATCGATGGCAACAATTATCTTTCGGTTGGCAGCAGGAGTGATGGAAAGAAGTCCATACAAATCAACAGCGGCGTAGTCCAAGGGACGGAGAGGGCAAGTTAGTGGTTGTTACGGAGCAGGGAAATGGAAAGGGGGGATTCGTGTGGCGCTGCGCGACGCAACAAATGTAGCGGTGTAAGAAGCGGTACATTCTGCGTTGATAGTAGCAGAGCTGGAGGAAAGTGCAAGTCTTCAACCCTTCGGCGTGCACACTGTGAGTCAGCTTTGAAGGTGGCGCATATGTCTTAACGTAGATGGCGCGGAATAAGAGCGATTTGCGTCCATCATAGAGGTATATAGTTGTGATGGTCGATCAACTGTCACGAAGAATGAAATGGTGTGTTTGATGACTTATTTATCTAGGGATGGTAGGTGACGTTGCTTCACGCAACAAGTCTATAGGGGAAGTAACGCAGGGGTTTTTGCGCCACTGCACAGGCATGTCGGTGACGGCTACAGCGGGAGCGCGTCGTAGATGGACAAGAAGACCGCCGCTAGAATGTGTATTGATCGGCGTATGCAGGGGGGGGGGGGGGGAGGGGTTGCGGGTTTCAACGGTACTTCATGTATGTTCATGCGTGCTTTGGTAGGTGCATGGCTGGCATAAGCAACCAGGGTTGCCGTTGGGTGGACATGAAAAGGCGCCAGAACTCACGCCAAAAGTAGCCAAAGTAACCATGTCATTTGATCGTATCGCCGAATTTCTCGCCAAATAGAACAGAAGCGGTATTATCGACAGAGTCTTTACTATTGATGAATAAATAAAACTATTTTGAATAAGTAAAACCGCAAGTTTAAAAAAGAGCCATGGCGCCAACTGGAAATTTTCGTCGCCAACGGGTCCAAAAGTAGCCAATTTGGCGCAAAAAAGTAGCCACCAACGGCAACCCTGTAAGCAACAACTAACTCGTCAAATCCGCGTTAACGCTGGGCAAGCACAGCGCCGAACACAACGCCGCTAGTGTCCTTGTGAATTTCATTTTGGGTGCTCTCAGCTTTTCTGTCATAATAAACTTATCTCTCTCTCTCTCTCATATGGGTCGAGCAAATCAAAATGTCGCAAGATTGGAGGGGAAGTAAGAACTCATCGGAGTTTTCTGGATGCATCGCCACATGTGACTTCGCTCAAAGGTCGTAGCCGCTGCGGAGGTCAGTCAAATGCGCTATAATTGCGGGGAAGCTGCGAATGAAACGTCTAATATAAAATCAAAGGCATAGAAAGCTGCAAAGGTATTTTATTGTCAGTTTAGGAAACGTAGCAACAGCACGAAGTGTCGTGGGATCCGGAAGGACGCCATCTCGGAAGAACACGGCCCAGAATAAGCGGCTTGCGTACTCCAAAACAACACTTCTTTAAGTTTATCTCAAGGCCATTAGAGCTGAGGCTAGTGACGACAGCTTCGACCTTTTGTAGATGTGTCGCAAAGCCGTCTGAAAAGATCAGAGTACCATCCAGGTAGTAGAGATTCGTCTGCCACTTGAAGCCGCGAAGGTTGCCGATCGTGCGTTCAAATGTTGCAAGCGCATTGCACAGCCCGAATCACGTCACAATAAATACATATAAGCCATCGGATCTAACGAAGGCTGGTTTGCGGCGGTCAAGTTTAGCCATCGGGGCTGCAAGCAGCCGGAGCGCAGGTCCAACGAATAGAGAGAGAGAGAGGGAGAAAAAAAAAACTATGCTCCATGCCGGCAGTCGCGGCGTCGTCTATAAGTGGCTAGGGATAGATGTCCTTACGTGTGATCTTGTTCAGCAAGCCATAGTGTACGCAAAAACTAGGCAATTGAGCCGTCCTTTTCTTTTTCTTTTTTTTACAATATCGACCGGTGAGACCCATCAGCTGTTCCAGATCTGTATGACGCCGTGTTGAGCCGTGTCACTTGTGCGATGTTGCGACGCACTGTGGCTGGCACACGATATGCGCACTTAGGCTAAGGAGCGTGGAGATCAGTGTCGAAGAAATACATCGTGTTAGACTTAATGTTGGGCTTCAATACATGAAAGGATGTTTTGTTAAGAATACAATTCGAATGGCAATGCCTTTCTCCGTAATTTCAGGAATTAGGTAATATCTCGAAACTAGTGGCATCATAGGAATTCGTTCCAGGTTGCCTTAAGAACTCCACGGCGAAACATTGCGAATTGAAATGTGGGCGATAATTCAATTAGTTAAGATCACAATTAGGAAATTTTCGTTAGTTAGTGGACTAAGCCTTTCAATTTTTTGTGTAATAATTTCAGCCTCTTTTCGTAGACCAGCTGACGAGCTAGAATTGTACAATATCTAACAGCCAACCTTTAAATTTTTTTGAAACTGTTCGCTGAAACATCGGTATTCTCCTTATTGTTGTACACATGTACCGTACTCCCCTCTAGAGTGCCCTAGCGCTTGAGTGCATTTGAGATAGATAGATAAATAAATAAATAAATAAATAAATAAATAAATAAATAAATAAATAAATAAATAAATAAATAAATAAGTAAAGCCTAAGCACGTTTTACACTCACTAAAAACGCTAAGGCGAATAACGGAAAGGTGGGCTAGTTGGTTAGGTTTCGTAGTGCAGTATATGGGGCACCGCGAGAACGAATACAAGGACGAGAAAACACAGGACATGCGCTGTCTGTGTCCTGTCAGCGCGTGTCCTGTCTTTTCTCGTCCTTGTATTCGTGCTATAGCGCTGCCCCATATACTTCGCTAAGGAGAAACCTGAATGGCCTCTTGACACACCTTTTGTCACTGTAAAAATACATTATATATATATATATATATATATATATATATATATATATATATATATATATATATTTGCGACTGTGTGCGAATCGTGAAATGATACTTTCGCATTCACGATTCACAAGTGTGTGATCATCATCATGACTACGCAACATGACTACACTAATTGTACGGTATATGCCACTCCCATGTTTCTCCAATCAACTCGGTCCTGTGCAGGCTGCGCCCACGTTAGCGCTGGCAGCTTCTGAATCTCATTGAAATACACTGAGTGTGTGCAGCGCAAAGAAACGGGGACAACAGAAGACACATGAACGACGTAGACTGGCGCTGTGTCTTCTGTTGTCCCCGTTTCTTTGCGCTGCACACACTCAGTGTATTTCAAGACATGTACCAACTAGCCCACCAACGGATCCTTCTTGAATCTCATCTGCCCATTTAACTTTATGCCTCCCGCTCGCGCGCTTGCCTTCTATTAGAATGCACGCTGTTACTTTCAATTGCCACCAGTTATCTTGTATTCTCGCTGCATTCCCTTGAGAGATAGTGGTAAACTACCATTCGCTTTTCTTTTGAGAGATAGTGGTAAACTGCCAATCATTATCTCAGAATACGCGCCAAATGCACACTACAACATTCTTATACTTTTGGTTACTTCATTCTCATGGTTCGTATCTGCGGTCACTACCTTCCCTAAACAGACGTATTCCTTTACCACTTCCAGTGTTTTGATAGGCATCGCAAACCACTCTTCTCTTCGGAGACTGCTGAACATTGCTTTATTTTTTCTGCACATTAATTTTCTGACCCACCGCTCTGCTTTCCCTGTCTAATTCAGTAATTATGATTTGCAATAGTTTTCCCGAGTTACTAAACATGGCAATATCACAAGCGAATCGCATGTTACTGAGCTACTCTCCTTTAACTGCTATCGCATGCTGTCCGCAATCCAACGCTCTGAAAACCTCCTGTTAACACGCGGTGAATAGCAATGGAAAGATGGTAGCTCCCTGCCTTAGACTCTTTATTAGAATTTTATTCCATGCTCTTTTTTTTTTTTTTCATGGGGGGACAATGGTGGCTGTGGAGACACTGTAGATATGCCGCCGCGACGGCATAGCGGCTATGGAGGTCGGCTGGTGACCTGAAAGGCGCAGGTTCTATCCCGGCCGCGGTGGTCGCATTTCGATGGAGGCGAAATGGTAGACGACCGCATGTACTGTGCGATGTCAAAGCACCTTAAAGAACGCACATGATCAAAATTTCTAGAGGTTCTCCTATACCGCGGGCCTCATTATCATATCGTGGTCTTGTCACGTAAAACCCCAGATATTACTATTATTATTATTATTATTATTATTATTATTATTATTATTATTATTATTATTATTATTATTATTAATTTTCGTTCATTAAAAAAAATCATACCAGAGGACGTTCGAATGATGATATTTAAGTAGTGTTTTTGCAGCCGGTGACCGGCAAATCTGTAGCGCTAGCACACGTGCGTCATCATGTGTGCTATGCGCCGATTTGTGTGTACCGCGAGCCAAGATCTTCTAGAACGATTACTTTGTGCTTTAATAGTCATAATAATTGTTGGGGTCTAACGTCCCAAAACGACCGTATGATGAGAGACGCCGCAGTGGAGGGTTCTCAAAATTTCGACCACCGGGGGTTCTTTAATGTGCACCTAAATCTAAGCACACGGGCATCAAGCATCTTCGCCTCCATCGAAAATGCGCCGCCGCGGCCGTACTTTGTAGTTTGAACCACACGTTTGGTAGCACCATGTTAGTTCGCGGAGGCTGGATTTCGATGGACGCAATATGCAAGAAGCCCATGTGCTCAGATTTAGGTACACGTTAAAGAACCCCACGTGGTCTAACTATTGGGGGCCCCCCCACTATGGCATCTCTCACATTTATATCGCGTTCTTTCGACGCAAAACCCCAACAATTATTATAAGAAGTATAACCGCTTTCTGTGCATCCAGAGAAGCCTAAGCAGTAGAAAAAAGCTCGGAAAACACGGGGACGAAAAGTAAGCAGACGCAAGCTAAGTAACCTAGAACTAGTTAACATTGCGAAATGCTATCATTCGACTGTCAAGTCATTAAATGTGCGCCAACTGCTTCAAGATCTGCCATCGGCCGAGCCTTTCAACATGGTAAAAAATTTGCGCAGCTTGCGCTGAGTCGCGTAAGGCTGGGGCAGAGCAGAGCTGGTCGGCACTCGCCTGGTCCTGGCTTGACTAGGCACACGTTCATTCACATGTCCATGCACGAAGTGTTCACGCGATCACTTTGCGATTCACGAGTTTCGGATAGGTATTGATCGGGTTTCATTGGGAATCGCTTTCAATCACAGCACCAAGTACCTTATTTACCTTAATTAGATAAATTGGCCTAACTTGCAAATTCGAGGCTTGGTCTCGATTAGCTTCCATCCCATGTGAAGGTAAGCTTAATTAGCTAATTAGTCGAGCTACCACTAGTTATATTCAGTCTTAATTAGTATTAGGCTAAGCTTGGCGCATCTTACATAGTTCGGCATTACTATAGGCACACGAGAATCTCAGCTCGGCTAAATTAGGGCTTTTTGAGGTATGATTTCATTAGCTTAGTTATGCGTAGTTAATTAGGTTTTACAATGCTCAACATGGCTTGATAAGGCTTGTCTATGGTTACACTGGTTTAACTAGGCACAGTTCTTAATTTTGCTTGACGTGGCCGCGCCGGCAGGATCATGGTTTCCTCTCTACATCGCAAACCGGACAAACGGCGGGCATAACATACTTGCTGTAAAAAAATGCGAAGGGAATAAATGAATACGTTTGGCTGCCCTTCCGGATTCCCGGTGCAGTCGCGCACCGTTTTCTTTTTCTGATGCGTAAAACGAGTCGTTGCCATAGGATCGGGGAATGACTAGCGATTTTAACGTTGCAGCTCGCCGGTCTTATCTTTGTCGCCGTTAGCAACGAACGCGGCAGGCCACGCCAAGACGTGAAGCTATGTGTTCTGAACTTTTTTCTTTTGTTTCTTTCCTTTTCTTTCTTGCCTTGACGCAACTCTTGACTTCGCACGAGATTCAAAAGATAAAAGTCATGCGGCACGTGGTGGAAGACACGCGAACTAAACGCCGATGTCCGTGAAAGCTGGATCTGCGCGCTTTTAGAGCAGCGCGTGATTTCCTTGGTGGCTAAGCATTCCACGAAAGAGCGATCTGATTTGACGCGGTTGCATTAAAGAGATCGTTCTGCGCAAAATCCAGTGTCGGCGTCGTTGCTTGTAAGCGTTGTCCGTGGGCGAAAATTAAAGATAGATGCATATAAATAAACAATAAAAATCTTCGGCTTGAGCGGAAATCGATCCCAGGACTTCCACGTCGTAAACAGGTGTTCTACAACAGAGCCACGCCGGTGCATGAAACTGTTTTGAAAAAAAAAAAACCATAATAATGTCATGTAGTGCGAGGAGCCCCCTTAATGCATGTAATATTGCGTGGCAGAAGCGTAGGATCCACACCAGCGTCAGAACATTTCAGTTGAACTAGTGGTTGGTTTAAAGGCCCATCAATTCCCAAGCGTACAAGCATAATTAATCATTATTATCAGCAGCAGCATCAACAAAGTGTGTAGCTGCGCCTGAGCGCTTGTGACCTTATGGATCGCAAAAGACATACGTGGCCTTGACTACACCCCGGTCGACCACCTCACTTAACGCGCTGGACGCACGGTCCCCTGAATCGACCGCTCCTGGATTTTATACAGGAAACCGAACTATTTCTCTTTATTTAATCTATGCCGTTGGGCATACTTGCGCCAATAAAAAACAAAAAAGACCGCGAAAGAAAGAATCATGGCGTAGCGGGCACTTCGCATGCTGTACTTGAAGTAGGCATTCTAGGATAATTTGAAGCAGTCAGTGTTACGCGCACAGACTATCCTTTCTTTGCGGCAGGGTTGAGCTGTCCACCGAGAAAATAAGCTGTCCGCCACGGTGGATCAGTGGCTAAGGTGCTCGGCTGCTGACCCGAAGGTCGTGGTTTCGATCCCGGCCTCTACCATTTCGCCTCCACTGAAATGCGACCGCCGCTGCCGGGATGGAACCGTGACCTTCGGGTCAGCAGCCGAGCACCTTAACCACTGATCCACCGTGGCGGACCTAAAGGACACACTTTGAACTCATGCTTAAATATAGCAGTTACGTATCAAACAGGGCGTGCGAGAATGAACTACAGAAGCAAAGGTAGTCGCAACCGCTTTTTTTTTTTTTTTACCTTCATCGATGAGGGACCCCAATTCCTCTGCAACAATGGGAACAGCCATCACGAACAACTGCATTCTGGCAGGGTCGGCGTAAGCATATTCGGTGAAGTGGTCCGAGCAGAGGCGGTAGCCGTTGTATACATCTGCTTTCATGCCAGCCCTGAGAGGTCTCCCCTTTTGGCGTAATTTCGCCATACGTCACACCTACAAAATCGAGGACATACCACCATGAAATCAGTAAACAACGCGTAAAAGCGAAAAAAATAATGTGACTGCGAAGAGGAGACAGAAAATTGTGTCCTAGCACAGGCCGAAAATCGAAGCGCACCTCGGTTGTAGCGCAGGTGACTCGAACTTCTCGTAACAAAGAAGGCAAGCGGTCCATGCTGCGTAAATGAGTTTGGGGGGCTTTCTTTCGTGTGAATTGAACATTCAGAAGTGGTAATTTCACTACTAGAAACTGGTCGTCTAAATGTTCTAAAACCAAACCAGTTCGTCGAAGAAGCGTTTAAGCACATACGGCAAACATAATTTGCAAGCTTTCTTCTCGTGGAAAAAAAAAATTCAGAGAAACCGCTAACACAATCGATGCCGAAGCGAAATTTCCGTCTGCGCGTCAGCTGTCGTCAATCGGCTCACAAGAAACTGTTGACAAGTAGATTTACATGCTTGCAACACCACTGAAAAATGCGCTGTGCCAAACAAACAAAATCACTGTAAAGTAACGGCGGAAAATTTTTCGGTTCGCCCTGTAGCTTTTCTGGGAAGGATAGCGCTTGCTACGTAACGACCGAATAAGAAGTGTGCTTACCTGTAATCCGCTGGGAAGCGGAAAAATCTCGCTGTGCTATTCTTTCCTGAGTAGTAGCACCACAAAGCAGAGCAGCACGCCTTGTGTCTATTTCGTTGTTTTGTGTTTTCGTATTTTGAGCGCGTTCGCCCACACAGACACCAAAAATTTCACGTGCAAGGCATATAGCAAACTTCTACACCTGCACACAGTGAAAGCGGCAGGTGCAGACGAAGTGAATGGCAGAATAAGAGATAAGAGTGAAAGCACCGCCCGTCGGCGCAACGAATGAGCCGTCTAAATAAATATATAGGGCGTTAAGAAGGGGGAAATAGCCAAGGACACATTTATTGTCTACACATAATTGCATAATTTTAGTTTACTGATGCGTACGTTGGAAAGATAAAGCCTCATATGCAAAAGTTACTGAATTTTCGCTTGCTACCAAAAAAATAATAGTGACGCTTTTTTTCCAATACCGAAACTAGTCGAAGTGTCCGGCCCCTGTTCTGATAGCCTACATTTCCCATCAAATTTTTTTAAAAAGCAGCAAAAAAACAAGCGTGACGCATGCGCACCTATCGAAGCAGCTAGAGACTGCGTGCTCACTCATGTGATATGGGTATATAAGGGCCATGCAACGTGGTTGACGAGCCATTTTGCTGAAGTCCGTGTTCGCCATGGTTCGCGCAGCCTTTTCAGGACTTCGCAGCTGCAAGCACACGTGCGTGGACGACCACTACACACATGGGCGTGCAATGGGGCTTCTCAGTATCGCCCCGCTCGGAAGCAGAAGCGTACCACGAGCATCGTAGTTCTGCCAGCAGCATTCGTACGAAAGGCCAGTTATTATTATTTATTTATTTATTTATTTATTTATTTATTTACTTATTTATTTATTTACTTATTTATTTATTTATTTATTTATTTATTTTATTTATTTATTTTTGCGTAAATATTGTTCCTTTGGTGCAGTTATGAAGTGGCGTTCAACATGAGCACAGAAATGCGTCAGTTAATAGAGCAAGAAATCGCATCACTTATTGGTAGCACAATTTTACAACTATGGAGCAGTCATGTTGTCAGTTTTTTCTTTTATTTGTTCCTGTGAAGGGTTTGAGGCTTTCGCAGATTTGTTTTGGGCCACTTTTCGCCAAGTATCTGTATTCATCAGATGACTGATGTTCCCTCGGTTACAGCGGCTTCCGTTTCCACGTTACATATTGCCGGTCTCTTCATCACATAGGTTGTCCAATGAGTTAACATGGTCCTGTTAAGGTATCGACGGCAACTACAAGATGGGTATTCCCTCCTGTATTGTTCGAAGGTAGTAGCGCGTTCGCGCGCGTTAAGTTTTCACGGAATTTCTACGTTCCCGAGCTTCCTTCAGATAAGTACCGTACGTCACTTTTGTTCCGACGTCGTCGTCTTTCTTCATTGATTCGTTGATTGATTAGTCATACCTTAAGTGCCCCAGGAATGGGTTTTTACAAGAGCGGCTCGCTATTACAATAGGGTCAAACGCACAACGTCAGGAGGAAGGCCATTCCAATTGTATGCCGTCTTCACGTACAGCACAAACGATGTACGGTGCGTAGTGGCGTGAGAAGTCGACGGTTACATACGAGTATAGCTTTCCCTTAGTTGATGTTATCGAAATGTCGGTATGTTCCCTTGATGGCGGTAGTACGACGTGACGCGTAACAGAATTCGGATGACAGGCACAGACGAGCTATCGAACGGGCTGGTGAAAGGCGCTTTACTATAGTATGAGTAGGAATCTCCAGATATGGATCTTGCTCGATGATTTTTGCATGTATGCTACAGTTTTAAGGGTGTGGCGTCTGCTACATGAATACTTTGACAGGAGACGGTGCCAGACATAACTATTGCTATGGACAACCAAAAAACGCCGTTAGCTTCGTTAGCAACGTGTGACAACGTAATTTTAATCTGAAGAAATAGTAGGTAGGTGTTGTAACCGTCGTGGCAGTTGTCAGCTTGCTCTCTGCCTAATTCCTATGTGTCCGTTGTGTATTTGTGTATGCGCAAAGCCAATAATAAGAAAAAAAAGCAAATCCCACGCGTGCTGCGAATTCAGTCAATGCAGTCAATTTCATGCGAAGCAGTCAACGAGTAGAAACACTGGTCGAATTTTTGGCTTTGAACGTAGCGTTGTGAGGTGGATCGATAGCGCATTGCGAATTGAGTAGTTGTGCGCTCATGTCGTCGGTTTATCAGGCGTGGCGACCAGACAGGCGTACAAAGGGTACATCTTTAAGAAAAGCGCGAAAAAACCCCAACAGACAGGTAGGAACGAGACAGGACGACGCGCTACTAGCAACTGCAGCTTCAATCAAAAGCGAAAGAAGATATACACTCGCATTACAAAAAACAAGATAAAGAAAACGGTCACCGCAGAATGAATATGCATGTAAAAAAAGAAATCTTTTAGATGAGCTTAACCTTTAGCCGCCTTTCGTCGGCTGTGAAAAGTTCAAAAGGCCTACACCTTGAAATTTTCTTCTCGGTTGAAACCCACAAAGCGGATAAGCCTTTTCGAGCCATTGTGTCGGAAAGGGGTACCTGGCAACATGCCGTCTCTGGTTTTCTGCAGCGCCATCTTTCCTCGTTGGCCATTGAGGACCCTTTTCGTGTGCCTAATTCTGAAGCAGTTGTTGAGCTCTTAAAAAAAACGATAACCCCGACATGTGTTATGGCTTTAGTATCGATATTGAGGATGTTTTTTACTCGCTTCCGCATGGCAAGCTGATGGAAAGTGTTAAGCTATGCATCACAGAGGGAAATCATGAATTGACGTTTAGAACAAGGTGCGGTGTTTCACTGGGAGGGTTCTTGGAGCTGTTGTCCTTCTACCTCAGAGCAACCTTTGTAGCATGGCACAATGATCTCTTTGTACAAAAGCCAGGAGTCTGTATTGGCTCTAGAGTAGCTCCCACTTTTTGTGAAATTTTTCTTAGCAGAGTGGACCGGTTGTTGGAAAAGTCTTCTTGGGCTTCACAAGCATGCCTTTCGGTGTGTCGACGATTATTTAATTTTACTTGACAGGCACGACCACCAAACAATGTGTATCGACATCCTGAAAGTTTTCAAGGAGTGTGGTTCGGGATTGAAGTTCACTTTTGAACTTCCCAAGGACAATGAATTGCAGTTTCTTGACTTGCAGCTGCAATTCCTCTCCTCACATGTATGTTGGGGGTTTTTTCCCTAGGTCTACTAAACCACTTCTCCAGTATGTATCAGCTCACTCGAGAACTGTAAAACATGGCATAGCGCTTTCGTGTATAAAATCTGCCCTCTCAACATCATGTCCTCATTCTGTTAGGGCTAGCTTTGCACTACAGATCAGTAGACTAAAAGCCGCAGGGTTCCCTGACAACCGCTATCAAGCCGAGAGGTAGAATACCTCGATGTAACTTAAGCTGGTGACAAAAACGTGCCTGATTTTTCTTTTTTTACATGCATATTCATTCTGCGGTGATCGTTTTCTTTATCTTGTTTTTTGTAATGTGAGTGTATATTGCCACGCGCCTTTCTTTTACTGTATTCGGTTTCCGCCCACAAAGACTATCAGCAGTACTCGGCGCAGACCGCGCCTTATTGTTCCAGAAGCTTCTCCGTTGTAGTAGATCGTTTTGTTAAGATTGCACGGAAGACTGTAACGCTCAAGATTATTCCGGAGTTTGCGCGACGACTAGTGATGGGGGCTGGAATGTTCGACGCGTGATTTATAAAAGCCGGTGCGTTCCAACGAAGTTCAGTTGATCGACGGCCGACGCTCTGTTCGCCGCTATCAGTGCCAGCGTGTATTGCTGTAATCTTACTTTCCGTTTACCGGCCACAAGTTCGGCCTAATAAACAGTTGCATTTTGGACACGTCGCCTGCTGCCTTCGTCGACGTCACACCCACGTGACACCCACAGTTATGCTAGCCAGTCGCTATTTAAGGCAGAGGCCAACTATTCCACAACAGAAAAGGAGTGCCTTGCCATCATCTGGGCTACATCAAAGTTTCGCCCCTACCTTTACGGCAGGCCCTTCAAAGTTGTGAGCGACCACCACGCCTTGTATTGGCTAGCCAGCTTGAAAGACCCTTCTGGTTGCCTCGCACGGTGGAGCCTGAGACTTCAAGAATTCGACGTTACCGTCGTTTACAAGTCCGGAAGAAAACACTCTGACGCCGACTGCCTGTCTCGTGCCCCCCGTCGACCCACCGCCGCTGGACGACCAGGATGATGACGGCTTCCTGGGAACCATAAGGTGCCGACGACTTCGCCGAGCGACAGCGAACGGACCCGGAACTCAGGAGCCTTATCGAATACCTCGAGGGCAAGAGCGCCACTGTTCCGAAGGTATTCAAGAGAGGACTGGCGTCGTTCTTCCTGCGAAACGGAGTCCTCCTAAAGAACTTCTCGCCCCTTCGAGCCAAACACCTTCTCGTGGTTCCATCAGCAATGAGACCAGAAGTCCTCCAGGCCCTACACGACGACCCGACGGCTGGACATCTCGGTGTTTCCCGCACGATCGCAAGAGTACAGGAAAAGTACTACTGGCCGCGCCTTGCCGCCGACGTCGCCCGCTACGTAAGGACGTGCCGAGACTGTCAGCGACGGAAGACACCGCCAACAAGACCAGCAGGCTTCCTTCAGCCGATCGAGCCTCCTCGGCGACCGTTCCAGCAGATCGGGATGGACCTCCTGGGGCCGTTCCCAACGTCGACTTGCGGAAACAAATGGATCGTCGTAGCCACCGACTACCTCACCCTTTTCAGAGGGGGCCATTGCCACGCGCCTTTCTTTTACTGTATTCGGTTTCCGCCCACAAAGACTATCAGCAGTACTCGGCGCAGACCGCGCCTTATTGTTCCAGAAGCTTCTTCGTTGCAGTAGATCGTTTTGTTAAGATTGCACGGAAGACGGTAACGCTCAAGATTATTCCGGAGTTTGCGCGACGACTAGTGATGGGGCTGGAATGTTCGATGCGTGATTTATAAAAGCCGGCGCGTTCCAACGAAGTTCAGTTGATCGACGGCCGACGCTCTGTTCGCCGCTATCAGTGCCAGCGTGTATTGCTGTAATCTTACTTTCCGTTTACCGGCCACAAGTTCGGCCTAATAAACGGTTGCATTTTAGACACGTCGCCTGCTGCCTTCGTCGACGTTACACCCACGTGACAATATCTTTCTTCGCTTTTCATTAAAGCTTCAGTTGCTAGTAGCGCGTCGTCCTGTCTCCTTCCTACCTGTCTGTTGTGGTTTTTTCGCGCTTTTCTTAAAGATGAACTTCAACCAACTCGCCCAACTGTCCCTGCTAGTACAAAGGGTAGTTCATGGACCCAAGTAACGCCGGCGCTCACGCTGAAGCCGAGACTTCATTTTTATCACACTGAAGTGCATGCTACGGTGCGACGATGGGCTTATCGAAAGTCACGTTCGTCTGCGCATTCGAGCAACGCTCGGCTATAGCTTACGGATTCGTAGGTATACGTATGTAGTGTTTATTACATTCCTATGATAGCGGATAGCCAAAACGGCAGACACAATTAGTGTTGCCCCGACGAGAAGCTTGCATACGGTCTTTCTCCGAAGCACTGGCTTAGCTCTGTGGTAGGATGCCTCGGTTCGATTCCGGCTTGAGCCGTCGAAATATTTCGCTCATTGATAACGCCGCCGACGCCGGCACCTCATTTTCAGTGACACGGGCTTCTTAACGGTGTCGTGTTATATTTCCGAAGTGTTTTCACGCTGTCCCTGGGTTGCTATAGATTTAGTCGCCTGTGGTGCCCACGCGCTTGCCGCTATAAGTGGGTATGTGCCACACCTGGCAGGTGGAAAGGGTTTCACGACGTACGCGACAGGCAATTCAGCTAATTCATCTCATAAACAATAAATCGGGTTCATCATACACCCATGTCCTCCAATGCCGTTTTTGGTAGGCACTAAGTAAAAGAGACGACCACAGGAGCGTCCAGATAGTTAGATAGATAAGATCAAAGTGCCTTTGGTTCGCCAAGAAATGCGTCGCATCTAAGGATCTGAAGAGAAATGGACAGCTCGGCACTTATATGCCCTTACACGTGAAATTCCCAAGTTGCATATCTGTCATCTCTTGGCGTTCAGTAGCACTGTAGCGATGTTTTGTGTTTAAGGCATTTGACGTTTGTTAACCAGATTTCGACTTTTTGAAGGCCAGGCTGAAGTAGATGGACATCTGATATGTTGTTACTTTAGTGATAACGGAATCGATCCTATTCTAAGATTTTCGTATTAGAAAAACGATTATTTGGCAAGTCGTTAATGTATATCAAGAAAAGCAATGAACTCATCGGACTATGCCCTGAGGTAAGCCTGAAATAACAGGGCTAAGGAAGAAGATAGGTTATTGACGTAAACGAACGTGGTTAAAAGATTGCAAATGCAATAAAAACGAAGCTCAACCTTAAGGCGGGAAAGCTTTTAAAAAAAGCATTTTAACTTTTTCAATGGCTTTGACGAAGCGTAGAAAGTCTACCGCATGTGCACCCTTACTCTTTTTTAACAGTATCGCGGTAACGCTGAGCATATAATATGACGGCATGTAACATTCCCGAAAGGAACCATCTGCACACTGAACTACGAGCGCCGTCTGCTACGCTGAGGCCCAAAAAGAGCGACATTAGTGGGCGTGTCTCGACGCTCACGCAGTCATACAACAGAAAACAATGGGACTGGAGGGGCTATTTTGTAAACGGGATTGGTCGAGGCTCGTTTGACGGTCAGACGTGGGACTAGGAAGCGGCAGTGCTGCTCAATCATTTGGCACAGGACGGATGAAGGCACCGTTCCGTCCTATAAAACGGATATAGAACGGACGACTTGGATTGGATCTAAACGTAAGCGCTAGGGCCGGAGAATCGACTTCGCCTGCTTTGTGTATGGCTTACTCCAATTCCGCGTCGATAGTTAGAGAAAATTCGCAACCAGCCCTCAACACCGAATGTCTCGTGAAATTGCGACACCACCTAGCGCCCAATCAAGATATTGACACACGTCATCGCGCTCTTCAATTTCAAGCTTTGAAAAAGAATACCTGCCCATATTGATGTTCAGCTATAATAATTCTGTATTTCTTCTTGCGTTGAAAGCATCTCTGAATTCCCTCAGCTCCCCCATTGGCTGTTCGCTCCCTGTCGTGACGTTTTACTCCGTTCTATCTCAGAACGCTCACGAATTAGCACCCCCAGATAACACAGCCGGAAGCACGGGTATCGAATGCGCCTAGCAGAGCAGCACAGCCAAGGACACTTGCACTCGGCTGCGCGTAGCTCGCATGCGCATACTCTTTTCCATTGATCCGATGTGCTCCGTCATACGGCGCTGTTTGGGATATGTTGAAGTAAACAGCGTATCCCACGGCGCTTGTAGTTCAGTCAGTTCAGTATGCTTTGTGCGCTTGCGCATCATTGGCAGAGCTCGTTACCTATCTAACATATCTGACGCTACTATATACGATGCTCCCGCGATACTGTTAAAAAATTGCAAGGGTGTACACGTCAATGCTACCTCCATTGTCTCTAATAAACAATGCTAGTTGGGTATCGCAGCAAACACCTTACTGGAAACCATGTTGGTTTTCATTAAAGTTAGCAGGCGCGAAAGCATTCAACTACTTGGAGTAGATCACACATTCCATTATTTTCATCACAGTTGTGAATGAAGTGGCAGATATTTTTTTCGCGTTCATAAGTTGAGTCTTTTTTTTGTTTTTGTTCTCCAGATGAGGGTAACTGCTGAAATATATGTGAAAAAATTGCATTTGTTGGATTATCAGTGTTATTCAATATCTTAGTGTTGGTGCATTGATGTGAGCTCTAATGAATTGATACGTTTGACCACTGACATCAACTTTCATGTCTTGCAGAGTTGGGTGGTTTACAGGAAGGGCATCAGGAAGTTCGGCATCTGCGTGGTTCAACGGTAAATACTGAACAGAGAGCATCAGTTAATACGTGCGCGACCAATCACTCTGGAATTCAAACCTCGTAGCACTGTTTGACAAAGGCGTTGTGGATGACGGGTTAATTGTTTTTGAGAACTGTTTACGACTACTTTCTAGCTCATCATGTAACGTAACAGCATCGACATTAAGCTACAGCTCTAAAAGATTCAAAGTATTTCGTCTGCCCGGTATTTCCAAGCGCACAGCTCGTCTGAGCGAGGCTGATCGTATAGTTAAGGTGAGGGTGAAAACATAACTTTGGGTAAGGTACTGCGATTTGTTTTTAAAAAATAGGCGCCACTTGGTTTAGATTAGGTGGTAGAAAACGGGTTAGGAGCCATTGATCCGCTTATCAGGATGAGACGTTAGCAAAAGGTCTAGAACGTTGGATGAGCGGTCGCCAGAGAGGCGACCTGTGATAGTCTATAATGGTGAAGCAATAGCTTAGTCTCTTTCAGCAGACCATGTTATGCCGAGGAAGATGAAGTCGTCAAATATTGTTTTCAGAAATCTAGTTGTAACAGTTAAGAGCATCGTGAAAGTGCTTAGAGAAAGAAGCATGTGTGTCCGGTGGGTGGTAACACACTCAGATTACAACAGGCTGATTAGACATACGACAACGTACCAATAGTTTCCTTATGGTGGAAGGAGGTCGACGCCGGAGCACTGGATGTTATTGTGAGCAGCCATCGGGACACCGCTGCTAAGTGTGGTTTGTCGGTCACGATGGAAAATAATGCATTCAGGAAAACAATGCAACGCTGTGTCGGAAACATGCATTCAGCCATTTTTTTCGTCATAATGACGATGTCTTAATTTTTGGGATGGGTCACATCTGAGAGTTAGTCACGCTTTGTCAAGGTACTCCCTATGACAGTATAGATCAGTGGCAAGGCTGTGCGCGTATATACGGTTTCTGGGAACAGGAGAATCACGTGATTGATTTTGTGGCTGAAGAATCGATTTCTGCTCAGTGGAAGATAGGCAGCGTTATCGCGTCTTCTCATAACGAAGCCTGAAGGCTTGGAGTCGTGCTTTTCCGAATTCCGCAAGTTTCTTTCGGGCAAGACTAGTACTTAACGAAAAGTCTGAAGCAGTCTTGTCATAAAGCCCTCGGCTTGCGTGCTTGGTTACGCTTGCGGCGTTTTTCGCGCAGCGTCCACGGCTGCTCGTGACATTGGTGCACTTTCTTCTATGTGGTGTTGGTTAAATTATTCCCCCCGTGAATGTAGTAACGCAGACTCCATGATATTCGCATAAATTGAAGAAATCGTAACGGAAGGCACCGCGTCATTGGTCAGTCGCCTCGATCGCGACCATAAACTGCTGGAAATTTTCGATTTGTTTGCCCTATATACAGACCTTTTTTCGTGGGCGCCGTCATATCGCCTAGGGGGCGGCGCCGTCTCTGGTCTGACAACCTACTGGCATGTGCGAAGCTCCTCGCTGCAGTTGCAGTCGGTTTTTCTCGTTCTGGCGCGCTGAATATCGTATCAAGTGATGCAGTCTAGGTAGGAAATGAGTCTGTGAGACGTCCTGAAAAGGTTTGATCCATTGAGGATCAAAGACGTAAATATACAACGGGTGCGAACGTGTCGCAAGTGCTTGATGTCATATATTTTCGGCGCTCTTTTTCCGTTGGAAAACGCGCAGATATTTCAACTTGTTCTAGCAGGGCAAGCAAGTTCTCGCACCAGTTAGGGGCACAATGAATCTTTTTTACTTGGACTGTAATCTTTTAGTTTGTTTTTTCATTCACGGTTTGTTGATGCTGTTACTACCGCTCGTACATGTGGTCGTGCCTGAGCGTGTAGTCTCGATTTCATGGCGAGGACGGAATCTTTTTTGCTGCTCACAAACCGTCGTGTATGTTTTTTTCTTTTTTTTTATGTTTAAGTGGCACAACTGACCGGTTCTTTCTCGCTCGTTTATTTTATTGCCCTCCGGTGTGGACGAAATTACAGGCGTTGACAGGAAGGTGCTGGTACATAAAAACGATGCTGACGTTGACATGCCGGCCCCCCTTCTTTTAGGGGGCGAAGCTCGTTAAGGTCGAGGCTTGTCAATCACTCCCCCGGGGTAGCCACGCTAGTGCGATGACGATGACACTGCTATCACGGCACAGCACATGCAAGGTAACCATTGTACGATGAAGAATAAGCGCGTTCCAGACCGCACATTCTCTATCTGCCATGGATGAAAACGATCGTGCACTTGGCTTGGCTTGTCAAGCTCTCAAACATAATCGTAGTCATGACTATGCATCTGGCACCTAACCTATACAACGGAAACATCAAGTACATCGAGAAGGCGATGCTGCACTACGAAACTGAATACAAACACGGCCCTTTCCTACTCGCCGGAGACTTTAACGCGGACATCATGAACGACGACTGGCTAGTCCAACACATGGTGTCCCGTTACGCTCTCCGGTGCATTTCATATGACTACAAACGTGTAAATGACTGCAAATATGTGAATAATAAAACATTCTATATATAATCACACCACCCCCGTGTTTGTGTCACGTCTTTGTATGATCGAGTGGGCAAAATGTACGGAGAATCCACGGTTTACCAGATTTATCCTCCGGAGCTTCGCCCACTAATCATCATTCACTTCGTGGATATGGTCTCGATATTTAATTGGCTTTCGGTGGCGATAAGGTCAAGATGGCTAGAGAGTTTCTTCTGCCGGTGAGGCACGAAGCGTGCCCGAGTTCGAGCCCATGATCGGCACAGGAGGTGAATCCTTCCTCTAGCAGAAGTACTGTGTTCTTTCTTTTATTTTGCGAAATTCTGGCTGTCTAATAACGTGGGGTTTGCTTCGTTGCTTTTTTCCTGTTTTTTTTTTTTTTTTACTATACAGATTTCATATCGCGTATCGTCTATACACCACGCTGCCTTGTGGAAGTTGTAACATGCCGACTAGCATCTCGCCATGAACTTTTTATGTAGTTATCATTGGATGTTCGGATTTTACAAGGCCGGTGTGGAGCACAAATTAAATGTACGATGCCGGTTGCCTCGCCGCAAAGTAAGCGATTTCTCGTCCGTGCTAACAACGCTGCATCAACTACACTGATCACCGCGTTCAGCCGAGCTATCAGGATAATCGTTAGGCCAAGCAGATCATATTAAACTATATTAACAAAAGGACGCGAAAAGCACCGGCGGCTTCTTGGGAATGTTAGTTCACGAGTGGTGCTTTGATGTTTCGCACTTCACCGCGTACTTGACCGCTTATATTTGTTCGCCAATCTGGCCATATCCGATTGTGTTTTAAACTGCGCGGAACACTGGGCATTCTGGTCGTGACAAGTGGTTCCACCACTTGTCACGTCGCTTTAGAGGTCCAGGTAGGGTTTATTGGACGTAGAGGTAGAGCGGCAGGGCTCTTGCCAGACGCGTCGCTTGGGCGTGTACTCGAGAGTGGATAGCGCGTGCACTTCTTTTGTGGCCTGTGCCTCTGCATATGCATGTCACCCACTGCCATAGCTCGGCACACTCACTCATGAGTGCACTCAACTCACACTCACTCACACTCATTTGAACGTGGTGAGTTGAGTATGAGTGAGTACTATGAGTGTGAGTGGACGTGAGTGAGAACTCATGAGTGTGAACGTGAGTGTGAACTCATGAGTGTGAACGTGAGTGTGAACTCATGAGTGTGAGTGGACGTGAGTGTGAACGTGAGTGAGAACTCATGAGTGAGTGGACGTGAGTGTGAACGTGAGTGAGAACTCATGAGTGTGAGTGGACGTGAGTGTGAACGTGAGTGAGAACTCATGAGTGTGAGTGGACGTGAGTGTGAACGTGAGTGAGTACTCTGAGTGTGAGTGGACGTGAGTGTGAACGTGAGTGAGTGCGAAGGCTGAAAAAATTGTGGTGAGTGAGTTTGAGTGAGTACTCCCTTAAAGTGCCGACCTATGCCCACTGCTGCAGGTGGCATTATATTGCGGCACTTGACGATTTAGAATCTGCAGCGTAACACAAACGATGTACCTCGAACAGTCCGAAGCCGCAATCACTCCGCGTTTGGTGATACATGTCGCATACTCATTCACACAGCAGTTTTCTGAGGTTGTAAGAGCAACAAAAAACCGCAAAGTGGTTTCCCGTTAATGTTTCTCTGGCTGACATCGCATTAAAAGAGAAGGAAATCCCAGCTCGACCTAAAACACGCAACAATTGTTCGACAACGCCACTTAATTATCCGAGCACCACACGCCACGCCGTCGCGCACTAGCCAGAAAGGAGGAGAGCGGCGGTTGCCAGACCAATCCTCCTAACCCGATGCAAAGGTCTATAGAGTTCTACAAATGGTTTTCCACGAATCAAGGCCTATGGGAGCAGTGTGAGCGCCAGAGATGCGTCTCGTCGCAAGTCTCTACTTCAAAACAGCTACGAGCGGGTGGTTGCCCAGCACTTAAATTTGATAGATGCCTGTCAGATTGTATTCTCTGAATCGAGCGTTCGACTTTCATCACGACATTACCGAGCCGACGCTGCCGCTTGGTGCAGCTTGTGGTTGGGCGTTGTGTTTAACAGTACGCGTTGCCCATGTGTATGACCGACGACGCAGCCTGTAACCACGGCGGCGATGGGGACACAACTCGGTATATCTTACAATAGAGCGAATTTGGGCATGTTGGTGAAGCATAGTGAAACACACAGCGCAAATAACGATGGGGACACAGGAAGGAAACAGTTTCCTTTTTGTGTCCCCGTCGTCATTTTGCGCTGTGGGTTTCACTATACGGTATATCTTGCGAGAGTTCTCGCGTTAAGGTGTAGAGCGAGTCTGTTTCCAACGCTCACCACTTATCGATTTCACCAAGTTCCGACTGCAGGAAAATGGTATCGTGACGATTGGTGATTTTTGTGCAGACAACTTTGTTGGAATGGAAAAAAAAAGGGGGGGGGGGGGGGCGAAGTTGCCCTAAGCCGCGCAAGGCTTGAAACGGCGCAACTGGACGATTCTGGAGACTAATCTGGTTGCTGCTGGGTTGTTTTTAGGCCTT
This sequence comes from Rhipicephalus appendiculatus, assembly GCA_030522465.1. Lineage (NCBI taxonomy): Eukaryota > Metazoa > Arthropoda > Arachnida > Ixodida > Ixodidae > Rhipicephalus > Rhipicephalus appendiculatus. The sequence continues at coordinate 1,223,601 of JALIZH010017486.1, forward strand.
GGATAGGTGATGCAGATTCTAGGTTTTTGTTGGACTACGTGATGCTAGGTTGTTCCTACGTTGATTCTCAGCGCAGAGAGGTTCCCGTTAAACCTCAGACACGACATGGTTGTCGAAACTCCAGAGACAGAAACTCGCGCTGAAACCAAGTGTTCGCACCTCTCAAAGATCTATGGGCACGTCGTCGTTGGCGTATGCCTTCCATCGCTTCGGGGTCTCCTCACAGCCGCCGTTGCTTCTCCCGTTCTCTAGTATTCTCTCGTTGTACGTACTCGGGGTCTTCGGCTCGCCGCCGTCGCTTCGCAGCCATTTGTTGGGCTAACTGTTGACTTCTTCATTTCTAGTGTACCAGTGGTGCGTAGCCGGATTAACACAATTTCTCTGGCACATACCGTGTTTGATGATATTTTTCTGGTAGGCCGCACAGTGGCACATACCCGTTAAGATGATGATAGTTTTCTGCAATCGACTCTCGAGGAACGACCTCCCTAACAGCTTCGCTGCTAATAAGGAGCTAGTCTGACCCGAGCCCTGAGGCACACCAGATTAACAGGTTTTGGTGCGCTGCAAAGTTCTTTGGCATATACAAACTGCTGTCGAACACAATTTCTATTATAATTAGGCTGTCGGTCGAGACGGTCTCCAGGTTTAAATGCAAGTATTACACGAGCACTTTTTTCATACATCAGGCACGAAAACTGGGTCGATAGGCTGCTGAAATCTCGCTGTGAAAATTCAGCTTATTACCTTGGTTAGCTTCAGCCGTTTAGGGCAGGTACCCTCAGGATCAGGAAGTGAATTGTTACGCAAACGGTCAATACCTTCTTCTTGCCCTTGTGTCACTGGAATGTCATCGACGGTGGCATTTATAAAACCAGCATGCGTAGTTTGCTGGATTGACATTTCGTAGCTGAACACCGAGCTAAAGTATAGATTATATTTTGTACTGATCTCGAAGGGTGAAACAATCTCGCCATTATTTACTATGAATGTGTGGCTAGCTGTCGATTACTTAGGACTGATAACTTTGCAGAAATCTTGGAAATATGTCCTCCTTCACCCTTTGTGCGACAGCGGGACACTTACGTCCCACTTTTCCGTCTACAGAACATCCGTCTACGTCCCACATCACCCGTTGCAATTAGCGCAACATTCAGTCACTCATCTTACCTAAGTATTCGTAATCTTCGGGAGGGGTGCGCGCAGTCTGCCCGGTACACTGACTTAACGGGGAGGGTGGGCGCTGCAACAAGCCTTCGCCCCCCCCCCCCTCCTTTCCCCTGAAAAGATACCTTGCGCACGCTTATGGCATCTGCGTGTGTAGCTTTTATATGTTATGGGAGCGGCAGCAGTGAGCGCGCCGGTGGTAGACGAGAACGATGCGACACAAGTACTCTCGCGGCTCGCGCTCAGCGGCCGCTGGAATTCAGTCCCGGTCGAGTCTTGAAATGATAAACATGTGTTGCTCAGTGTCTCGTCCTCGTCTCTGAAGGGTTCTGTGCGCCGGCAGGCCCAGACACCTACAATGGAAACACAGGCGGTCTTCGAACAGCTCGGAACACGCCACGGGACGCGTGCAGCTCGCGGCAGAAAGAATGAAAGTTGTTCCACAGCACACGCCCATGGAGTGCATATACGTTCGGCCATCTGAAGATAACTTTGTCACGTTGGTATCCATGAATTTCGGGCGAGCGATGTATTGTAGACAAGTGGAGAAGCACTCGAGAGGGCCCACGTTTACCGATTTTTCAATGGGCACGACACGACAAACCCAATAATTCGGAGCCAAAGGTGCTTACTTTGGTCTGTATGATGCCCCGCAATTTATGTGGTGGCCTTAAGCAAGGGCAAACACATGCCGATGTTACGAGAACACAAATTTGAAGTGCCTTTGACGGGTTACCAGCCGCTTTGTACATGTATAACCCCGTGAAAATACAAGCAAGTGGTGGCGTTGTAGCGTCATGGTTACGGTGTTTGCTTTTGGTGCGTGTGGTCGCGGGTTCGATTCCTGTGTTGTGGGTACTTGTGTGCAAATGTCATGTTTGTGCGTGTATACCTTGTTGGCCATTTTCTAATGTCCCAGTGATTAATAGCAGCAAGAAATGTCTGTGAAACGCTACTATAGTGCCTCAAATATTTTTTTTTCGCAAGCCTGCACGCGGGCTAACACAAGCACCTACGGCGCCATCTAGATATAAAAACACTAAATGCACTGTAGAGCTATAGAAACCTAAGTGCGGCACTAAATCGAGCTGCTGCAGAAAGCCACCGCTGCCTGCGTCTCTGTGCCGAGTTTACTTCAAATGTTGCGTCTGACGGGCCGAAACAGATCGCTTTCTTTCGACATATGGCGCAGTCGAGTACTCTTCAAGACCCCTAATACCTGTCTCGGCTTCACTTGTGGCCGTATTTGCCTTATCTTGGGAACAAGGGAAATGAATACAGCGTCGCCATCTCTGCGCGGATACAGAAAACACGAGCGCACATTGTAAACAAACCTTGTTAAGCCTTGTGAACCATAAACTGACTATGTATCTCACAAACAGAGCTATTTTATCGGCAGTATACGGCCAGCGAAGCCTCATTACAGAAATCGAAATCAAATACGAGCGTCAAATACGGCTCTCGCTTCAACAGGCACCGCCATCTTGCCCTACCACCCTAGAACCTCCTTTTGAAGGGGGGTTTTGCGTATTACCTTTAGGACGCACGCTGCGACACGAGCGCAAAACTCCCTATAGTAGGCTCAAACCCGTTTGCAGTGTACCTTGAATTTGCTGTGATAGAGGGTTATCTACCATTTGTTGCGCCAATTATGAACATTGTTAAGATCTTCATACAAAACGGCGTGATCAGCATTGTTAGTGATTGTGCGGTCAATGACACAACCATCTGCGAACATTCAGATTAAGAGGCAACATGTAGAGGGAGGTCATTAATATAAATAAGAAATAGCAGTGTGCCTAAGACTCTACTTTGCGGAACGCCAGACGTTACAGGGAGGGGTGCGGAAATGGAATTATTTACTTGTACCAGAGTCCTTCAATGCTTTTCTGGTCACGAAACTTCTCCGTCACTCTATGGGGAGAGCTTGCTATGTCGCCGCAGTAACCCACGAGGCGGCGCTAGGAGCGCGCAGGGGGGCATTGAGGATAGCTTCGCTGCGTATAGGGAGAGCTGGTGACCTGAGGAATGCGGCGGCATCGGCGTTCAGTTTTCGTCGTTTCTCTAAATTTGTGTGACTGACGACTGTGCGAATTGTGTGCGAGGACACGGAATGGTGTACGTGAGCGACGATGCCCAAGACATGTTGTGTACCGGGTTGCCGCTCCGGCTACAGAGGCACGAGCGAAAAGGTGTCTTTATTGAGTTTACCGAGGGACTGCGACGATAGAGAGAAATGGAAACGTGCGATACCGCGACAGGAAGCTGGCGGATTTAACTTCGAATCTGAACACGTGAGAGTGTGCGAGAAACATTTTGACGCAACCGATGTTATTCGAACGGACGACTTCGTAGTGAATGGTGAAAATGTGTTGTTGCAACGCGAGAAGGCAAAGTTGCGGGCCGGCGCCGTTCCTCGCCTGTTCAAAGGATTGCCGGCGTACATGAGCAAGCCGAAGCCGCGATCCCGGTCAGCGAGAATAAAGCCAGCAGCTAAAAGGTGTCGACTGTCCTCACCTGACTCTCCAAGAGAAACATTCTGCCATTTTCAAGCACGGGAACGTCCGATACAACCGCAGCTGGCGATGAAGGTAAGCTAAATATCTTCTCATGACCTCGCTTCTCGTTTCGTCCATCTGTCTGCTGCTCCCAAATGCCTTGGGCAATTAAATTGTGCTTTGTATCGCCCCCCCTCAGATGCGACAGTGGACGTCGAAGTGTGCACGGGCACAGCCTGCCAAACAGATGAGCTCGTCTGCTCCTTTTCGGAGTTGCAGGCCGTGAAAGGCCAGCTCCGGAGTGCGACGCAGCAACTTCGCCGGTGCCAAATGAAGCTCGCAAAGATGACCGTGTCGGTGAACAGACACAAACGACAGGATGAGGACATCCAGAAGCTCTCCGCTCGCGAAAAGTTGATATTTGATCAGTGGCTGATGAAAGCGAACGCGAAGTCTCCAACAGCCGTGAGGTAAGCTAGTGAGACGCGAGCAAATGTTCTATTACGTACATCGGTCTCTGCCTCTGTAGTGTGTATTTCAATCATTTTTAAAGACTCCGATGTGACCATAGCGTACACACCAAAAACATCTAGTGATTTGTGACCCAGTAAGCTTGATAGTCTGTCTGGTAGAAAGAAACATATTTTCAAGAAATATGCCACATCTTTCTCCAAAAAATTGTCATCTGTCCTTTTGAGGAGACTGTGTGCTTATTAAAAGCAAGAGGATGCAGTTAAGTACCACTTGGCTGTCATCAAACATAAGTTTATATGCATTTTGTTAATTGTTTTGCATTTAATTAGGCAGTGCACTTTCTTTTTGCATTGTGGTTTGTGTTTGCACGGATGCCAGCATTGTGATAAACCAGCAACTCTTCTATGGTAGTATTCGACTGCTCGAGCAATCCTTTTATTCGGTGCTTGTGACGTTTGCGTGTGCTGTTTTAAGTGTAATGCGAGAGGTAATTCTTTCGGTGGTGGTAGCCTGTGCCATATCCAGCAGCAGATGCATGCAGCTCACTACGGCAGGTGTACTTTGTAACGTCATTTGGTTGCCTCATTATATATGCACTGTGCATGCCAGTGCACGAGGAATGACTGCACATGTGCATCAAACATTCTCTTTCTGGTATTTCTAAGTTTTGCCTCACTCTCGCATTAGTTTTAACAGCGGTGTGCTTCCTGCACGTGCTGGCTTTGTAAATATATTTCTTACATTAGTTAAGTGTAAAAAGGACACGGTGTGCAAAAGCTGACACAAGAGAGAAGTCAAGACACCACAAATGCCGTTCAGTGTTTCTTTAGTCACTTTAATTAGTTAAGTGTTATTTTCGCAAGTTACTGGTATTTTTAGGTTCTTTCCAGATTATTAAGTGCTTTGCATTGTTGTCTTGTTTGACTAGTTTAAAAAGTGTTTTTTTTAATTCTCATTTACTATGTGTCATGCTAATTTTTGTGTATTTATATTGTACTTCAAAGTTTGTTTTGCTTTTTTTTCAATAGCCTGCTTTGTTCATGTGCCGGCAATATTGAGAATTTTCCTACGCTAGGAAAATGCCATCCACAGCATTCTGTTTGCTGAGGTTTTTTTCTAATAAAAGTTTTCTCTCTTTCTCCTTCAATCGTAGCATTCTTGCTTTGTTTATTGTAAGCTAGTGACTCGACCTTGCGACGTTCTCAAACATGCGCTTTGAAATAAGCAATCAGTGAAGTATAGACGCAATGGGCGTTAGTGTTTCCTCAGCTTGGCATGTTTTAGGGTACTTTGCCCCTTGTCACATTTTTCGCATTTTCAATAAATCGAAAGTGCAACGAACCTCTGCTTGTCAACATGTATGCTGATTTTCTCTACATTAGTGAAACGCGGCTTCGTTTCATTTAATCAGGTCACCCCAGTGCAATCTTCATTAAGAAATGAGTTTAATCGCGCCGTGCAAATGTAGCCCGTCCAGCAGGCTGAGTAACTCATGTTGTGGTTTGTAAAAGTGCCACCAGCTCAAAGACGGGAGATACCCGAGTGCCCTTGCGTAGCTGCACAATATAAAGGTGCGACACACTTTCGCTCGTGCAATGTCTATGTAGCATGAACTTGTGAAATTTACACGTAGTAAATGAGCACAGCGTGGTTACAATCTCTGGAGGTAAGACTACAGGTAAAACCAAGAGATCGGTTGGTATTCACGCGGCACATGGACGTTACCTTGCGAAAGCTTCGTCATTCCCGATTTCAAGTGTTGCCGAAGCTCTGTGAGGTAGGCTGCAGCGGACTGAATGATTGTAAACTGTAAACAGGAATGCAAAGCTTTTCTTTTTTTTTCTTTTTTTGTAATGCGTTCGTATCAAACTCCCGCGGCTTAGGTGGTCTGATTGTAAACAGCGCGATCGGCGCTGGCTCGACTCTCGCTGTGAGACTTCAGTTTGCGAGTTGGTGCATTCTTGAGGTTTGCGAAGGGCCACAAATCTAAGTAAATATCATTTGCCTGAATAAACACTCTCGTGCACCATTGCCTGAGGTAAGGAACCGCGCTGGAACGACGTAACCAGCGAATATTGCTTCATCGGCAGGACTTGATCCATTGCAGCCTTGCGTATCTTTAAAAAGATACGCGAAAGTAAGTTTTTCTCTCGCTTAAGCATTATTCACATTGTATGTCAGGTGAAGTATGAATGGTAGTTTAATTATTGCGGTTTGGTGCAACACAAGCTGTTGCCTCGAACCGGCACAGCATTCAGCCGAGCGCAGCGCGCGCGCACGGATGCCCCCTCGTTGACTGCAGCGACCCTAGCGGCAGCTTTTGTCCCTGTATGAAACTGCGGGCGGAGTTTCGTGACCAGAAAAGCATTGAAGGACTCTGCTTGTACTGACCGTGATCGGCTAGCAAGGAATGTCGATGCAGGTTTAACTGAGAGCTTAATTGGTGGTGTAACTTATCAAATGCGTTTGCCTAATCAAGAAAAATGGCATCTTCCTGTTTGTTAGTATCGAGGTTGATGTATAAGTCGTGGATGAACATAGCTTGCGTTTCGCATGAGAGGCCCTTGCTGAATCCATGTTGAGATGTGTGAAAAAGTTGTTGGTGTCAAGAAACTATGATTTGCGTGTAGATGACTTGCTCCATTATCTTGCAGGGTACACTAGTCGGGGACATTGGTCGATAGTTAAGAGGAGAGTTGTAGGTTGGAATGACCTGCCCTTCCTGTGAGGGGATGCTACCGGATGATAAAGACGGCGAGAAGATTAACGTGAAATAGGCTGCGCAGTTCTTGGTGTTTTTTAACAGTAGGAAGTTGGCTTAATGAGCACATGTGTACGGGGCACCCAGTCGAATGCCTTCGAAAAACCTAGAAATATAGCACCTAAGGATCCTCTGTATAACGTAGGAAATTGTGCGTACATTCTGACATTGAGTTTGTCGAGACCATTTCCTGCGGAAGCCAGAATTAGAAGTGATCGTGTTCGAGCTGTTTACATGGAGCATTAGTCAGAACAATTGGTCTGTAATTGGTGGCACGTTAAACAGTGAAACACTTCTGCCTAGTTTTAAATTGTTTGGACCCACGGAATCTTGCAAGCAATGTTTAAATATCAGGCACTGTATTTTACTGTACACGGTGATGGTATTTGTAAAATCCTACTATTCATGTTTTCGCAGCATGATGATGAAGCTATTTTAATGCTGCTTATCAGTTTAGATATTCCATCCGAGGTTATTTGGACATCAGGCATGGCTGCGGAACAGAAGTCCGCTATGGGTTCAATGTTAGACTCAATAGTGACAGTAAAAACAGACGCGAAGTAATTGTTAAGGGCGGTGGCGCACTGGTTAGATTTCATACTTTCGTCATCCTCGTTAAAGAGTTGAATTTGCATTGATTGAGTTTTGGTCGAAATGACATTCCAAAATTTTCTCTGGTTTGTATGCAGCATTGTGAGAAAAGTGGCAGAAAAGAATATAGCTTTTGCTTCGAAGTCTTTGAGGTACTGTTTTGCGCACTGATAGTCATGGTCCCCATGATCAAGGAGATTGGTTTGTTCTAGCCGAACTGTAAAGGTGTTTTTTTTTCTTTTGAGGAGGCTTTTTTGATGCTTGTTAAACCACGGATAACTTTCAGTGCTCATGAGGATTGTAGTTGCATATTTATTTTTTTAGGGTTGTCGTAGCGCTGTTGAAAAATTCCCTATTGGCGTTGACGCCAATAGGGTATTTATTTATTCATTGTCCAGCGGCATCCCGCGTGGGCGCGGACACTACTGATGCAAAAAAATCGTGATCGCGTCACAGATCACCAAAATTTGTGCCGTCATCATGACTGGCGTCATTATAGCTTCACATAACGTGATGTCATCCCAACAAATTTTCCCTTGGTCAATGGTGGACCGAGGCGGTGCATGACCAGCTTAGGTTCAGAAAGCTTGCAGGACCTCAGATCCTTGAGGCGGTAATAAAACCACCTTAAGTGCCGAGATATCTATGAAAGGGGCCGGAGATGTTCAAAACATCGACCCCGAAGAAAAAAGATGGCTTTCGCCTCCCAGTCGTCTTAGGTGAATGCATGCGAGATCCTGCGAGTTTTTTGGTTAGTGGACATGACATGTGCTCCTGAAGTTTAAGTAGTCTGAAGTATCATCAGGTGGCCTGTAACGCGTGTACAACACGAAGCAATGACTGCAGCGTGATACCCTGACCCATAAGCACTCCAGGTCGGGAGTATCCCCGATGGGCGTTGCTCCTATGTGTGGATTATGCAATGTGTGGATCATGCTGTAGCGAGTGAGTTTCTGGGATAAGTCTTGTTCACTGCGCTACATTCAAATTGACGATAAGGAGGTGTTTCCTTATCTTGAAACTGAATTTCCGAGGTAGGGAGGACGGATTTTTTGTAAACACGGGAGCTTTGAAACATTGCGTTTACAATCTGCGAATCTTGTGTCTACTTCAGCCTTCGCGAGTGACTACGTGTCATTGGAGCGCGTGGTCTTTCCGCATCGTTTCTTTAAATAACTCCAACATAACCTTCCTCATTGATGTTCATTTTGTCACACTAACGCAACCCTTTCCCCCTCCTCACGGTTTTCTTTCGTGCTTGCCTGCAGCTTTTTGCGAATAATCATCAGTTGTTGATATAGCAGCGTTCCTCAACTAGGACTTTATATCTCGAGCCTAGCTGTCTCAGGATGACCGGTTCTTTCTTATTCGGAGGCGGTCGACCTAATCTGTCAATGCGTTTAAAAGCGATCGGGTCCAGCTCGAGTATTCTTGGAAGATTCCTTCATTTACTGCTGCTTCCAGGGATTTGCCGTTTTCACCTTATGGTTCTGGTAACCCAAAAAGTGATATGTGAAAGCCGGTCCTCGCACAGTTACTTTTCCTTCAACTTTAGACAAGGCGTCTGCGTTTCTCTTGATTTCTGCCAGCCAGTAATTTTTTTTTGATATCCTTAATATCAGCTGCGAGAGTACTGTCGGGACCGGGGTTAGTTTTAATGTCCCCTCCTAGAAGCCCCAGTTTCTTAAGGCAACTAAGAGCAACATCAAGTGAGCAACACAGCCATGGGCAAGGTAGCACTAGCAGAAAAGGATGTGGTGTCGTGTTCAGCGCTTGTGTTGTCGTGTTCTTCTCCCTTTGTCCCCGTAGTCAGTGTGTGCTATCCTGTGGAGATGAAAAGGATCGGTTGAACGAAAACACTTGCCGTAATATTTTCTCACCTGTACAATAAAAAAACGAAGGATTGTCGGCGAACCGCATTTTTTTGGTGCCGTACAGCCGTATATGGCTCCGAAGCTGTGCATTGGCTTCTGCGCCCGTTGACGTCTGTGTCGTGGCGCCCGCGTCGGGACCCGGGGTAAGATCGTAATTCTTCTTTTCTGTAACTGAGATAATTACGTGTAAAAAAAACTGATCGCTAAGCTCAGGTAGAGCAGTTATACTAGCGATGTCATCGGGGCAATTTGTCGGCAAGTAAGCGATCGAGTCTATCGTCGCCTCTAGTGGGGCATGTTATAACTTGAAGGTAAAAGTCCATTACTAATTCGAGGAGCTTTTTACGTTCACTAGACGGAGATCTGTGACATGCTGTTAGCAGAGGCTAATTAGTGGTTGGTTGAAATCCCCGAAGAGAAAAATAGAAACCTGGGGAGTTTTTTGTCTTCTAACGCGCCCCACGAAAATTAAAGTAGCTGGCTTTCTTAGGGTCTGTAGCAGAGTCCGAAGATAGACTTCAGGGGGAATTATGCATGCATATCCATGATAGCTGTATATTGATGACTGCAAATTTTTTTTAAAGCTTGAGTACGCCACTACCACTCCTGCCAATGGCCATGACGATAAAGTATCAAATAAATGTCAGAATATCGCTCTGATGTCGTGATTTAGCCACGTTTTGGTGAGCAAAATGATGTCAGCATCTGTATCGGTGATATAGCTACAGAGGTAATCACGTTTACGCACACACTTCGTATAGCAGTTAATGCAATGTTAAAAAACATGCTTGGCGGTTTCGAACACGGACAGGGCTGAAACCGATTGGATTGCATCACTCATTTCCAACCGTGGCACGGGCGAGCACATATATCTTGCCTTCTGAAAAGCGAGAGCACTCATTCCCACTGCCCGTGTCTTTATCATAAAAGTATGTGTTCCTCCCCACATAAAGGTGATGAAGTGCTAGTTTTAAAGGACGTTTCTGAAGACTTATAAATTTTACCAGCTTTGTCCGTGCGTAGCGGGTGCGAAATTCCTCCCCCACAGCATATCATATTTTAGTCCATGGCCACCGGCCAAGATTTTCGCTTTATTCTTCAACCGATTCATTTTCGCAATAATCAGCCGTTTTTTGCCCCGGGCAGATTTTACCCACCCGATGTGCGTGTTTGATACTTGCCACGTCCATTTGCGACTTTAGGTTGTTCGAACACAATGTCGTGACTCTTTGCTCCGAGTTGTTGTTGTTCCCTTTGGTACGGCTCATACCCACTCCGGGGGATCGGCCAAGAGATCACTATATGAAGAAGTTAAGACTTTTCGATTTTATGAATTTTGATGTTGTGCTCACAACCAAAAGAACCCCATATATAATCAGAAAGTGTGCAATAATTGTTTTTCACCGATTCAGATCAGACACTATATTTCTTTTGTATATAACTTGAATTGAAAGTTAAAAATAAATAAGTAACTGAAATAACAAATGGAATAAAATATAATAAACTTTTTTTTTTGTTAATTCATCACTGCAGTTATAATAGGTACAGAAGTAAGGATTTTAAATTCGCATTCGTTTCGTTTCATGAAGGTAATTGCAAACGGCATCAAAAGCGTCCTCGTGGCTGAAGCCCAGATCCGAAGCACCGAAAGAGAGTATATTATCACTTGTGCAGTTCAGTCCCAGTTTAGCAAAAGGGATAAGAAGTAGTCTTTTTCTTATTAATCTGTATCGGGGACATGACAAAAAATAGTGCTCGATTGATTCCACTTCTAAGCAAAAGTTGCAGAGGGGTGATACCGCCAGACCAGCCCTGTATGAATATAAATTTAACGGAGGAACACGACATCTTAATCTAGTTATTAGGACTTCCAATTGTCTGTTATTACACCACTGGCTTTTCCACGGAAATTTTAAATGACTGATTTCTGTACATGACGTTATTGATTCCATGGCGTCTGCACGAAGCGAAAAGTTTCTGTATCTTGTTGCAGTTATATTAGCCACTACAGGAAGGACCGAGAGTATTGGGCCATTCAATGCCGCTCGTGCTAGTGAGTCCGCCATTTCATTTAATTCTAATCCGCAATGGCCAGGTACCCATAATAATTTTACGATATTCAGTTGTGGAGGGACTAGCATACAGAGCGTCTTTAAGGCGATTGATTTTGATGTGGCTGTAAGGGACGTACATACTGACAAGGAGTCAGTAATTATTATTGCGTCATGGGCGTTCAAAGGTAGCTTCCGCAGCGCTAGAATAATTGCCAAGAGTTCGGCTTCAAACACGGGGCTGTAGTCCGGTAATCTTAACGAAAAAGAGCATCCAAGTAAATGGGAGTATATGCCTACGCCTGTCTTTTCGTCAATCACTGAAGCATCTGTGGCAATTATATTTTTTGTTTCCGCGTGTGCGAGATAATCTTGCAATCGGCTATTTAAGACCTTGAATGGTTGGAGTTTGGGCTTAGGCGGAAAAAATCTCATCGTATTCTATCTTAAGATTCTGATTTGAAACAATTGCTGCAGGCACCTCTCGAATTTTAACATTTATCCTGTCCAGTTGTTTCTGAACAAAAATTATCTGAGGCGTACGAAACCGTGGCCAGTGGGCAAGAAAAAAGGAGTCTGGGTCATTTATAAAAGCATATTCAGATCGTCTTAGCGGGTAGCTATAAAACTTTAAGAATGTCTGCACCGTCAGGATACGGAAACGACAAAGCAATGTTGGCAAGCGCGCTTCCTTATACATGACGCTGTTGGATACAAACTTAGGGAGCCCTAGACATAATCGCAAGGCTTCTCGTTCCAGAATAACCAGAGGCTTAATTTTGTAAGCTGGGCCACCGGAGAACAGCATGCACCCGAATTCCAATATTGGTCGCATGTACATTTTATATATCATGATCAGTGTATTCCTATGTAATCCATATCTTCGGTGACTCAATCTGCGGAGAATGCCTAAGGCACGTTGTGCCTTAGAGGCGATACTCTCTATGTGTGGAGTCCAGTTTAGTTTTTCATTATAAATTATTCCCAAATATTTCAGTGACTCAACCTGTGGAATAGGCTCTTGTTTATAACATATCGAAATGGAGATAGGATCTGCTAACGGGAATATTAACAATGCGCATTTATTTACATTCAATGTCATGCAGATTGTCTCTAGCCATGCCTCCAACATATTCATATATATCTGCAGTTTTTGATATAAGGAATATATATCACTATCTGCCGCGAAAAATGCAATGTCGTCTGCATAAACATATACTTTGACATCCTGGTAATTCGGGATTGAGCTCATTAATATATTAAATAATACCGGTGACAAGACGGCGCCCTGGGGGGACTCCGCGAGTTTGTTTGAACTTTGATGATGCGCAACCATCCTTAAAACAATAAAATTCACGTGCCCTTAAAAATTCCCTCAACCACGCAATTATATATTTTGGGAAATTGTGGCTCAGTAAGATGTCCAATAAAACTGAATGTTCCACACTGTCGTACGCTTTGGCTATGTCTAATGTCACTAGAGCAGCATGTTGCCTTCTTTTGCGAGCAAGCTGAATGCGGCTTTCCAAGTCCGCGTGTGCACACCATATTGAGCATTCCACCCTGAAACCAATTTGATTAGGATTTAGTGATAAATTTTCAGACATCCAAACTGTAATTCTCTTATGGAGCACCCTCTCTGAGTTTTATCATATTAGAAGTAAGAGAAATGGGTCGTACGTTTTCTATGTCATAGCCGAATCCTTGTCTTTTTTGTATCGGAATTATTTTAGCTAACTTCCAATCGTACGGTATCCAGGAGTATTTTAATGAATAATTTACAGTGTTTAAAAGGTCACCTGGTGATAATTTGAATAATATTTTTATCATGCCAACTGTAATTCCATCCGGACCTGGAGTTGACGAGGGCAAATCTTGAATTACTTGAGCTAATTCTTCCAATGTAACTTTAGTAAAATCCATCATTAACGTTGGTTTTTGCAGATCGCACTTTTTAGTTGATGTAAAGCGACACTCCAGGCCTTTGGCTATGTTTTCTAAAGATTTCTTCATTTCTTCTGACGACATAATCTGACACTCTATATTAGTTGGAGACGGCAGAATTTTACGTGACCTCATAAACCTAAACAGCGCCTTTTTGTTCTTAGGTTTCGAAAGGTAATCGTAGTGTTTCTTATCATATTCTTCTTTAGCTGAAGCAACTGTGCGTTTAAAAGTTGCGGCGTAAAACTTGTAATCAGACCAATTTTGGGGGGCACTGGTTATGCATAAGCTTTTTCCAAGCTGCCTGACGTCGTCGGAAATCTCGTGCACAATCTGTATTCCACCACGGACTATGGGTTGCGCTTTTTGCCGATTCAACAACAAATTCTGCTTTTTTGTACGTTCTTTTTATCAACGCACCTAGTCTCATGGCTTTCGTATCTTCCTGCTCTTCTGAATGAGTGGTCAAAGCATATTCTAGATCTTTTTTAATTTTTTTATAATTAATGAATACTCGAGTCTGAGAGCATGACGGTGTTACTGGGCAAGCAATCTCAAATATTATTGGCAAGTGATCGCTGTTGGTAGCACACTGTAAGGCAGACCATGCTAAGCTAGTGAGTGATGAACTCACAAAACTTAGATCCAAAGCTGAACGAGATCGATCACAAATATAAGTAGGCGTTCTAGAATTTAGGCAGAACAGGTTGTTATCTGCTGCCCACTCCCACAATCTTTTACCGCATCGATCGGTGCGGAAACCCCAACACGTATGATGCGAGTTAAAATCACCGACAAGAATTTTATCTTTATAACCAGATGTTACTGCAGCGTCCAAACATCGAGTATCTATTACACCTGTGGGGAAGTATGCGTTGACTAACAAAATAGGCATGCAGTCTGGCAAAGTTATTTCTAAGGCAAGTAGTTCACTTTCATGTGACATATGCTTATATGCAATTTTTGCCTTGAGACTTATTCTATTGTTAATAAAAAACGCAAGACCTCCACCTTTCGATGGACGGTCTAGTCGGAAAGATCTGAATTTATTTAATCTAAAAGACTGATGCATAGAAAGCCAGGTTTCCTGTAGTGCAATTATATCTGGACTGAATTTTGATACCAAATATTTCAAATCAGTTACTGCTGAGTGAATTGATCGGCAATTCCAGTGAAGAATTTTAAGTGACATTATGGTTTTGCTAAGATAGCCTCGGTGACAGCCTTGCCTAGAATATTATCTTTAAGAAGTACCAGAAGGACAGCCTGTCTAAAGCAGATTTTCTTAGTCTTTGAATGGACTGGAGAAGTACCCTTTTTGGTCAAAGGGGATCTTGAGCGCTTTAGCGATCGGGGATCTGTCTCCATATCTGCGTCCTGCACTTCATCCGTGATAACCTCGCTTTGAGTCGGTCTGATTTCAGCGAATGCCCCTGTAGACTGTGCTCCCTGAGATGATATATCTGATCTAGTCTCCTTTAAATTCCCAGAATCGCCACTAATTTGAGGTGATAGGCTGAGATTTTCTGCGGTGCCAAACATTTGGCCATCTGGTTTGTGAGTATTTGGGCCAATGAATCGCAAAGGTTCGTAGCGATGCGTTCCATTGCCTTTTCCACAGCCTTCTCGATTGCTTCCGCAATAGGAACGGAGAGAGCTCCTTCCATTAATGGTATATTACGGGCCGTGACACCAGCGTAACCATGCGTTCGTGTTTGCAATTCAGCTAATGCTTCCCTCCGTGAACACAGTCTTCGTTCTACCGTCTCAAGAATTTGCAGTTCGCGTGCCTTTGCAGAACAATTTGAACTATCTGCAGCATGATCTGCATTACATAGACAACACTTTTCTTCGTTACTCTGACATTCGCTAGAATTGTGACCTTCTCCACATACTCTACACCTGACAGCTGATCTGCAACCTTTGATAGTGTGCCCATAACGCCAGCACTTTACGCATTGGAGCGGGCGAGGGGAAAGAGGTTCAACTCTGTAAATCAGAGGCCAAGCCTTAATTTCTGATGGCCGGACTGACCCTGCAAATGTCACTATGACAGATTCGGTTGGTATTTTATTCTTGTCAACCACCCGTCCACATCTATAGACTGAAATAACACCTGCTGGTGAAAACAATTCCAGTACTTCGGAAGGTGTCATGTTGGCATCGACGCCACGGACTAAACCTCGGGTGCATGCTAAGTGTGGCGGTATGAATGCGCTCACCGGTTGAGATCCGAACATCGAGCACTTTAGAAGATCTTGTACACAGGACTGGTCTGGTGAAAAGCAGAGTACACCCCCTCTGCCGAACTGGAGCACCTCAGTTATGGACTGGAAATGGGCCGTCGCCGACCGCAAATCCGCCTGAATAACCTTCGGGTTCTTCATTCGAATGATGCCGTCATTGGTCGGGACTAGAGCCACTGGGACGGATGAGATTCCGTTGCGCAAGAAAAGATCCACTGGCAACTCCTTCGGATCAATGGAAGCAGACCAGAGGAAAGTCCCTGGTCCAGGCGAAGAAAAGGGCATCCTGTCTGGTCTGAACTACACAAAAACACTTATCAAAGAACTATTGCACTACACCGGGCACCCGATGCTTCTCGTTTCTTCCTTTTCCTTGCTCCGAGACATCCCATGATTCGTTTTCTTCCCCGTCAAGACCAAGAAAATCGGGACTGTTTCTGCTTAGCCTATTCCTCGTGTCCAGACAGGCAGCTTTAGACTTCTAGGTCACTTTATATTTGCTGCGTATCGTTAGTCTTTTAAACAATTGCTGCATCATTTTTGTCGACTCACCCAAAGTTAGTTAGAGATGAGACCATTTTTTTTCTTGCGTAACATTAGCACTCTTGAGGTTACCTAGTTGAAAGCGAATTGTATTTTGCTGTCGTCCTATTTTCTTGATAGCGCTTAGCATAGGATCTAGCTCGCATGCTCCCGCTGGGCTGGTGTTAAGTTCTGTGTCACCAGAGAGTAGTAACAAGGCTACAGCATCGCGACAGAGAGTCGACATGACACCTGTCAGTGTGCTGCTTACTTCTTTCAGTTATTTCCATTGTGCTTGATATCAATTACAAGAACTGCTGACAGAAGGATAACAATTCAGATACGTCGTTCGACGTAAGCACGTCTATGGACGTAAACACGTCAATAGTCTGCAGGTCTACCTATTAACGCCGTGGTGGTTAGTTCGGTTAGATCGATTACTTGTAGTCAATTATGTTTTCGTGTAATTTAGTAATATAATCGATTACTTTTCCGAAAGTGTAACGTTTTGGGTAAATGAATTATATTTTCTTGTAATTGATTACCGGTAATCAAGTTGTAAACAGTCTTCTACGGCAGTTCTTTTCCCGAAAAATATTCAACCGCTCTGTTGAAACCCCCGTCCTGTCAGACCATTGGGTCCCCACAGAGCCTCTTCCTTGGCGTCAACTGCAACGCCTTATCGAACGCAAGCAACAGCTAGGCGCGACGCTTCTTAGAGGACATGGACACCAGCATCCAAGTACAGCGCAACTACGTGGTGGCGAGCAGTGTTTTCACGTCTTAACTGAGAGGGCTCAGCGTCGTTGAGAGGGCTCAGTGTAACTTACCTCTTAACGTGGAATAATTGGCGACAACTTTTAAAAAAAATGGCTGTGGCTTAACTCTGTTATGCCTGGGTGTGCGTAGCGAGAGGTACTGTTTATCTTATTGGACAGATTTAGTTCAGCGTCCGCAACAGCTTGCTGGGTCCGCAGAGCTCCTGAGGAAGCCCAACTAAATCTGTCTATTGTTTAGCTTGGTTCTCTTTACGGTTACGCTCCTCGAGGCGTGAGGCTCGTTCTTTCTCGTCGGCTCGCTGCCTCCTCTTGGTTTCGTTCCGACGATGAAGCCTGGCTTCTTTCATTCTCTCCGACTCCCTTTCCATATCTGCCCATGAATCCCACCGAGCCGCCCCTTCTATATATAAAATGCAACGCCGGTTCCTCCTCTCACGTCATGCCACGTGACTCGGCGAGTGGTGCGGCCACGGCGATAACACGGCCAATGTAGCTCTCGCTACAAAAAACTGTTGCAAGTTAACAACGCGTAGCACTATATCACAGACGCCACAGTAAACCTCCCCGCCTTCTCTCTACCATGCAAGGCACAGTAGTTCGTTAGTTGTGTTGCTGTGTTACGGCAATAAAATGTTGAAGGAAAGTAACGCAAACATAATCTATTAAATTTCTGCAATTTCTCGGTTGCCTTTCTGGGGGTGTAATTGACTACTGCACTCAATTACATATTCAGGTAATTGAAATTTTAATCGGTTACTTATTATCTGTAACGGGAACAAGTCTGCATACTATACATGTCTATGCCATCCTTTACCATCTCCCCTCACGTCACTCATCCTCGCTTCCCTTTCCCGACCCCTTGCTATACTGCACATGGCTCTGCTATGCATGGTTTTGCCTGCGTGCCGCCAAGCTGCGAGGAGACGGCAGAAAGACTACGAACGAGACGACATGAGACAGATGACAGCTCGTGCCCCTAAAATGTTCCGCTCTTAAGTCTGTCGCAATCTAAAATGGTAAGCTACCGAGGCATTGTAACTGCCGCTAACCCACGCCTGCGCCTCTAAAGACTTCGAGGGCAGAGTGAACGAGGAGACTCCCATGTGCGGTAGATGCAAGTCAGGTCGCGTGAAGTTATGACAGCCTGCCGATACGGGAAGAACGAATGATATGATCGTGCGAGCAGCCCTACCG
This sequence comes from Rhipicephalus appendiculatus, assembly GCA_030522465.1. Classification (NCBI taxonomy): domain Eukaryota; kingdom Metazoa; phylum Arthropoda; class Arachnida; order Ixodida; family Ixodidae; genus Rhipicephalus; species Rhipicephalus appendiculatus. The sequence goes on from JALIZH010017486.1 coordinate 1,241,702, forward strand.
AGATAGTTGAGTGGAGACGATCGGTGTGACCTAACGCATAAACCATAAAATAGCGCAAGTAACCGCCATAGTGTTCATGTGGGTGCATTTACTGGTTCAAACCTCCACCGCCCTTTGCGTCATGTGGTACGCAAGATCGTCGCCAACCTTTGAGTCCATTGTTGCGTGCACGGGGGCTGCGTGCAGCCTCGTCAAAGTAAAACAAAGGTCGCCGCTAGATAATTTAATTAAACAGCGGTGGAGCGCACGCTTGGAGAATAACCAGTTTGTGTCAGTATTAGAAAGTCTTTTTTTACTCGTTTCTATCACAAAAAAAAGTTTCTTAAATCGGCTTTCGTGCCAAGTTTTCGTTATGGCGTCGATGCCAGCAGTGCAGTCGATCGACATCCGCCAGGGAATTAAAATTTCATCCTTAGATCCGGAACTTCCTAAAATAAGGTTTCGTGAAATTCAGTTTGACCTCTGAAGTTCTCGATCTCTTTGATACGTTCGTTGATTTTGGCTGCAAGGTTTTTCGCCACATCTGTCCTTTATATCCGCTATTCAAACACTCTTGACGATCACGTTGTTGGCACGCATTCGCTTATTATAATCGACTGGTTTGTTGATCAGACCGCTTTCATTGAATGTACATGCGATTCCTACAGCGTAGCGTTCACGCTCGCGACATCTTGGCGCAAGTTACCTATTACGTGCAACGTGTCTTCAAGCTTGAAAGGCCGTCTTTTAATTTTTCGCATTTTTCCGGATATCATTTAGCGGGATGTCTCTGAAGTTTTCCACGAGCTCGGCGACCTGTTCAGGCTTACCAGGGCCGCGATTCAATTCAACATCTCCAGCGCAGACAACCAGATGCGCGACGCAGAAATCCCCCCACGCCAGCCTGAACGACCCACTTGGCTGGAGACGCACACCCGAATAAACGAAGCGTTCGCCTCGGTGGCACAGTGGTTACGGGGCTCGGCTGGCGACCCGAAGTTCGCGGGTTCATTCCCGTCCACGGCGGCCTCATTTCGATGTCATTCAATGGAGGTAACTTGACGCATAGTACAGTATGACGGCATGCTGTAAAGGAGAGAAAATATCCCATGAAACAATCTTTTTTTTGTTTTGTCATCAGTAAATGTATGACCCTCATATCTCAGAGGGTGATAACTTTCTTGTCTGTTACTTTTCATGCATCCTTTGGATTAATATTTTCTTTCAGCCAATGTCAATAAGTATGCTCTTTTTGCTACCCTTAATTGTTTTAATGTTTTAGTTGAAGGTCTCAGCTTCTAGTTTGTTTTGGTGATATTTTATTAAATGCCTTGTGTACTGTATAATCTATAACTTCTTGCATACCACTGTTACGGGTACGACGTCATGTTCGCTTATCCCCGGTGCAGCCGTAACTGTTGCAACCGGTTCACATTGTTGCTAAACAGCAAATGCAACGTACTCTTTGGAACTGAAATGTGACGCGTTATGAAATAGGCAAACTGCTCGAGTTCAATGAAGGCCGAGTGAAGTACTGAGCCGATGGCCACTGCAGGATATTGATTACGCCATGCCACTTCAGCCATGGTAAAATCTACACCAAGCAGCATGGTCTCTGACAAGAACGACAGTGGTTGTGCGAGACTACGAAATGTTTCTATGCTTGTTGAGGATAGTGACCTGTCAAATAATCCTACCACGAGACTGTTACGACCAGAAAGCCATATTCTACACCAAATGTATTCTGAAGAAGCTCAATCGCAATAAAATGGCACTCTTCTGATTCTTTCAGGTACTGGGATGAACACTTCGCCTCCCTGGTGAGTACGGTCTTTTCTATAAGCTATGTAGCCGAATTCGAAACACCTCGCCATCCGTTGTTCTAGATACAAGCACAGATTCTGTCCCAATGACAATATCTGGCCGCGAAATGCACATTAAGCTAGAAAATTCGTCGGTTTTATTCTTCAGGCTCCTGCCATTGATAACAGAAACGCACAAGTAACGTGACGACTGTGTATTGAACCCAACGGTGTACACGTTGATTGCTATCGAATGTGCTCCCGTACGTGTTGTGCCAGCATAAATATGTCTTTCGTTAAAAAAATTCGGCAGATCCTACTTACCGTGGGAATCGATGTCATGCGAAGCATACGGAGGGAAGGTGACTGTGGTGCGATTTTTTGTTGAGCGAGGCGTTACGATATGACTCGAAACACATGTACAAATGTTATACGCACACACATGTATGTTTAACGGTCGCATATGTTTTATATAACTAGTTGTTTACAGTTGCGTAACGATGTCAACAGCAACATGGGTATCACCAACACCAGAAGCGGTAAGCTGAAATGTAGCGCTTGTACTTGCGAGGATGGTAGTCCTGGATAGTGCTATATATAGACCAACTTCAGTGGATAGCACTTTACTCCCCTTAAAGTGCCGACCTATGTAGTTCTCACTGAAACTCACTCACCACAATTTTTTTCAGCCTTCGCACTCACTCACGTTCACACTCACGTCCACTCACACTCATGAGTACTCACTCATACTCAACTCACCACGTTCAAATGAGTGAGTGAGTGTGAGTTGAGTGCACTCATGAGTGAGTTTGCCGAGCTCCATAGGTCGGCACTTTAAGGGAGTACTCACTCAAACTCACTCACCACAATTTTTTTCAGCCTTCGCACTCACGTTCACACTCACGTCCACTCACACGCATGAGTACTCACTCATACTCAACTCACCACGTTCAAATGAGTGAGTGAGTGTGAGTTGAGTGCACTCATGAGTGAGTGTGCCGAGCTATGCTTAACTACAATTGACGCTAACCCGACGTGACTCCTGTATCATTGGAGTACATATGGAATGTTTATAAAATTAGATGGGCAACCACAATTGACGTTTCACCAACATTACGCCTGCATAGGGTCTTTTTCTAAATGACTTCAGAGACCTGGGTTCGAAATGACTTCCGCAGAATGCTTGGGTTCGATTCCTTCTGGGACCATAACATATATTCTTTGCATTCGTCGGGTCAACGCTACCGATGTCGGTTTGTCTTAACGCTCTCGCATTTAAATTACCAACGTCTATATCTACCGAGGAACGGCGAGAACAAACTGTCAAATACCAGTGGCGCATACCCGCATACCGCGGCCCGTGGTATGCGGGTATGTGCCACACGTGCCTGGAGGAAAGGGTGTGACGTCGTCCGCGACGGGATTTTCACGCTATTCATGTCATGACCAGACAGTCATAACTGTCAAACCCTCTTACCCTCCCATACAAATTTTGGTCTACCCCAAGTTAAGGAGGTTATCACGAGAGCACCTAGACGTAGGCGGCTAGATAGATATATAGATAGAAACGCGACAAGTGTCTGCAGTACGCAAAGAAATGCTTCACATTTAATAATGTTGTCGTACTTCAGCTGAAATTTACCTTCACAGCTCTGTTCCCCGCGCATACGCAATCAGTCCGCTTAGCGGGGCGCTACTACGCTGCATTTGGCGCTACTACGCTGGCTTACAGTTCCGAAGCTGCAGAGAGAAGACGCTGTTTGTCCTTAAAAATAAGCGAAAGCCAATAAATGTGAATTTTGCGGTATTTATTACGCTTCCGCATCCTATGGGCTGTCTGAATTGTTGACGGTTCAACAGTGACATTCATCTTGGCTGGGAAGATAGATACAACCTTACGCTGTGATGCATCCAATGTTTCCTTCTGGTTTTTATCTTCTGTACTGTAAAATAGCAAATTATTCCTACGTCAACAATTTTAGGTTACTTCCCGATTGCTTAATACGTTTCGCATAGCTACTGAAAGCTGGTTACTTTCTGCATGTTGTTCGGTTCTGTTCAAAGCGGACAGATCATCTGCTGATTTGGCGACTTTTGACCTTAGATTTCCAAGCTTGTCTTCGCTTTTTTTTCTTTGTTGGAGTCTTAGTTCTTCTAACTGTTCATCCGCCACAGTGGTGTATACAGTGCCGAATGTCGCGGGTTTGATACCGGCAGCTGATGTCGCACTTCGGTGGAGGCGAAATGCTAGAGGCCCGTGTTCTGTGCGATGTCAGTGCACGTTAAAGAACACCAGATAGTCGAAATACGGCGGCCCGTTAAAGAACACCAGATAGCCCTCTAATAAGGCGGCCCTCGTAATCCTATCGTGGTTCTGGGACGTGAAACTAACAGTTATGTTATGTTTAGGGTCATTCCACGCCAAACGTCCCAAACATTGCGCTCGACCCCCCTCCAATTGTATTGTAAAAAATTGTGAACGTTCATATCGGTGCACTATTTGCCCTCGGAAAGTATTTTTTGGAAAAAAAATTTTTTTTGTCTATTACAGTGATCTGAATTTTGCCGTAGTGGGTGAAACCTAGGTTGCGAAAAAATGCTCTAAAAAATACAATACCTCACGGAACGCCTTCAAAACCTGCTATTCGCTTGAAAAGGAATGGGACTATCTTATCACCCATTGACGACCATTACTATGTCTCACGACGTGCTTTGTGGTGAAGAAATGCTGCAATTCTGCGCCCATTTTGATTATTTTTTTTAAAATTCTGCGAATATTACAGACACAATAGGACTATATCACATGGCTGGATAGTTGACAGTAAGCGTGTCAAAAAAGTATTGAAGTCGATGACCCAGTAGTTTCGAAGTGGAAGGGGCGCAAACATTGAAAAATGTGTGAAATGCTCCATGTTCAGGCACATGTGGTGTGGTGTTGCGGTCCAAGTAAAAATGCACGCTTGGTCTCATTTTGAAGAGCAAACAAAGGAGATTTATTTGTGAAAGTTTCATCGGAGTTATTTTTGTTTTAGGCGAGAAACAAAAATTTATGGTGAGCGTTCGCGGCGTGCCGGGGCGCGGGACCGTAAGTCCGCTTCACTGCGCCGCCACACTTCCTTGGGGCCACGGAATTATGCGGCGCCCACGCGGGTGCGCAAGATCGTGTGCCTCTGTGTGTTTTCACGTTGCTGAAAACTTGCAAACAGTGTATATGGCTGGTAGAAGGTTTCGGAAGGGCACTAAAGGCTGCCGGTTAGTAGTCGGAACGTACGACAGACGCAGAACTTGGGTTGTGTGCCTGGTTTTCGATCTCTGCGGAGGTTGCAGTTCTTACTTCCGTTGCCGACGTATGGTCTTCACCACTTGAAATGCCTGTGTTGCTGCGTAGGAGGTCAGCCCGGCATTAACAGTGGTCAGTGGTGATGGCACGAAATGGTGCAACGTGCGCGTACCTTTGATGGATATTGTAGACTCAAACCTTGCTGAGAGCTCAACTTTTTTTTTTCAACCCTTCTCTCTGGCACCCAGAGCACAAATATACATTTGATATTTTTTTCTGACCAGGTAAAAAGTTCATGGGATGTAAGGATATGTCCCTTGTAGGGTCTCTGAAGACTTGCCCTGGCTGCCAGCCGCTTCACGGTGCCGCCAACGCCATCGCAAGCTCTTACCATGAGAGGTTGCGAAAAAGTTCCACTCTGCAGCGAAACTAAAGTCTTTTTCATGGTAGCACAAGTTTACAAAAGTTTTCTTGTTTTTGTACTGCGACGATGCACCGTCTGAAAAGTAGTGAACTTTTTTTGACATCAGGAAGTTCATGTTTTAGGACTTTTAGTACTTCATCTTGAAATGTAGCCACTGCAGCTGTAGTGTGTTGGAGGTCAGTCAAAGTTGTGGTAATAATACATGTACCACGCACATTTTTCCCATGCTTGAGGAACGGGTTAGAGCACCACTTCGACGCCATGCGAGTTCTGTACCGTTTCACGAACATGGTATAGTGATGGGAGCATACGGCAGAAATTTCTTGCGTATGTTTGCACCGCATTCTCAAGAGACGGCGATCTTTTTCACCCAGATCTTGCACATTTAATATCTGTGGTTGCTTTGACTGCGTTGTCTTGTGGCAATCCGTAGGGCCAAGTGAACACGCAGGCAGTTGACTTCCTGAAATACAGGAAATGGAACATAAATGTGCATAGAAACATCCTGCTGCCGTGTTCTTAAATAAATATGTAGAACAGTGCCATCAAAGTTACTCTTGCTCCAAAAAATACTGCTTGTGTAGTTGGTTCGGCGCGCACAATTTTCACGAGAAAGTGTAATGAACAGCTTCATAAATTTAAAAAAATCATTAATCACTGCTTTCCATCTTATTTTTACGCATATATATACACCAGAAACATGAAGACAAGCGTAATCTTCATTTTGCATGACAGTTCTAAAGCGTAAAAAAAAGCGCATCCCGTGAAGGCGAGGACCTGAGGCATAACTTATTAGTTGATTCGTAAACCAAGAAATAAAAGCGCTTTAAAGTTATCGATGCTTACCTTCAGAGGTAGAAGCTTCAGGTGCAGAAGCACTGGCACGGTCTCTTCCTCGCCTTCCTTCCATCATTTCGACCGCTCTCGGAAAAGCAATACTATCGTCGTCTTGCCTCCGTTCCAAGCTAGAACCTTCTTTGTGGGTGCGCAGTCAAAGAATAAACCCCACGCGCTCTCTCGCCATCCACGCTGCATGCGATGCCTTCAGCTTAGTAATCACCTTACGATTACTAAGAGAAAGCGATAAACAACTAAAAGGACGAAGGCGGTTTCCGCTTTCGGTATCCGTTGTACAGGCTATCCGTGTAAAATATGACGCGATACACCGTTCGCAATGTTTATTTTACGCGCTGCCAAGGGATGCGGCCGAAAGACGAACCGCGAGTGCCGCGTGCTCGCTCGGCAACGCGATCACCGGAGCAAAGTTCACCTCTGCCGAAGATCCGAGCGTGAGAATACGAAGCACCAGTCGGCTCCGAGGCACGAATGGTGCGAGTCACGTTCAAGCAAGCTGCCCATAAAAAACAGAACTATAAGTGTATTAGGCCCTTTTATTATATAACAATATATTTTAAACCAACCATCTCTCGTTTTCCGTGACACTTCGTCGGCGGCACTGCTGAAAGCCGAAGAATGTGCGTCAAAACGAGAAAACTCGCAGCAGCACACGATCTTGCGCACCCGCGTGGGCGCCGCATAATTCCGTGGCCCCAAGGAAGTGTGGCGGCGCAGTGAAGCGGACTTACGGTCCCGCGCCCCGGCACGCCGCGAACGCTCACCATAAATGTTTGTTTCTCGCCTAAAACAAAAATAACTCCGATGAAACTTCCACAAATAAATCCTTTGTTTGCTCTTCAAAATGACACCAAGCGTGCATTTTTACTTGGACCGCAACACCACGCCACATGTGCCTGAACATGGAGCATTTCACACATTTTTCAATGTTTGCGCCCCTTCCACTTCGAAACTACTGGGTCATCGACTTCAATACTTTTTTGACACTTACTGTCAACTATCCAGCCATGTGATATAGTCCTATTGTGTCTGTAATATTCGCAGAATTTTAAAAAAAATAATCAAAATGGGCGCAGAATTGCAGCATTTCTTCACCACAAAGCACGTCGTGAGACATAGTAATGGTCGTCAATGGGTGATAAGATAGTCCCATTCCTTTTCAAGCGAATAGCAGATTTTGAAGGCGTTCCGTGAGGTATTGTATTTTTAGAGCATTTTTTCGCAACCTAGGTTTCACCCACTACGGCAAAATTCAAATCACTGTAATAGACAAAAAAAATTTTTTTTTCCAAAAAATACTTTCCGAGGGCAAATAGTGCATTGATATGAACGTCCACAATTTTTTACAATACAATTGGAGGGGGGTCGAGCGCAATGTTTGGGACGTTTGGCGTGGAATGACCCTTTAACGAGTTTGTCTTGACCTGGCAATATCTTTGGTATCGACGAATTGCTTCCAGTTTTTCACGCTCCCGCTTTTCCGACTGCAGAGGCCCGGGGTTCTCTTTGACGTCATCGGCTAATAGTAACGTTAGAGTAAACATTGCACCAACACAAATACCGGCATAAACAGCTGAAACGACCAGGTGGGTTCCGGTAGTGGAGTTTTATGCGTGCGAGTTGGCTTACAATGGTGAAAGAGACCAACCGGAAGAAAGAGCAGATATAGGCGTTTCTGTCGCATCTCGGCGCCGGTATCCAACAGCCTTTGACTGCTAAAATTGTTTCCATTTCAACAGGGCCGCTAATTGTAAACGACAAGCTGCTCCCGCAAGACTCCAGTGCCTGTGAACGTCCGGTCGCTCTGCCATCGCTGTTACGCGTTAAAACTGGTAACAGATCGTCAAGGCATAAATCGACCCAATGTTATCGCATGATTTCGCGCTCTGTTGTCGCAAGATTCTTTCTGTAATCCCAGCTTTTCAGGTTATCTGATTATAAATCTTTTTGGAAAGTCGACTGTATCGCTTGATTTGTCATCTTATTGCAGCAAAGACGTTCTTTCTTTTTGTAGCCTTTTCTTTCAGCTGTAACATTATGCGTGCTTGTCTCCTTCCCAGCATCGGGAGCGCAGGAGGATTCCCGTCCTCCCCCACGTTTCCCAGGACTTCAACTCTACGACGGCCATTCGTAGTACCTTTCTGAGCACTATATACCAGCGTGCTTGGTTAGTTCTCAGTCTGGCACATGGACTGCAGGAGAACGTGATGTGTTCAGTACGACCGACCGGCCATGAAGCGAGTTGCGTTCTTGCCGCAAGCGAGACGTTCAACCATGATAGCAGCACTGGAACTGAAGCAGTCAAGAAGGTCAAAATCCGGTGTGTAAATAGATTCATGAATGTGTTATTTAAATGCTATATTACTATATAACCTTACTGCTATATAACTTGAGCACCATTACTCCCTTGGGTGTGGTTTAATTATGCAAGCGTCTGTGCATTAGATGCTGGAAAAACCAAAGTGAAATTTCTAAATGCTGACTCATTCGGAATATGATTTTTTCGGCAGTTTGTTTTTACAGCGGCAATATAATGTAGGCGGTGAAAGTTCTTCACTTTCCTAATAAGGTGCAAATCGTGCACAGTTAGACGTTTTCATCTTGACTCTGCTTGCGGAGTACGCCATCATACAGAGGCATATTTGTAATGAGACACCTGGTTACGAGCATTAGCCTGCGGCGGTAGTTGACATTTACTGTAGCAGCGCAGAACATTGGTGGGTCCGTGTGGTGCCATGTTGTGCGGAATTGGCATTGTAAAACTTCCACTCTTCTTTCTTCAGTCTTTATTAGTATCTTTTGAGACAAATTGGTGCTGGAGGATTCTTAAGCCGGGCATTTCTTCCATGGGCTCTACAACGTTTAGGAAATTGAGATATGCGAAGTTGTGCGAGCATACGACGCGGTACGTCTTGCCGGGCGTAATGGTAGCAGTTTAAAATGTGGTCCCTGGCGCCATACCTACGCGGGGCTTGCCTTAACAATAGGAAGTAAACGTCAAGTTCGACTAAGATCTGTCGATGTCACATGAGCATGCCTGGTCACGAATCAGTTTTATATTTGCAGTTCCTAAAACTGAATGGGTGAAGCCGCAAGGTTGGCGAAAAGTCCAGCTGAGCAGACTGTCCGAATAGTTTCGCGTAAAGGGAAGCTCTCTTTCGGGGAACAATAGTGAGTCACCAATTAGCTTTCGCTAACATGCTAGATGTTAACCTTCTACAATGTCTGAAGTCGCAGCGTACCCACTAACTTCACCGACTCTTAAATAAGCTCCAGTCTTATGTTAGATCTGGCACGTTGTGACTTATATTACGTACTTTATCCTCCTACTTTGCTTCATTTGGACTGGGAAGCCGAACCTCCTCGCACCCTTACGTATTCAGTTACCTACTGCAAAACGGGTAACTGTTTCAGTAAAGGTGCTCAACGTTAAAATTGAAGCTGATTTACGTCCTTAAGACATCAACGACGTAGTTTGTTTTTGTCACTGTAATCATATGCGGGCTCGTCTCCTTTCACAGAATCCGGAGTGCAGCAAAATTCGCCTCGTGTGCTGCGGTGCCCAGGCCTTCAACTGTTTCGACAGCGCTTCGCAGCGGCTTCCTGCGGCTTCCTTCTCACTCTGGCGCATGGGCTGCTGCAGATGTTCTTTCGTTATGCACGAGCGACCGTTCATATTAGCGAGTTGCATTCTCGCCGCAAGCGAGACGTTCAGCCACCACACCAGCACCGGAACCAAAGAAGGCTTGAGGAAATATCGGACTGGTGAGTAAATACATTCACCAAGGAATGTGCTAAAACTTCAGCACCACCACTTGCTCACGGGTAGTTCGGCCTGTGAATGGTTTGATCATGCAAGCATCAGTGCACCATACTGGGTATTCAAATTCTTAAGGAATGGCGCATATGGAATAACTATTTCACTTCCTACATTCAGTTGCCCTTGCAGCAGAACATAACAGGCAAAAAATTTATCCTCGCTATACAGGTCATAATTATTGGACGTTATTAGGCAGTTAGAACTGCGGTAGAGTTGATAGGGGGGACTAGTTGGTATAGATGTATCGTGACAACTTGGCAGCGCAAACAAACGGGACAAAGAGCAGGACACAAAATTGCGCATCTGTCAATTATAGCTGTTGGTGTCCCATCGTGTTGTCCCGGTTGTCTGCACTGCGAGGGGGGAGGAGGAGGAGAAAAACAAGAGAAGGCAGGGAGGCCCACCTGAGTGCGAGTATTTGCTCGTGGCGTAAGCACTGAGTAGGACGTAAATGTAGCGAAATTAAACGTTCGGTTTGAGTCAGATCTGTCTATTATACTTGAACACGTCTGTTCACTAAGCGGCTATGCGTGTCTTCTTTTTTTTGCAGTTCCTGAGCATCAGTGGTCGGAACCCCGAGGTCGGCGGTTGAGGCGTGAACGGCTTACGACGTGAATCTGCTTCGTAGGTGACTTACAAGGAGAGGTGGGGAGGTTGTCCACGCGCTCAGGTCCGGGAAGATTGATCGCTCAAAGGATGGTACAAGCAAAGCGAGTGTGTACGTGTACACGTAATAAAAGACGTGTGCGGCTGTCGATGTGTCATGTCGTTGTGCAATACTATGGCTGGATTGTAATGAAAGCCAGAATTGTGGTGACTTAGTTGTACGACCAACACACTTTGGCGCAAGGGGAAACTCTGCTCAACAGAACAGAACAGAACAGAACAGAACAGAACAGAACAGAACAGAACAGAACAGAACAGAACAGAACAGAACAGAACAGAACAGAACAGAACAGAACAGAACAGAACAGAACAGAACAGAACAGAACAGAACAGAACAGAACAGAACAGAACAGAACAGAACAGAACAGAACAGAACAGAACAGAACAGAACAGAACAGAACAGAACAGAACAGAACAGAACAGAACAGAACAGAACAGAACAGAACAGAACAGAACAGAACAGAACAGAACAGAACAGAACAGAACAGAACAGAACAGAACAGAACAGAACAGAACAGAACAGAACAGAACAGAACAGAACAGAACAGAACAGAACAGAACAGAACAGAACAGAACAGAACAGAACAGAACAGAACAGAACAGAACAGAACAGAACAGAACAGAACAGAACAGAACAGAACAGAACAGAACAGAACAGAACAGAACAGAACAGAACAGAACAGAACAGAACAGAACAGAACAGAACAGAACAGAACAGAACAGAACAGAACAGAACAGAACAGAACAGAACAGAACAGAACAGAACAGAACAGAACAGAACAGAACAGAACAGAACAGAACAGAACAGAACAGAACAGAACAGAACAGAACAGAACAGAACAGAACAGAACAGAACAGAACAGAACAGAACAGAACAGAACAGAACAGAACAGAACAGAACAGAACAGAACAGAACAGAACAGAACAGAACAGAACAGAACAGAACAGAACAGAACAGAACAGAACAGAACAGAACAGAACAGAACAGAACAGAACAGAACAGAACAGAACAGAACAGAACAGAACAGAACAGAACAGAACAGAACAGAACAGAACAGAACAGAACAGAACAGAACAGAACAGAACAGAACAGAACAGAACAGAACAGAACAGAACAGAACAGAACAGAACAGAACAGAACAGAACAGAACAGAACAGAACAGAACAGAACAGAACAGAACAGAACAGAACAGAACAGAACAGAACAGAACAGAACAGAACAGAACAGAACAGAACAGAACAGAACAGAACAGAACAGAACAGAACAGAACAGAACAGAACAGAACAGAACAGAACAGAACGCGCGCCGCAAACTTCGTTTGCCTTGGCGCTTGTCCGCATTGTTACAACACTCGTTCTGCGCGCCGCAAACTTCGTTTGCCTTGGCGCTTGTCCGCATTGTTACAACACTCGTTCTGCGCGCCGCAAACTTCGTTTGCCTTGGCGCTTGTCCGCATTGTTACAACACTCGTTCTGCGCGCCGCAAACTTCGTTTGCCTTGGCGCTTGTCCGCATTGTTACAACACTCGTTCTGCGCGCCGCAAACTTCGTTTGCCTTGGCGCTTGTCCGCATTGTTACAACACTCGTTCTGCGCGCCGCAAACTTCGTTTGCCTTGGCGCTTGTCCGCATTGTTACAACACTCGTTCTGCGCGCCGCAAACTTCGTTTGCCTTGGCGCTTGTCCGCATTGTTACAACACTCGTTCTGCGCGCCGCAAACTTCGTTTGCCTTGGCGCTTGTCCGCATTGTTACAACACTCGTTCTGCGCGCCGCAAACTTCGTTTGCCTTGGCGCTTGTCCGCATTGTTACAACACTCGTTCTGCGCGCCGCAAACTTCGTTTGCCTTGGCGCTTGTCCGCATTGTTACAACACTCGTTCTGCGCGCCGCAAACTTCGTTTGCCTTGGCGCTTGTCCGCATTGTTACAACACTCGTTCTGCGCGCCGCAAACTTCGTTTGCCTTGGCGCTTGTCCGCATTGTTACAACACTCGTTCTGCGCGCCGCAAACTTCGTTTGCCTTGGCGCTTGTCCGCATTGTTACAACACTCGTTCTGCGCGCCGCAAACTTCGTTTGCCTTGGCGCTTGTCCGCATTGTTACAACACTCGTTCTGCGCGCCGCAAACTTCGTTTGCCTTGGCGCTTGTCCGCATTGTTACAACACTCGTTCTGCGCGCCGCAAACTTCGTTTGCCTTGGCGCTTGTCCGCATTGTTACAACACTCGTTCTGCGCGCCGCAAACTTCGTTTGCCTTGGCGCTTGTCCGCATTGTTACAACACTCGTTCTGCGCGCCGCAAACTTCGTTTGCCTTGGCGCTTGTCCGCATTGTTACAACACTCGTTCTGCGCGCCGCAAACTTCGTTTGCCTTGGCGCTTGTCCGCATTGTTACAACACTCGTTCTGCGCGCCGCAAACTTCGTTTGCCTTGGCGCTTGTCCGCATTGTTACAACACTCGTTCTGCGCGCCGCAAACTTCGTTTGCCTTGGCGCTTGTCCGCATTGTTACAACACTCGTTCTGCGCGCCGCAAACTTCGTTTGCCTTGGCGCTTGTCCGCATTGTTACAACACTGTTCTGCGCGCCGCAAACTTCGTTTGCCTTGGCGCTTGTCCGCATTGTTACAACACTCGTTCTGCGCGCCGCAAACCGCGTGCAGAAAAAGCTTCCTTACCATCTAGCGAATCCATTGCTGCAAAAATATTTCAAATCGGTCAAATAGAAGCCGAGTTAGAGCGATTTGTCGCGCTCGTATGGTTGCGAGAAGAAAAAAACTCACAGGGTCTTTTGTGCATTCACCTAAGACCATTCGAAGGCGAAAGCTATCTTCTTTCTCTTCTCAGTAGATGTATAAAGGAGCAGGGGAAGAAGAGCCGTGGCTTCACGTGCCACTGCCAAGCGCGGTCTTCATTTTCTTTTCCTGATGTCGCGCTCTCTGGATTTGTTCGGTGCCCAAAAGAGGGCGCTATAACAACGTGTGCCATTGCGTAACATGGCATCACATGACGTGTTTTCAGCTTTTTTTACTTGTAAATATACGGGAGTCTACTCTCTGCTCCCAAGCTGTCAACATGCGTATTTCTCACCTCTACTAAAGAGAGTTCCCAGCACGCCGTTATGGCACATACCTACTTGATACAGCACTGACCACTTTACATGGTAAACGACGAAAAGCATGCTGCTCTTTTACTAAACATATATAACAACGATTTTGTACAACAGGAAAATACGGCGTGGTTCAGATAAACAATAAAATTATGCGTGTTGTAGACCGTGTTTTTGTGGAATCCAGAATAGATGAAGATGGCTGCTCAGCTACAGAAACTCAGCAAAGCTGGGTACCAGAAATGAGCTATGGGTGGACATTCGAAGACAGTGAAAGGCACTGGTGTTAATATTCAGATTAGAATTAACCATAAAAATCTCACTATTTATTACTTCATTTCCACGCTGCAAATGCAGTCGCTCCTAGCTGGAAGCTGCGACACGTGCAGGATATGTTGCTTGTTTGCAGGGTGCTGAGAAAATCTTGCATTTCAGGAGCATTACATTCATGGAAGCATGAAAGATGTTTTTGCATAAGTAAAATGACGCGCTCATGCTTCTAGTAAGGTTGTTCGAAAGAACAAACATGGTAAAGCGAGCCATAAAAAACCCTGATGCGCATTGAGAGTTAAAAAATTTGCAGGACGCATGACCTTCGCCTTCGTGAGTAGAACGCGACAGCATAATCGGGCACCATGCGCATCGCCTTCAACACTGCCGCAAGGAAAGGAACGTTCATACGTGTAACATTGGCTGTTTCAAACTATCCTATAATGTCTACTGCCAGCACACATTATAGGATATTACAGGATATTACGGTCTGAAACGGGACAATTTAGGGTTAAATAACGCTCATACTTCTCTTTCCGCCGTCTTTAGTTAGGGTCATATCGGCGTATATTCTACTCGAACGCCTACATAAAGTGTACTCTAACAGGAGAGTGCTCGGAACGGCCGCAGCACCAATGTAAAGAAAGTGGAGCCCAAACAGGGTCAAGCCGCTTGTGGCGCTGCGATCGCTAGTCTGCACTTTGTCGTCGTTTAAGAGTCGCGCGCGGCTCCGCTAAAGTGGTGCAGGGGTACAATACCCGGTTCCCGCTCAAAAGACCCGGGTTCGAATCGCAGCTGTAGATGGTAGGTCTTCATCGGGCACGAACTAAAGCACACTCCTCATGATACTAGAATGCTAGCCTACACTTCACTCATCAGACCGAAACTAGAATATGCATGCATCGTATGGGATCCCTAAGATTAATGCTCCAGAGATGGTTCAACGCAGAGCAGTTAGGTTCATTTTTTCTAAATATAGAATAACTTACTCTCCCACTAGCGTAATGAAACAACATAATATTCAGACACTTCAGCTTCTAAGGAAAATAGACAGGTTAAAATTTCTTTTCCAACTTAAAACAACTCTTTCTCTCTCAACCCACAGGCTTATGTGACACAGCTTGCAGCACGTCGAACACGGCATCGTCCCGATCTTTCTTTAACACCATATAAGACCAGAACTAACTTTTTTCAAATTTTCTTTCTTTCTGCGCACTATAACCGATTGGAATAACCTGCAGTTATCACAACTCATAAGCGCAGATTGCGTTGAACGTATATATCTACTTAATGTTGTCGCCGTTGTCGTGTTGACTAATCCTTCATTTCTTATTTTTAGTGATTCTATTTTGTGTATTTCAAGTGTCTTGCGGGGATTAAGCAAATGTTCATGCGCCTGCAATGTGTTCTTACTACCGCTACTTGCTTCTGACGTCATTTTTATTCATAATGTTATTCATATTTCTTCGGGTATATCTTATTGAGTTATGACTTTCTTCTTGCGTTTTTTTTTCTTTGTGATTGCCATTCATGTGTATATGTATTCATGTATTGCCCTCCGGCATGGACCCAAATATGGTCTGCAGTATTGTTTAAATAAATAAATAAAAAATTTTCGCTTGCAGACAACGCCGATTTTTCGCTCAACAACAACGACGCCGCCGCCGACATCGGAATCCCTGCGAAACGAACTATTTAACTCTATCGTGTTAAAATTGGCACACCTACGCATTATTGGTGCGGAGACTGAGGAAACAGTGGAGCTGGTGGCATTACCTTCCTCCTTTCCCCTCCTCCTCACTCTCACTTCCCTTTCCCGCCCTTGCATTTCCATACTACATAAAACTCTGCTATGCTCACCCTCTCCTTGTTTCCCTCCTCCTTACCCTTGCATCACTCGTACTCACCCACGCTTATTTTTCTCACCCCCTTGCTATACTGTACAGTACATGGCTATGCTATGCTTCACCCTCTCCCCTTATTCTTTCTCTCCTCCTCAACCTGACATCGCGACTCCTCACTATCACTTCCCTTCCCCACCCCCTTTCTACTCCGTACTGTGCATGCCTAAGCAATGCTTTACCCAGGGGCCGGATACTTCGGCTAGTTTTGGTATTGCAAATAAAGATTCACCATGATTCTGGTAGCCAAGCGAAAATCCAGCAATCTTTCCGTATGTGGATTTATCTTTCCAACCTACGCAGCAATATAGTGAAGTGACGCAACTATGTGCATAAATAAACTGTGTTCTTTCTATTTTGTTTTTCTTAACACCTTATGTGTTTAGTTAGTCGCTCCATTCGTTGTGACGACGGGCGGCGCTTACGCTCTTATCTCTTCTGCTGCCATTCTGTCCGTCTGCTCCTGCCGCTTTCACTAAGTGCACACGTAAAATTTTTCTAGTATGCCTAAAGGTGAAAGTTTTCTGTGAGAGTGAACGCGCTCAGATTGTCAGAAAAACTCAGAAAAGGACAAAAGGCATGCTACGCCGCTGTTTGGTGCGAACGCTCGGGGAAGAACCACACAGAGAAACTTTTCCTTTCCCGGCGGATGAAAAGTAAGCACACTTTTTGTAAGGTCGTTACGAATAAGCAAGCGCTATCCTTATCAAAGAAGCTACAGGGCGAGCAGCAAAATTTTCTGTTGTTGCATTGCGGTATCTATCTATCTATCTATCTATCTATCTATCTATCTATCTATCTATCTATCTATCTATCTATCTATCTATCTATCTATCTATACTTTTTTTTTTGTCGGCGCATGTTTCAGTAATGTTGCAAGCCTGTGAAGCTACTTGTCGACAGTTTGTCATGAGCCAACTGTTGCCAGCTGACGCGCAGATGGACATTTCACTTCGGTATCGGTTCGTTTGGTGGTTGCACTTCTTTTCTTTTTTTCCACCGGAAGAAAGCTCGCAAATTATGTTTGCCGAAATTTGCTTTAATGCTCCCTCGACGCACTGGCTTGGTTTTAGAACATTATAACGACCACTTACTTGTAGTGACATCCCCTCCTTTGAATGTGTATTAACACGGCAGAAGCCCCCGAAATCATATACGTAGCAGTTGTTACTACGAGGAGTTCGAGTCAGCTGCGCGACGCCCTAGCGGTGCTTCGCTTTTCGACCTGTGCTAGGGCACAATGTTTTGTCTCTTTATCGCAGTCACAACATTTGTTTCACGTTTACGTGTTGCTTATCGATGTCCATGGTGGGATTTATTCCATTTTCTGCGCGTGACGTAAACCGGAATTGCGACAAAAGGGGAGACCTCGCGGGGCTGGCATGCAAGCAAATGTACAACGGCTACCGCCTCTGCTCGGACGACTACACCGAATGCGCTTACGCCGACCCTGAAAGAACGCGGCTTTTGTTGGCGGCTGTTCCCACTGTTGCAGTAGAAGTGGTGTCCCTGATCAATGAAGGCAAGAAAACAAGCTATTAGAGGTTGCGACCAGCTTTGCTTTTGGAGTTCATATTCGCACAGCTCATTGCCTGATGCATAATTGACGTCCCATATTTAAGCATGAGTTCAAGGTGTGTCCTTTACACTGCATTTTATGCTACCACCTTACCTAGTTAAACGTGATTTATACCTATCTTCAAGGACCCACCCGGGCAGAGGCCACGGCTGCTTCGGCTCAAGACCACCTTGGCCAATCCAGCGTCGCCGCTGTCACACCAAACAAATTCTGACCCATAAGGGTGTAAAAAAGGGTGCGACACCCTACTGCACCTTTCGAACACCCTGTTTGGGAGCCGCAGCACCCTACTCACGGAACGCAAAGGGTGCATGCATCAGAAGGGTGTAAAATAGGGTGCAAGAAGGGTGCTACAACTAATGGGTGCTGAAGAGCACTCATAAGGGTGTACGGTCGCCGACAAAAGTTTGAGAGCAACGTGGTCAACGAACATAACCAACAGCTTTTAGAGGCCGCCTGGTTGGCCACCACGGTCACACTGCAAGCCCTACCAAAGTAGCGGATATCTGAGTGGCGGCAGCAACTCGCCGAACCTAAGTTCTACATTGGTTCTGGCACTCGTGCGGTCTCGGCCTCTTCGGTTCACGGCCGGCGCTGACCAGGCGTTGCGCTACAAGCTGTCTAGCAATTGGCCGTATACGTAGCTTGTGGAGCTACAACAGGATTTTGACTTTCACCTATCGAGCTATTGGCCTCGTTTGTGTCTGACGACAAAATTTTGTCCACGACTGTACATGTAAACCATACATTTCTTAATGCACAGAAATACAAACCAACAAGACCGTGGGAACACAAAATAACATTGGTATAGTATATAAATATTTATTTACCTTACAAGGTATCAGCTTGATACGTGTTATTTTCGGAAATGAATGAAGGAAAGGTGTTTATCAAGGGCTCATTGCTGTTTGTGAGGCACATCATAATTAGAGCATAGAACACGAAATCTCAAAGTCGCAGGCTCGATCCCTGCCGGCGACAGGTTACTTTTTAAAT
>JALIZH010017487.1:0-17733 GCA_030522465.1 Rhipicephalus appendiculatus
GCGCACACGCACAAACACACACTGTTAAAAATCTGGACCCCTGTTTACGTAAGAAGCTGAAGGTAAAGTGTCGCCGAATGCTTTTCCTTTTTCCAAATTATTACAATTTCCTTAAACGGAGTCTCCTTGAAAATTTTGTACGTGATGTCTCTTAAAGACGTTATACGTAATGTCTCCTAGGAACGTTATACGTAATGTCTCCTAGGAACGTTGTACATAATGTCTCCTAGGAACGTTGTACGTAATGTCTCCTAGAAACGTTGTACGTAATGTCTCGTAGAAACGTACGTAATGTCTCCGTATGAATGCCTTACGTAATGTCACCTAGAAATGTACGTAATGTCACCCAAGGAATGCTGTATGCAATGCTCCTTGGAAATTTCGTATGTAATGAGGAATATGATATGCGCCACATAGTGATTTTGTTGCCTTACAGTCACCATTGCATACAACTTGACACCACACTGTGCCTAAAAAGTAGTAATAATGAGTGCTGCGTGGTGAAGAAAGTAACGGTGCCTTACATGCAGCTACTGCATGGTTATTGACTCATGCCAGCAGCAGCGGCTACTTAGCTACAAAGTTGTTGGAGAGTGGATAAGCACATTACGTAGTGATTGCGACGAAAATTTACATGGATGCTTAAAACAGCAGTCACGAGGAAAGACATGCATGTACACACTGCCCCTGTTGACACGTATGTCGGGCTACAAGTGAGATTGTATTTTGTCGGTTACTTTATTCACAACTGAAGTGTCCTGGCACCACATAAAAATTAATTGTATGTAGTTTGGCTTTAAGAAGCCAAGGGTCTGACAAAATCTCATCTGGTCAGGATGAAATTGGTGCAAATATAGTTGGACGCCAATCACAATAGCCTGGTAATACAGGAACACATATTGCTGTTCAGACAGAACAAATAAATTGGCAGACCAAATATCATGGCACTTTTAGCCTCGTATACGTTTCTACAGGGCCTATATGTGCATGTATGTCTGTCCTGATGACTTCTGTTAAACATCCAGTGGAAATTTTTGTCGCCATCACTGCATAATATATCTATCCTCTCTCTAACAACTTCTTAAAAGCAAATTAGAAGCTGCCGCTGGCATCAGTCAATAACCATTGCGGTAGCTGCAAGTAAAGCCCCATGACTTTCTTCACCACACAACACCTATAATTACAGCTCTTTAAGCACAGTGTGGTGTCATATTGTAAAGCAACAAAATGCACTATTTGGCGCATATATTCCTCAGCAAATGTTATAGCATTCACTGTGATTCCTACAATGTGTGAGACAGCGGAGAGCTGTGGCAGGAAGCATGCATGCATACATACAACTTCTTGCCAAGTAAACAGTGAACATCCAGCTGCTCTGAACGCACAAAGATGGGGTTTATTCTGCCAAACTGCACGAATATACCGTTTGCACCCTGGCTCATCTGGAAAGAGAAGAAACGAAAAAGATCAGGACAACTGAACCAAAAGAAAGGCAATCTGTGTCATAATTGAATTTTGCATATACCTTGCAAAATCAAACGACCCACACAGCAGCATGTTTTGAGTTTTGATGCATGCACAGCATGCTCAAACTCATAAAATACAGGGCATGTGTTCCTGAAACTCTTGCACCAGTGAATAAATGTAGCGTTCACAGAAAAAAAAGACAAAGGAATTCTACGCAGACGACATTCCAGCCACGAAGTGCTGGGCACTGTTGCGGAGATAATACCTCGGTGTACTTGGATAGTATGTTGGCATGTATGGGCAACATCTCAGCAACAGAACCCAAAGCTACGTGGTGCTAACATCAATCAAACTGTTTCAGGACACGTTGCGGAGCGTTCGTGTTAAGCTAGCTCACAATTGTACAGGCATCTAACTACACGGGCATAAGTGAGAGTGCACTTTACATTCTGTGGTACCTTTGAAGTACTTCCGAAACCATACGACTCATTAAAATGAGGCTGAGAAAGAATGAAAACAGAATGAATGGCCGAAAAAAAAACAAATAATGTAGGGCCACACTAGCCCTAGCTATGGAATCTAAAATGAAGGCCTAAATGCTGCCATTACACAGTAACAATCAGGCTCCTAGCAATGTTTTTGCAGTATGCTAATGAAGACAATGATGCTTAATGACTGGAAGCTCTTGTTTCCCATATATCTTAAAAAACACACAAAATCATTTGTCAAATCTGAAACCCTACTTAAGAGTGACTCTACAAAATAAAACTCCACCTCAGAACAGAGAAAACTGAAGCTGATCTCTTATGTATTCATCCTTGGCACTCTTTTGTCTAGATTCGCACAAGACATCGCACAGTATATAGAGGCCCTTGGCAATAAGATGTGATGTACTGAGTATCTTTTTTTCCTAAATTTTATCACTAATGCTAGGTATTTTAATTTATGTAGTTCATAATTACAACTAAAATGAGGCTTTAATTGACCACCAACAAAGCAAAGGACTCTCCCGAAAGTTAACCTTCAAAGAAAAAAGCAAACTTTTCCCCCTTTTTTCTGTACATCTCAACAATATAGGTAGAACCAATGCAGCGATAGAGCTCAGTAATGAACAAAAATTATTTAAACAGTCAAAATGTTACCAACAGCACATATTTCAGGCATGGTAACTACTGAAGCTTGCAATCGTGCACTAAAAAGAACAAATATCCACAGAAGCTCAGTTGCCCCTGGCTTTAAACACTGTGCTTCACAGGATGAGGGAGCTTGCATTATGTATATTTCAGTAGAAAAGTTTTTTGAAGTGCTTCATAAAGAATGGCACTGTACATTGAAAAAAGTTTAGTTGGACAGCTTGATGGGGAAAAAAAATGTTTTCACTTGTTTCAATTTTGATCAGCCTACTTTCACTGAGGAAGGACTGAAAAATATATGATAAAAGAGCAAATGAAAAAGGCATCTCAATGAGAGACAGTGACACAAGAAATCAGGTTCTATTGAGTCATTTTTTGTCCATCTTTCAGTGGCTGTCCCACATGACAGTGTAGTCGGCTGCAGCCATTACCAAGACATAGCTTCAGGCATGCTTTCACCCACTTCTCTTTACTGTTGAAGCTATTGATATCATATATCATTAAAAAATTTAGAGTGTATTTTTTGCCACCATTCTGGAAAAAAATTTTCGCTTTATGTATTGGGCTTCATTCTGAGGGCAACACATACCACATCTAAGTAAGCTATGTTTCAAATTTGTTGTCTAGGGGTTTGTGTACTGAATGCAGGAAAAAAAAGTGACTTTATTCTCCAAAAGGAGCAGTCACACACTTTTAAAGGGGCTGTGTAAAGAGAACCAATGAAGCACGATGAATTTGACTGCAGTGACAACTACACCACAGAGGCCTGCGAGGCTGTAAACATGCTTACGAAATCACTGCCATGGGGGGCGATTTCATCAGCAGTGTTAGTGAGTTCCTGGGCTCGTCGGAAAAGAAACTGGCGTCATTCAAAGTGACAAGAGAGCGACAGGATCAGTTCAAGTGACCACTGAGGCAACTTGTAAGCAGCAGAAAGCATGCGACGTCCAAAAAGTGTGAGATTTCCATTGTAGAGGCTGTAATGAAGTGCAAAAGCCTTGGTTCTTCATTTGAGCTCAAGTGTGTAAATGGTGAGCGCCCTTCTGAAGACATTTCTTTTGGGTACAAGCATAGGTCGGCGAACTCACTCATGAGTCGACTCGCTCGGACTCACTCAGACTCAGATCGAGCCGTGAGTTTGAGTGAGTTCGGGTGAGTAATCTTTTAGTGAGTTTGAGTGAGTCCGGTTGAAGAAATTTTTTGTGAGTGTGAGTCCAAGTGAGTCCGGCTCAGGAAAATTTTGGTGAGTCTGAGTCTGAGTGAGTCCAAAGCGCAAAGTATAATTCTTGAGTGAGCCTGAGTGAGTTCCACTTTTATTTGCCGACCTGGTCCTATCTACTCATCATCACCCTTACTATCAGCCTTACCTGAATTCACCTTTTACTCACGTCTATTCACACGTATTCCAAAGCAGTATCGTTCGTACACTATTTCAATATTTATTGATCAGAGGCGTGAGTTACGTAGGGGGGTGCCTTGACCTCATCCCCACCAAGTCTTCCAGGGAAGTTCTTGATAAATATATATTATGTTGTCACCTCTTTCAAGAAGAATGTCCTTATTGGTTTGCAACCACTCACAACTCGTATTCGAAGGTACTACATCAAAAGGCACGAAGATTAGCGCCAAAAACATGAGATACTGACGTTAAAAAGCATTGAAACTATGGTCGAAAAAGCTAATTCAAAGCTAACGGACTCATGAGTCGACTCACTCGGACTCAGATCGAGCTGTGAGTCTCAGTGAATCCGGGTGAGCAATCTTTTGTTGAGTTTTCCGAGTGAGTCCGGTTGAAGAAAATTTTGGTCAGTGTGAGTCCGGCTGAAAAAAAATTTGGTGAGTCTGAGTGCGAGTGAGTCCAAAGCGTCAAATATATTTCATGAGTGAGTCTGAGTGAGCTCCACAATTTTGCCGACCTATGGGTACAAGTCACATCACGCTGATCCAACCGGCCACATTTTAGGTGACCCAGAACAACAGCGTGAAGTGTACCCAACTGCGCGACTGTTTGAGCAATATGACAAGCACTTGCTATTACATACTGTTTCCTGTGTTGGAGCTCCTCATAATATAGGTGCAATAAGTCCCTCGAATTGGTGAGTAAAATAGTAAATAGTGCACATTTAGACTGAGACGGAGAAAGCAACACGGCACCAGTGCTAACTATAACAAATGTTTATTTGAAACCGCAGAAAAATACATAAGGACAGAAATAGGTGAAGTGAGTGCGCATGTCACACAGGCATGCCAGCAAACTATCTGAAATCGGCACAAAGGAATGAAAGTTCCTTTTCGCACACACTAACAGAAAGTGTACAAACACACCGTGTGCACAATGTTCAATCATTTCGGCTTGAATTATCTCAGGACTAACTTTTTTAACTTTTGACAATCCTGTCAAGTTCATCACATTCATGTCGAAACCCATATGAGTCGAATAGCATGGCTAGAGCCCTGCCTTTGTGTTTTCCTCATTGCTGCAGTGCTCTCTGAAATGATCCTTAAGGTATATAACAGAGTGGCCGCTGTAGAACTTTCCACAACTCAACGAGATCAGATACACTGGGTGATCAGGACATCTAATGAACTTAGATCTATGTTTCTTTCAGCACATCACTGGTGGCTTCTTCCCAAGCTCACTAATTTTGCGAAGGCTGAGTAGTCCTTGAGGGGCACTAAACACAACAGATACGTCAAAGCAACCAGCAATTTTCATGAGATTATGCTCATGCATGTAGCCCATAGGTCGGCAAAAAGAGTGGAACTCACTCAGACTCACTCAAGAAGTATATCTTGCTCTTTGGACTCACTGGGACTCAGACTCACCAAAATTTTCCTGAGCCGAACTCACTCGGACTCACACTCACGAAAATTTTCTTCAACCGGACTCACTCGGACTCAAACTCACCATAAGATTACTGACCCGGGCTCACTCAGACTCAGACTCACGGCTTCATCTGATTCTGAGTGAGTCCGAGTGAGTCGACTCATGAGTCCGTTAGCCTAGAATTAGCTTTTTCAACCATGGTGTCAACGCTCTTGAACACCAATATCTCACCTAATTGATGCTATTCTTGGCGCCTTTTGATATACCGTCGATTACGAGTTATGAGTGCTCGCAAACCAGTAATGTCAGTGTTCTTGAAAGACATGACTATATAAGATATATTTATCAAGAACTTCTCGGGAAGAGTTGGCAGGGGGGGGGGGGAGGGGTTCAAAGCACCCCCTACGTAATTGTGCCTCTGATCAATAAATATTGAAATGGTGATTGGACGGCACTGCTTTGGCAAACGTTGACAGTAGACATGAGTATACATGTGAATCCAGATAAGGCTGATAGTAAGCCTGAAAATGAGAAGATTAGACCATGGGTCGGCAAAAAAGAGTGGAACTCACTCAGACTCACTCAAGAATTATATCTTGCTCTTTGGACTCACTCAGACTCAGACTCACCAAAATTTTCCTGAGCCGAACTCACTCGGACTCACACTCACAAAAATTTTCTTCAACCGGACTCACTCGGACTCAAACTCACCATAAGATTACTCACCTGGACTCACTCGAACTCAGACTCACGGCTCGATCTGAGTCTGAGTGAGTCCAAGTGAGTCGACTCATGAGTGAGTTCGCCGACCTATGATGTAGCCATTACATTACGTTTCCTGCCAGTGCGCTTGATGGTGCGGGCGCACTGATAGGATGATTTGTGAAGTAAACTTCTTGCCACTCGTTACTTGAAATCATTACTTGAAAGACGTGATGCAAAGCTAGAAACGAGATGAAACAAGCAGACAGAAAGAATGCCAACCAATAAATCTAGCACGGCAAGAAGCAAAAGCAATCAAGCGCACGTCTTTCAAGTAACGATGCACCAACTGGCCCAACAAAATGTACTATTAAGCTTCATTTCTTCTACAGTGGGCCCTTTCCAGTCTGTTTCACCTTCTACTCAGGCTGAGGACTACGCACGCTTGATCGCTTTTGCTTCTTGCCATGCTAGGTTTATTGGTTGGCGTTCTTTCTGTCTCTTGTTTCTTCTCGTTTCTAACTTTGCGTCACATCTTTAAGTAACATTCCCTGCTATTTTAAATAAATATTTATGTATACAGCTTGTGTCATGCTGCTGACTCCGTCATTGTCTAAGTGTGCCCTGTTTTCCTCACATTATGTAGCAACAAGCCAAGAACTACCTTCTCGACTTCACTTCTAGATTGGTCAAAAATGGCCGAACTGCCCATTTGTAGACATGGAAACAAATACCTACCAGTTAATATGGGCTTGTCCAGACCTAAGGAAGAATGCTCCGATCTTTCACAGCAAGCTGTCCACTGCTTCAGTCCCTTGAATGGTCAGTTGTCTGCGCTGGGTACATCCACAAAAAACATTCCATCAGCTTCTGCAGAGTAGAGGCCTTACAGTACGCAAGTAGTACATGCAAACATGGTAGCTAAACACAGGTATATGTTGATATACTAAAATTTGACCTTGAATTATGAGCTCAGGATGCATTAAAGCAAGTATTAGTGGAGTAATGAATTTTGCAGACAAATGTAGCTATGGATTTTATGTCAAGCTTGCCCGCACTTGAGAACTGAAAAACTGATGAAAAACGCAGCTTGCAAAAAGTAATTTGCCTAGAAAACTCCATCAGCACTCTCATCACATTATTAAATAAATTAATGTGTGCTCTATGTATGTTTTGCCAACATGCCCAGATTTAAGCTCTTCAAAAAATCAACCTTGTTGACTAAAGTCAATTCATACGCATGCCTCGTCATGTTCACTTCAACTGTGTTTAATTCACTATGCTTCTTTCGTCCTTTCATCGCTAGGGTCGCGTCAAGGCAGACTTGATGGCTTCGGGTAGCATGCGAGGGTTCATTGCCCAGCTACCAATGGCCACAAGTGGCACTGGCATGTAGTCTTCGGATTAAACACATAGAGGTTCTGGGATAGATGAGACATCTACCGCTGTCATAGCCACATTGGTGGAGGATCAGATGCACTGCCCAGAGGTTTCAGATCCATTCCATGGCAACAGCAAGTGTCTCTTTCGTTTACTTTAATTCCTTTCAATTTGTCATATTTACCACACTACAGTTAAAAACTAAAATAATCTCCCCCTATGCCTTCATTAACTGTTCGCTTTGGCAGGTTGTGTCTAACAAGGACAACGAGGCCTTAATCCATTCCCCTTGTTTCGTCAGTCCAATTTCATAGTGCTTGGCATGCCACAAAATCAGTAACCGCACTGTCCAGAATTCTGTGATCAGATACCGTGTTGACGTATCAGAAATGACATTCTCCAATTAACAAATGCATAAACTAATACAGCACTGTAACCATTTTCCCTAAATGAACCTCTTGGTTGTGAATACTGCACGTAAGACCCACCTTTTGGCTTGATGCTTCTTTGCAAAGCACAAAGGAAAGCGATAACTACAGTACCACACAATCAAGTAATGTTATTGATACACCATCACAGCTTAAACCATTTATGATAAGAAGCTTCTGCAATAGTACTACTTCACTATTAAAAGAGCTGGTATAAGACAGAACATGTTTGGTTCATGAAACAAAGACATGTAATGTCAGGACTAATAATTGACATCGTTTTTCCCAGGCAAATACAGCAACAAGCAAGGCATGCACTAGCTTAATAAACTTAACTGAACCGGCATACATTTCTGCCAATGATGATTTATATATACAGGGTGCCCCACTTATCACGCAGCATGATAGCGGGACGGCGTTACGCGAAGCAGGCCTTGTGCATATTATTCCCCAGTATACTGTAGTAGCCGCTTCTATTTTTTTCGTTAATGTGAATTAATTAATTAGTCATAATTAAATTCGTAACTCCAAAAAATACTCACCTAATTATCAAAATGTCGATGAGGCAAATGTGGGCATGTTGAAATGACATCTATCTGTGTTACTTTGAACAACGTACTAATTGCGTGCTGATTTTTTCTTTTCGGATTCGATTGTTGCTTCATGCATGGCCTCCGAGATTGTGCGCCGGCGCGCGAGCTCCAGCTCCACACGTTGCCAGCTGCACACGTTGGCATAATAGGGAGAGGGGGGGGCACTCTTCGACAAACCTTCGCCCCCCTCCCCTTAAAGGACCCCTGACAGCAAAAGTTTTGATTACGATTTTTTTACAGTAATTTGTAGCTTTGCGTCTGGTAATGCCGAAATTGAATCGTAAATGCTCTAACGCATCAAATGCTAGCGTCGTTAATTCAGGACGATTTTGCTTCAGTTCGAAACGCCCGCCTAAATACCATAAGAAACTAGCACCCCACAGCGGGGAAGCGCCTGAGACTACATGCGCTGAAGCTTCGGTGACGCTGAACGTGCCGTTTCCAAATAGGGTGACCCGAGGGCGGTGAAGAATAAAACGATGTGGGTGCGTTGAGCGTGTCCCCCTCAGTAAAAAGAAAAGCATTCCTGGCGCAAGCAGCCAAAACCACCCTGAGCAGCCCGACAACAGAGCGAGAGGGGTGACGAACAATAGTCCTCGCCGGGTGCCAGTCGGGGTGTTGTGCGCACCCCCGAAAATGTTCTCCGATGCCGACCATACTTGCTTGACCTCTGCAACGTCACGAGGGGAGCCTCTGTCTACGTAAAACCACGGAAAATGACGATTTTACCAGACTACTCGGATGAGCACTCACCTTTACTTTAAAACCAAATTAAAATACCTTATAGGCAACGCTCGCCCCTAATAATCGGTGAGAAGTGCCCCCGCATGCAAGAGTCTCAAACGCCCCAAGCACCTAGAGTTTCCAAATTTGGTGTCAGGGGTCCTTTAAAGGCCAACTCCGGCGATTTTTCGAGGTCAATGGATCTCAATGAAATTCTCTGGGTACGTTCATTTGCACATTTCCGTTATTTATGCCAAATTTCAAGCTTGAGAGATGCGCTGATTGTTTGCAAATGAATTTCAAAGATTGTCTGCAAACGCCCACCCGGCTTCCCACAATTATTGGCAACATTGCGTGTGTGACGTGTTGGTTTGCCGGTGGACGAAAGTGACGCAGCCGATGGGTTCGCTAACTTTGGCCGCTACAGCGTATATTGTGCTGGCCACAAGGCGACGGTGTTTGACCGGCGCTTCACTGGTTTGGCGAGCGATTTTCTGTTCTCTGTGGAGGAGCGTGCGGTATTCTGCGCCAGCGGGACCAGCATGCCTTGCACGACTTCCGGTTCGTAACAAACTACTACGTCATACGTAGACAGTACACTCGGTTGGGTTTCGGTTTCGGTGTTGCGCCTTTTTGCTTATTAAAAATTATTTTCGAATTTGCTGAGCATTTCTGCTATCGGGCGCGTGACAAGAGTGTCTCAGGAACATAAAATCACCATTACCCTGACACGGTCAAAAAATCGCCGGAGTTGGCCTTTAAGGTGAACCCTGCGCACGCCTATGCTTAAGAACATCGCCTGTTTCACCTGTTGGTACCTCTCAGTACTTCTTTTATATTTATGCCTTTAGCTAGATGTTCGAAGTCACGTCGATGATGCGCGAGAAAATCTTGTGTCATTTTATCCGACGCCCTTAAAAGCAGGCACAGTAGATTTCTCTTCGAGAATTCATTTTATCGCCTTTACGGGTAGTCAAACCGCATATATCGAATTCGCAAAAATACGGCAGTTGGTCACCCGAGGACACGCGGGAAAGTCCCTTCCCGTGAGGGAAAGACAGCCTCTTGTGAGGGAAAGCCGACTTCTTGGGGTGTTTCATGTTGTCCGATGTATTTGATGTATCAAATGCTCCGGCTAATTTTGTTCGATGTGGCTGTAGATCTTCATATTAATTGACGTTAAAGCATTGTCGTATTCGAAAACAGTGCTATGCAAATGATGATTCGATTTACCCGAGTTCTATATATAGGAGGTTTTCTCTGTATTTCCACCACTAGGTGGTCTTTGACAGGCAGTCTTTTTATGATTTCCCTTTAGACAATGAACCAAGGTTCAAGAAGTCTAAGAGCTATATTTCGCTTTGACAATTATGTCGGCCTCACTCAATCGCACTGTTCTTCAATCGACTACACACGGATATGTTTGACTCATTGCTTGCCAGTTGATTATGTAAAGTTCCTTCCTTTGTATTTCATGCCTTTTGCCTTATGTCTAGCTTGAGCGAGTTGTCTTTGTTCTTTTCTTCATCTTAATTGTGCTATTGTTACATCCTGTGCTATTATTTTGCTTAGCGAGTTGTGTTTGTTCCTTGCTTCATATTGTATTCATTTTCCTCAAACTGTTTTCCTTAAAAAGTTTTATGTGTGATTCATGATTGTATTCCCACTCTGCAACGACTCCACTAGGAGTTAGCAGTAGTGTCAAATAAATAAATATTCGCTATTCTTTACCCTCCCCTCCTCTTTTTTTATCCTCCTCGCCCTCACTTCCCTTTCCCACCCAGTTGTGTGTCCCACCCAACTGTCCCACCCATGACATGGACGTCTATAAACGTCTATGTCCTTTACAGAGACAGTTATCGAGCACTCTTCCCCCCATTTTCCCTCAATTTCCTCTTCCCTCTTAAGAATCACTCACATGGTTTACCACCCGCTTAATTAAAACAATAATTAGAGAGGGAAGCCAGCTTTTACACCTTTCGCAAGTGGCCCATTAAACACGGAGACACTTTGGTACTTCAAAAAACGGGACATGATTTTTAGTATTTAGGGCGGTTACATGTATATTTCAATAAACAGACAAGCATCCTTCAAGATTACGTAGACTTTGTTGGTCGATTTCACGGACACTTTTAAGAGTGCACACGTACGCGCACACACACGCATGCGCACATGTGCACACACGCCTGTACACGTACACGCACGTATACGTATACACACGCGCACACGTACAAACCCACACAGGCACGCAGATATGCACTCACGCACACGCATTCGCACACACATACGAACACACACAGGCTCGCACTCACACGTACACACACACACACATACACATGCATGCGCGTGCGTGCACACACACACGTACACAAAAACACGCGCACACATAAGTACACCCACACACGCACGCACACACACGGACACGCACGCATACACACTCACCGACATGCCATGCGCACACACGTACACACACACGGGCACGCACACGCGCACGTACGCACACACAGACGCGTGCGCGCGCACACAGACACTCACGCGTACACGCACACACGCGCACGCACAATCATGCGTACATGCGCACAAACACACACGTACACGCACATACACGCAAACACACACACGCACATACGCCGTCACCGTTCGGCAATACGCGTCCGGGAACCAGCTGACAAACGCCAAGGCGTCGTTTCTGGACCTGCAATGCGAGAACACTGAGTGCCCCGAAAGTATTATTTCGGCAACGTATACGTTGCGGCGAGCTACGTCGAGCGAGAAGGCCAGTGTAAGCGCGGCGAGTTATAACTCTCCAGATGCTGAAATGGCATAGCTTAGGACATAGGCGGAGAGTTTTCATTATGCCGGAGGGGGCGGGGCCCGGCTTGCTCTTCTTCTACATTGTTCTCCCTGTCGCTTCACACACACACATATATATATATATATATATATATATATATATATATATATATATATATATATATATATATATATATATATATATATATATATATATATATATGCCATTCCATATCAAGTGTACTAGGTCAATTTTCGACCATCTCCGATTCTGCTGAAAAACATTGTCCAGGTATATGTGAATGTGATAAGTAGTTATTGAAGTGTTATTTTTCGAAAAAAAATTTTGTGTCGCCTAGAGGGCGCTTCGAACTTTGGGCACCCCCGTGAAACTATGTCGCGCTAAATAATTTGTATAAAATTACTGGTTTGAGCAATTACTACGAAACAATTTTTTTGCATAATCTTAAGACGCCGATCCTTCATGACAATGATAGTTTATTCATTTTTGTCTTAACTTTCTTTACTTTTGACCTTGACGAAAATTTGCAATATGCTGCATGTTTAGCGCATTTTATAAAAAGCACAGATTTTTTTCGCGAGTAATATATTCAGATTATGTGTTTTATGAGTTCCTATACTAAATGCTGAAAATACTTCGGGAGCGTATGAAGCAAAAACATTGCCACAATATTGGGACAAAGTTGGAAAAAATGGCGTTTTGACTCATATTGAGGCTTCATTTTCTCAATGTAGCGCTCCAAGTAAAATTATGGCTTATATATTGTTGCACAGTATGATTTGTTGGGAAGACATACAGAACGTTTCAAAAAAGTAGTTTTTGTTTTAAGGGAGAAAAAATTTTTCCAACTGAACAACTACAAGGTAGTAGAAAGTTTGCCTTTGCCTCGCCTTCACTGCCTAGCACGCATAGGTCGGCAAAACATGCGGAGCTCACTCAGACTTACTCATGAAATATGTTTTGCCCTTGGGACTCACTCGGACTCAGATTCACCAAACTTTTCCTCAACCGGACTCACTTGGACTCAGATTCACTAAAATTTTTCCAGTCGGACTCACTCGGACTCAGACTCCCGAAAAATTTTCCCAGCCGATTCACTCAGACTCACACTCACGGCTCCATCTGAGTCTGAGTGAGTCTGATGAGCCGACTCATGAGTCCATTAACGTACAATTGGCTTCTTCGAACTTGGTGTAAATGCTCTTTAACACAAATATCTCGCGTAATTGGTGTTGTACACGGCGCCTTTTTCATCTCGTACCTTATCAGTGGTTGTAATCCAGTAAGGACTTTTTTTAAGAGATAACTCACGAAATATTTAATATTTTTATCAAAAATTCCCTATAAAGAGTGTGCGGGGGGCGGGAGGGGGGAGTCACGGCACCCCCCCCCCTTTTCAGTAACCCACGCTTCCGATCAATAAATATTGAGCTGGCGTATGAACGCTGGTGCTTTGAAGTATGCGTGAGTCGGCGTGATATAAGCGTGAACCTACGTAAGGCTGATAGTAAAGCTAAGTTGTGTAAGTAGAACCATAGATCGGCACAAATGTGTAGAGCTCACTCAGACTCACTCAAGAAATATATTTTGAGCTTAGGGCTCACTCGGACTCAGACTCACCAACATTTTCCTCAACCGGACTCACTCGGACTCAGACTCACTAAAATTTTTCTAAGCCGGACTCAATCGGACTTAAACTCACTAAAATATTACTCACCCGGACTCACTCAGACTCAGACTCACGGCTCGATCTGAGTCTTAGTGAGTCTGAGTGAGTCGACTCATGAGTGAGTTTGCCGACCTATGCTAGCACGTCAGCGCAAGATTCTATCGGGAGCTTTTCGGTGGCGAATAATGCAAGTCGTACAACAGCGTGTCACTTATTTTGGTAATACTGCTTCATAGAACGTCAAAAAAGGGCAGTAGTGCTAATTTTATGGAACGGTATCTTCCCCCCTTGGACCGTATACAGGGCAGGTTATATTCAACCGCTTCATAGTCCCAAGGGGCAGAATTATAATGTAGTCGATGGCCCGCAATACAGTATTGGGGCGTTGTGTTTAGCATCTCATAATTAATGCACACGGTATTAATAATAAATAACGACACAATTGAGGTATAGTTCACTTAAGGTGTTTATATGATGTATCAGGTATAGGCCGATGCGTGATCGCTTACCACTGCTTTGCATGATGAAATTATGCATCCTAAGTGTACACGTTGGAGATGATTCGATATCGTGCTTAAATATGACACTTAATAAGCCCTTTCTAGTTGCGATTTAAAATTTTCATCCACCTTTTTCTTAAAGGTCCTAGGGTGCTGAATATGTTAAAAGCCCCAAACCATTACCGGACGGGCTTTTAAATAAAACACTTTCAGCACCTTCGGACAATTAAGAAATAGGGGGGACGAAAATGATCTAATCCCTCCAGGAAATGGTGACTGAAGTGCCACTTATGGACACGATGTCGAATCATCTCTAACGCGTACACCTAGGATACATCATTTCATCATGCAAACCAGTGATAAGCGATCACGCATCGGCCTATACTTGATACATGATAAAAACATCTTAAGTAAACTATACCTTAGTTATGTCGTTAATTATTATTAAGACCATGTGCAATAATTATCAGAAGCCAAACACAACACCCCAATACTGTTTTGCAGACATAGACTGCATTATCATTCTGCCCCTTGGGACTATGAAGCGGTTGAGTATAACCCTGCCCCATGTGGTACAAGGGGGGAAGATTCCGTTCCATAAAATTAGCACTATTGCCCTTTTTGACGTTCTGTACAGCAGTATTATCAAAACAAGTGACAAGCTGTTGTATGAATTGCATTATTCGGCGCCGAAAAGCCCCCGCTAGAATCTTGCGCTGACCTGCTATGCAGTGAAGGCGAGGCAAAGGCAAACTTTCTACTACCTTGTAGTTGTTCAGCTGGAAAATTTTTTTCTCCCTTACAACAAAAACTACTCTTTTGAAACATTCTGTATATCTTGCCAACAAATAATACTGTGCAACAATATATAAGCCATATTTTTACTTGGACCTCTACATTGAGAAAATGAAGGCCTCAATATGAGTCAAAACGCTTTTTTCCAACTTTGTCACAATATTGTGTCAATGTTTTTGCTTCATACGCTGCCGAAGTATTTTCATCATTTATTATAGGAACCCATGAAACACATAACGTGAATATATTACTCGCGAAAAAATCTGTGCTTTTTATAAAATGCGCTAAACATGCAGCATATTGCAAGTTTTCGCCAATTCCAAAAATAAAGAAAGTTAAGACAAAAATGAATAAACTATCATTGTCATGAAGGATCAGCGTCTTAAGATTATGGAAAATATTGTTTCGTAGTAATTGCTCAGACCAGTAATTTTATACAAATTATTTAGCGCGACACAGTTTCACGGGGGGTGCCCAAAGTTCGAAGCGCCCTCTAGGCAACACAAAATTTTTTTTGCGAAAAATAACACCTCAATAACTACTTATCACATTCACATATACCAGGACAATTTTTTTCAGCAGGATCGGAGGTGGTCGAAAATTGACCTGGTACACTTGATATGGAATGACCATATATTTATCGAGAAAGAGAGAGCATGTCCGCCTCCTAAATTAAAGAATATAATTAAAAACTTTAATACCACCTTATTCTCTTTGGCGCCGACACCGCGATATCAGTATGAATATCGCTTGTGATGACTCCAGATTTATTTTTCAACTTACACAAAGACATCGATCCTCCTCACAACGCTTGGCTCAAAGCGAAAAAATGCCGTATAGGCTGCTACTCGGTGACTGCATCACATAAAAATTGGGGGGACCCTTAAGCTTCGCCTTTAAGAGTTGAACGCGATAGCGATATCCCGTCCCTACTGCGTACTTCAATCACTTAGTGCATACTATGTAATGGGTAGTATGGTTTAAACCAGGAGAAATTATGCGCGGCAAATGTGGGAAATGTTTTCGAACTTGCTATGCACCCACTACGTGGTGTTAAGGGAATACGCGCAGTAAGGTGTGTGCCGTTTGTAATGGGTGGCTGGCTTTAAACTATGGAATCTTTATGATAGTCACATATTCTGACGCCCGATGGCAATTTACGCTTGTACCACGCAATATTCCTGGGATATTACATGTTATATTGCGACGCCTATATAAAGGACGCTTGCGTTTGCGAAACATGGAAGTTATTTTCACTGCATTTCCAAGCAGAGGAAGTCATTTTCACAGTATATCCAAGCAGAGGCATGGCTGTGTGGTAGAACACCTGCTTGCCACGCAGACGACCCGTGTTCGATCCTCACTCGGACCCGAAAATTGTTATTATTTATTTTATTTGCATCTTTCTCGATTTTTCGGTCACGGACAAGATGATGATTTTTCGGTCACGGACAAGATGATGATTTTTCGCTCACAACCATCGACGCCGACGCCGGAATTTCTGCGAAACGAGCTCTTTAACGCTATCGCGTTAAAATCGATTCCCACAATGAGTGGGACCCGCCTATTTTCTTTATTGACATGCATTACTTTGTTAAAACATGCACCAGACGTTAGACAGTGGCCTAATGCTGGTACAGGAAGCTTTAATCTTTTAATTTTTGGTGGCCAAAAATAATTCTCAGGTGGTAGAAAATACAATTTTCTACCACTATAGAACACTAAGAGGTCGCTTCAGTTGTTTGTTAACACAACATATTCTGCACATACAAATCTCTTTGCGGAGAATTATTAACTGAGTGTTTCATTTGTCACTGGTTCATGATCGGAATTTTAAAAGCCTGAAATGAAAAAGCGGGTATAAACAGCCCCCTGTGAAATAAATAGCTGCCAGACAGGAGGCCAAACGCTCGTTGTCAATGGACGGGGACTAAGCCAAGCTCTTAAAAAATATCCCGGGCAGGCGCCGGGGGGGGGGGCTCTGCCCCCCGTGAAGCCGTCCGGCGGGGGGCCCGAGCCCCCCGCGCCCCCCCCCCGTACTCTCCGCCTATGGCTTCTTTACCAGCCACAGGAGTCGCCTTTTCGGATCTTTCGGAAATCTGAACATCTTATAGCCATTTCGCGAGTGGTTTGTTGCATTGTGGCACGCAACACCCGGGCATTTTGTCCGAGAAAACGCCGCGCACCTGTCTCACTCAACCAGCCGCGACGAGGCGGGGGGGAGCCGAATGGCGGCCGCCGATCGGAAGGCGGCATTCACCCCCTCAAAGAATGGCTCCACCCTCCAAGGGGGGCGCGCGCATCGAGCATCGAGGAACCCTAGGCCAGCGCTCCGCGGAGCGCCGCTCGCGGGCACTTGGGGAACTAGCGTGCAAGCGCAGTGAGAGCCGTAGGTGGGGTGTTCGCCGCGTCGTCTGCTAAAGCGCGTCGTCTCCACCGAATTGCGCTTGCTTTGCGGTGAAGCCAACTTCGCTCTTGCTATGCATACGCCAATCGAGATCAGGTGCGGTTCTTGAGAAGCGCAGCGACTGCGCCTCGTTCCGTCCAGCTTTTGCTCCTCGTGTTTTCTCTCTCTTGTGTATGCGATCTTACAAGTAATAAACCTTCAGGGCCGCCGCAACGTCAAGAAGAACTCTGAATACCTGTCAGTTAAGTTTTTATATGTCCGCAATCATTCGAGCACTCGTAAATATACGGGCCG